>JAESUZ010003357.1:0-270124 GCA_017311185.1 Proteles cristata cristata | reverse complement strand
AGTGCCCATTCCTGTAGGATGTTTCTCCACAGGTGGTTTCCAGACTTAAGCTCTGATGGGCCAAATAAAAATGTTTTGTTTTGTTAAAAACTTTTTTTAAAAAAAGATTTACTTTCTGGATTCTGATGTCGCCCCTTCCTTTTTTTGTTCTTCCTTATATTTCTGGCCAAAACACTGTGTAAGGTCTGGAGGTGCTGCACTCATATTGTGCTAAGAGGCAACAAGCTTAAGGATGAATGTCAGCATGCTGGGGATGGTGAAAGAGGAAGTCAGGATGATACTTGGTCCCCAACAGATTTGTTGAGCAGGTGCACCAACCTGGACTGCCCAGACTCAGACTCTGTGACATGCGAGTACCATTAGCACTTGTTTTTTGGAGGCCCTTTAACTAGGTTTACACCAGCAGCAAGTGAATTTCTGACTAGTGTGCCCAACCAGCTTGTTTAGAACAGTAGAATTTCAGTGTCTTAAAAAAGATATCTAGCCATGTAAAAAAAAAAATTTGTTCAGAACTATTTCTGGTTTGTAAGATGTTCAAAGGACTAGTAGTATTGATCGATACTGCTACTGATTCCTTACTGACATATCCTTTGATTCATAGGTGTTATAATTGTGATTCAATATTACTTCAAAGAAAATTATTAAGAATTTGAGAGGTTTGGGTGTCTACATGGTTTCCTAAATTGCACTCATTCTACCATCTAGACTAAGCCACAAGAAATTCCAGAGAGAAGGAAGGGGTTGGAACCATTCACACTGCTGAGGTCCCTAAGGTAGGGAAGAAGGCAGCCATGATGGAGAGTAAATCTCTACTCCTCTGCTGAGAGAAGGCCAAGTGGAAGTCCTCTGGTTTGAGGCAAAGGGGTAGTAGCCATCCAGTATGAGGGTCCTGCCTCTTTCCTCCTAGACAAATAGCCAAGGGAGATTGTGGTGAATGGTAGACATCCCAGAGAGGCCAAAGGAAAGCACAAAGGGGGGAGCCCTTCCCACTGTTCTATCTATGGAACTCTGCAACATAATCGCACCCTACTCCAACATGTGGAGGTCATGGCAAAAAAAGAAACAGGATGATGTGTTAGGGCAGGGAGAGCTAGGGAGCATGCTCATTTGTGGTTGGAAGGAAATTGAATGTTGAGAGCTAGGGGAAGCCTGCCAAGAGATGTTGTGGCAAGGTGTGAGGTGACCCAGTAGCAGAAGTTGTGGGGTGATAGCCTGGGCCGGGGCTGGCCAGGGTATATGGCTGGTGTTTAGAGGTGGTAGAAATGGGAGTAGGTGAGTGAGAGGGACCCACCAGGTGCAAACTGTGTGAGGGGCTGGCTGCAGCCTCTCCCCTGCAGACCTGAGTAGCAAGTGCTAGTGGGATGCCTAGTGATGGAGCCCAAGGAATGTTCCTAAGGAGGCCTCCGTTCATACCTGTGGTCCAAGGCCAGTCCTCAGCAAGTTTTTACCCCTGACACACAGCCTTTTATAATTAGGGACTCCAGCAGCAAATAAAATGGAAAGACAAGGAGGAAGGCAGGGATAGTGAAACTCCTTTTCCCAGCAGTACAGCAGAGGGGGAAGCCTGAAACCAAATGGTGGACGCACAAGAGAGCAACCCCAGAGGCTCATGGTGGGGGAGCATCTCTGGAACTCTCTGGCCTAGCTGCCTCTTTTCCAAACAAAAATCAATGCTGTACTCGCTGAAAGGCCTGGAGGGACAAGGTCAGGGTGTCCTGTGCCCTGCTGGGCTCCGAGGGTCTTAATCTGTCTTGGGAAGGCAGAGGTGGGAGAGGAGGGACCAGGGTTCCCACGGCTCGCTGGGAGCCTCTGCAGGGCACCTCCTCTCTTTGCATTTCATTTTCAACACGTGCTCACAGCCCCAAGCCTGCATCACCATGGTAACAATCTTTACCTTCTGCCATTTGCGGTGAATTTTTTTTTTGAAAGGGCCCCTGTTCTTTATTTATCCGTTTCATCTATTGTATACTGCCTCCTTGCTGTGTGCCCAAGCTTTGTGCCTCTTATACCTTCTTTCCGACTGATTCTAGCACCTTCCTGTTGCCTGTACGAGGGCCCCCCCCCCTTGTACAGAGCTTCCCCCCATCCTTCCCTATAAAAACTAAAGACATAACACAAATGCCAGGTGCTGATGGAGCTCAGCGTCTGCCCACCTGGGATGGAGGGCGAGGAGGGGCTGTCGAGCAGCACTGAGCAGGATGTGGCCTGGCCGGCGTCACCCCAGAGCGGAGCAGGCGGGACCCTTAGAGTGCCACCGACACTTGCTCCAGCTCACAGAAGAGGCGGGCTGGCTCGCACCCTCAAAGTGTGACTGTTACATCAGGTGGCTCAGCAGTTAGGAGTGCATCTGGTGACAGCTGAGAGAAGACTCAAATGGACTGTGAATCGTCTCAAATGAAAGTTGATTTTCCTCTCACGGAGGTTCAGGGGCAGATGCAGACAGGCTGCTGTAGGGCACCGACATCAGGGGCACAGGCAACTTCCGTCTTCAGCGTCCCGTCCCACTGTGGCTCTCTGTTGTTCAGGTCAGCTTGTGGTCCGGGTGGGCTGCTGGACCACCAGCATTCCCATGCACATTCTGGGGAGAAGGGAGAGGCAGCGAGGGCTACGTAGTTCTCTTTGTTGGTCTGTCACCCTTTCAAAGAACTTCCCTAGGTGTCCTCAACATACTTCCATTCACATCTTGGCTACAAGAGCTTAGTCCCTTGGCCCCAGCACATCATGGTCCTTGTGGTCTGAGAGAGCCCTGGTGATACTGTCCTTGCAGACTTGACGAGGTGGAGGTTTGTAGGGGACGGTTGTCCCTCTCTGCACCGATGGGGAAGGCACCTCTACAGACCTTCTACTTGGCGTGTTCCCACTTGCTGCTGAGACTTATCCTGCCACAGATGGGCCTCTCCACGTTTCCACTTGGAATTCAGGAGGTGGTGGAAGCCACACATCTGCTAGTGCAGAGCGCTGGGTGTGACTTCCCCCCGGGTGGGAGGCTGGGCATTGCAAATGGTCTCCTTTGCAAAGAACCTAAATGCTGTCAGCATCTAGCAGCTAACTGTCCGTGCTGGGCAGCAGGGGCCCAAGCGCGTAGCAGGGCTGCAGTGACCTGAGTGAAGAATAAACAACATCCACATCCAGGACCATCGTCCAAAAGCCATTGGTTCACTTCTGTCTGTTACCAGCCTGACAGCAAATTAAAGGATACAGACCTGCCTGTGCTAGGATTCTACATGTTCCTTCTCAGGCGCCCTGCCTGCCTGGACACAGGCACTCAGAGCCCAGGAAGGAAATAGCGACCTCACTGTCAAGGTTGGTCAGTGAGGCTTGAATGAAAATCAGTCCCCTAAAGATGATAGACTCTGCCCGAATCTTCCATTCAGCCAAAAGAAAGTGCCCATGAGGTGGGGTGTTTGACCTGAAGGGGACTTAAAGATCCTATGGTCCATTCTCTTCATCTTCAGATAAGAAACAAGGTAGATCAGAGGCGGCAAGCCTGGAACTGCCAGCCTCCGGCCCTTCCCTGCTCACGGATGGCTGTACACCTTGTGCGTCTTTGGGGCTAAACTCTGGCTGGGTTTTGTTCTCAACCCCTGAGAGGAGGGTGACTCATGCCTCGCCGCTTCTCTTCAGTCCTGGCTTCATTATCAGCAGCTCAATAATAAATCTCTCTGGGAAACAGCCCCGGAAGAAATAGAAAATTCAAGTACTACTGATTTGGCCAACCTGACAGTGGTACCTAAATGCTAAGTATGCATTATTAATTTTATGCCCTCAGTGGCAGGCCACGCTCTCCATGAGGCGCCAGAGTCATCGCTTCAAAAGGAGCTTTAGAGCGGAGCTTACAGCTGTGAGGAATCCACCAGGCTCCATCTGCCAGCCTCCAGGCTTCAGCTTGGCTGCCAGGCGGGGATTTGCACGGCTGCACGTTGCCTTGGCTCCCCGTCTTCCAACAGGAAGATTGGCATGTGGTTTGCACACCCGGACAAGCTGCCAGGTGACTCTTGATGTCCCTTCTGGGTGGTCACAGGCCGCTAGGTAGCTGCACAAGCTACGACCTTGGCTGAGTTTCTGGCGGGAGCAAGTAATTTTGGTTGTCGCAGATTTTCTTCATCTCACCACATAGAGTTTTATTCACTAGTGAAAGAAGAAATCCTAGCTTGTCCCCACAGATAATGACCCAGTGCTACCGAAAAATACATCTGAAATTTCTGTGTCCTTTATTCACTTTTACAACTGAATCACTATATCAGCACAGCTTGACTTGCTCAAAATTTCCTTTATAAAATGTAGATTTGGGGCTGATATAGTTGATAAATGCTCTGAGGTTTAAAACACAGCATGAAGTGGCTCTTGCTGGGAAAATTCTCTGAGTGTCTTCATATATTCTCTGGGTGCCTAACTCTGGGCCAAGAATCTCTGCCTTCATGGAGCTGATGCTCCATCCAAGTCGTGAACCAGATATTGATAACTTTTAGACAGGCAAAGCATAACTGCAGCTCACCACAGAGAGAAGCACAAGATATCTTGTGAAAGGAAAGGGGGCTGGTCACACATGTGTCGCAAGGAGTTGTGAGGTGCCCCCACAGAAAGGCAGGGATCAGCGTTTGGGCAACAGGAATGGTGGAAGGGGGCACCAGAGGGAGAAGGGGCCAGGAGAGTGTATTAGTCTGGGTTCTTCAGAGAAACAGGATGGATAGCATGTGTGTAAGTATGTGAAGGGAGAGAGAGAGACTGATTTTGAGAAATTCGCTGAGACAGTGGGAGGAGGTGGGTTGCGAGTCTGAAATCTGCAAGGCAGGCCAACAAGTTTGAAGACCCAGGAAAGAATTGTAGTTTGGGTCTCTCTTTAGTGATGGGGGGTGGGGACCTTAGTCTTTTTCTTAAGACCGTCATCTGATTAGATAAGGCCCACCCACATTCTGTAGAGCAATCTGCTTTAGACAAAGTCCACTCCTTTAAATGTAAATCTTATCCAAAAGAATACTCTACCAGGAATATCCAGAAGTGTGGCCAACTATTTGGGTACCTTGGCCCAGCCAAGTGGACATATTAAATCAACCATTACACATTTCTCACAAAGTGAGAAAGTGTGGGCATTTTGTGGGGGAGTGAAATGATCCACGCAGCAGAAGTGGAGGCTGGAGTGGGGGTTGGGGAGGGTACCAGGCCAGTGAAGGGGTGAGGTCGAGGGTATGCCTCATGGGGCCAGGTTTGTGAAGAAGTGGGGACAGGCAGTGTGCCATGGATTAAGGTGTTATATGTGCTGGTGCAGGATAGATCCCGGGGAGACTGTGGGGGTGGTTTAAGGAAGAAAGTCATGAAAAGTGAAGGTGGAGGCAAGTGACAATTTGAAGAAAGAGTCTACAATCGAATAAAGTCTTACCAAACAGTGCTCTGGTCTTATGCCATGTACCTACCTTGAGGGACATGAGAAGTAGTTTTATGATCCTTCTGTTCTTTCCTATGTCATCCCAGGCTCTCAGTCTGAAACTTCATGCGTGCTTTCTTTCCTAGGTCTTGGTACCAGGAATTTGTATGCTTTCTTGAACCATTCTTTTCATCTCTGGGTCATTCATGTTTAGTAACACTGAACATGGCTTTTTCTTTGTGTTAGATGCTCAGATCTCCAAACTAAATTTACAGATCAATGAGTGGCATCATGACACACCAGTTTTGTGTCACATTCCTGTCTTTATCTTATTTTTCTCTTCCTCATTTTTTCCCCTTTTTCCTAACTTACTTGTTTTAAAGTCTTCTTTGCAAGTTACTTCAAATCCTCTTTGGAATAAACTGGGATATCCATAGATTAACAACCAACTGCACTTTGACAACTAATGAAGTGAAAGATGATTCCAGGTTTTGATCAGAGAAAGGAAAATCTGGAGGCAGACTGACGTGGGGATAACTCTGAAAATGAGTTCTAGTTTAGAAGAGGGAGTTCCACCACACCTTGCCAATCCCAGCTGCCAAGTGATGTCGGCTCCTGGCAAGCTGAGACCTCTCTGGACTGTGGAACAATGAAAGTCCACAATAGGTTGGTGTCCATCTGAAGTTGCTCCTTCCTAGTGAGTGGTGTCCAGAATTGATCTGCTGCCCTCCCAGAGTCTGAGTGCTGGGTTCTTATGTAAATACTGACCGTTAGTCTTTTTAAACTCACTCACCATGTAGGTAATGCCTGTGGCTCTTCTGCCCTAGCTCTCTGTAGTGTGCTGGTCCCCTGAGGAGTTTCTGTCTGTCCCTTTACTCACCGGACTGGACTTGTTTTTGACATCCTTCACTTTATTCCAAATGATTTTCTCTGGTTTAGGACTTGGATGGACCACATGTTGATTTGTTACATCAGAGCTTCTTGGGCTCTGAATGCAGATCTTGATCAGACTTGAGTTTTCTATGCTGGCTTTGATTTGGTTTAGGGTTGCCTGTTCCTCCTGAGGAGGGGCACCTGCCTGAGCTGGTCTGGCCAGCCCTCACCCCATGGTTGCTGCAGAAGGGCACCCTCTTGTTGCCTTCTTCCAAAGGTGAGTTCCTGGCATATCTTGCAGGGAAGACAGAGCTGAATGTTATGAGTTTGAGGTTATGAAGGTAATCCATGTAGAGATATTTGCCAGAGAGTCAAGAAATATGAAATTGCCAAGTTTAGAGAATGAATTATATTGATTTAGAAGGACTTAACTGTAGGCATGGGCAAGAATCACATTACCCAAAGACTGATACTGGGGTAAGAAGGAAAAAGGGACAAGGAGATAACCTTAGGGACAATATCTCTATTATGGATACAGGATAGGATAGGAGGTCAGTAAAGCAGCCAGCATCAAGAAGACCCAATGGGAACCAAGAGGGAACAGAAGGTACAGGAAGCTAAGAGAGGAGAGAGCTTCATGAAGAAGGCAGTGAAGAGTGAGAAATGCTGCAGAGAGATCAAGGAGGAGGAGCAGAGGGGGAGAGGAAGGGAAACAACACATTAACACGGTGACCATAGGTCATGAGTGAGTTTTGCGGAAGTATGCTCAATTGAACCATGGCCAAAAATCTGACTAGAGAGAATTAAGGCATGAGGAAGTGGTGAGAAAATAGGGGATTTGTGGAAAGCCTACATTTCCAGAAATAATTTGAAGGTGAGAAGAAAGAAGAAGGTGCTATAGAAGCACAGGGCCACAAAGCCTTTTGTTATGCTGAACCTGGACCAGTCATGAGGCCTAAGTTTCCCTGTTCCTTGTGGGAGAGAAAGAAGCAAGGCAGTATTTTTCCTTTGCTAAACCTGCATGGACATTTCTCACAAGTGTATGTGCCCTTCCAAAGTCTCCTGATCAAAGGTGCAAATGTTAATATCCATGAATAGTCTATAAGGGGACCTAGGACGGATTTTTGACTCATCATATAAAAAGATAGCCTTGTGCTTTCAGTAACATCCAGCTTTCCAGGGGCTTGTCATCCAAGACCAAGATAGAATATCGTTTACATATTTTTCATATTATTTTTTAAAGTTTTTATTTATTTTGAGAGAGAAAGAGAGAGAGAGTGAGAGCAGGGAAGAGTCAGAGATAGAGGGAGAGAGAGAATCCCAAGCAGACTCTGTGCTGTCAACTCAAAGCCCGACATAGGGCTTGATCTCACAAACCATGAGATCATGACCTGAGCTAAAATCAAGAGTTGGGCATTTTTTTCCCACACCATACACAAAAATAAACTCAAAATGGTTTAAGACCTGAACATGAGACAGGAAATCATCAAAACCCTAGAGGAGAAAGCAGGAAACAACCTCCTTGACCTCCACCGCAGCAATTTCTTACTTGACACATCCCCAAAAGCAAGGGAATCAAGGGCAAAAATGAACTACTGGGACCTCATCAAGATTAAAAGCCTCTGCACGGCAAAGGAAACAATCCATAAAACTAATAGGCAATCGACGGAATGGGAAAAGATAGTTGCAAATGACATATCAGATAAAGGGTTAGTATCCAAAATCTATAAGGAACTCACCAAACTCCACACCTGAAAAACAAACGACCCAGTGAAGAAATGGGCAGAAGACATGAACAGATACTTCTCCAAAGAGGACGTCCAGATGGCCAACAGACACATGAAATGATGCTCAGCATGCATCCTCATCAGGGAAATACAAATCAAAACCACACTGATATACCACCTCATGTCAGTCATAGTGGCTAAAATGAGAAAAATCATAGGACTCTAGATGCTGGTGAGGATGTGGAAAAACGGGCACCCTCCTACACTGTTGGTGGGAATGCAAACTGGTACAGCCCCTCTGGAAAACAATGTGGAGGTTCCTCAAAAAATTAGCAGTAGAACTCCCCTATGACCCAGCAATAGCACTGCTAGGAGTTGACCCAAGGGATACAGGAGTGCTGATGTATAGTGGCACATGTACCCCAATGTTCATAGAAGCACTCTCAACAATAGCCAAAACATGGAAAGAACCTAAGTGTCCATCACTGGATGAATGGATCAAGAACATGTGGTTTATCTATACGATGGAATACTACATGGCAATGAGAAAGAATGAAATCTGGTCATGTGTAGCAACATGGATGGACCTTGAGGGTGTTCTGCTGAGCGAAATAAGTCAGGCAGAGAAGGACAGATACCATATGTTTGCACATATAGGAGGATTAGGAGGAACTTAATGGACGACCGTGGAGGAGGAGAAGGGGAGAAATAGTTGGGGATAGGGAGGGAGGCAAACCATGAGAGACTCTTGAATGTTGAGAACTGAGGACTGATGGGTATGGGGGAGAGGGGGAGGGAGTGATGGGCATGGAGGAGGGTACTTGTGGGAATGAGCACTGGGTGTTATATGGAAACCAACTTGACAATAAACTATTTTTTAAAAAAAGAGCTGGGCATTTTTTTTTTTGAATTACCAATGATCATTTTATTTATTTATTTATTTATTTTTTAATAGTTCATTGTGAAGTTGGTTTCCATATAACACACAGTGCTCATCCCCACAAGTGTAGCATATGGGCTGTTTTGCTACTATGTATTCTTTTTACTTTTATTCATGTTTAAATATTTTTCATAATTAAAAGTTTTTTAGAATGAAAAAAATAGAATCAAGAGTTGTATGCTTAACCAATTGAGCCATCCAGGCACCCCTAAATATTTTATATATTCTTATGCTGAGTATACTCTGTGGTCCATGGCCCAGGATATTGGGGGCAAATCTGTGGCATATGGTCATTAAAATAGAGACCACATCATGAAAGTAGAAATGGGCAGTTTTTGAGTGACTATACAAGAAGAGAATTTGACAATTTAAATTCCTATCCAAAAACATACGTAGTTTTATCCACTTGAGAGTAAATTACTTTTAGAGTGGCAGAAGATTAGCTGTAGAAGTCTCATCTGAATATAAAGTCTTGTCTATCTCTAATACTTAGAGATGTTAAGTTACAAGGAAATTGGGTTTTGATGCCGATAAATGGTTTCTCTCATGTTCACTGCTCAAATTGCAAAACAAATTTAATTTTGAAAGTATTAGCAATGTTTTCACACTTGGAGTTACTTTGTCAAAAATATAGGTCCAGGATGAATTTTTATTTTATGTTTTTTAAGTTTATTTATTTTGGTACAGAGAGAGAGAGAGAGCACAAGTGAGTGAGCAAGGGAGGGGAAGAGAGGGAAAAAGAGAATCCCAAGCAAGCTCCATGCTGTCGGCACAGAGCCTGACACAGGGCTTGATCCCATGAACCCCAAGATCATGACCTAGCTAAAACCAAGAGTTAGATGCTTAATCAACTGAGCCATCCAGGCACCCCACGATGAATTCTTAGACGTTGAAAAACCAAAAGCACATCTCTCTGCACTAGCTTCCTATGGCCATGTGCTTTGATTTCCAGCTCTCGGTGTTCAAGGCTCCTCCTAATCTGTCCTTGCCTTCGGCTTCGTGTCCCCTACACTCTGAGGACTGCATTTTCAGTTAGCCCATCCTGTCTATTGCCATGTCCAGTTTTGCTTCCATGTCTTTGTCTCCATTGGGTCCACTCCAGCTATCTTCAAGTCTGTCTTCAAGTCCAAGACAGACAGACTACACCCAGTGACCCATAATGGTCAGCATCTGCCCCTTTAGCTCTACTGGAAGAGCTTGACTGTAGAATCTTTTACTCATGACCTCACCTGCTTCATTCTGGTTTTCTCTCGTTCCATTGTAGCTTGTATCCAGTTACTGTCTCCTTTCATTTTCCAGTTCATTTGTGGACATTCCCCAAGCTGCTTTAGCTGAGCATTAACTCTCTAGATCTTATTCTCTCCAACAAGACACCAAATCCTAACCCAAGGGCGCTGAGCTCCAAACCATGCATTGACCTGCTAGGTTAGTGCCCTTGATCCCTGAGAGTCAGAGGAGTCTGTGACTCTGTGTGTGTGTGTGTGTGTGTGTGTGTGTGTGTGTGTGTGTGTATGTGTAAAGGTGTAGTGATCAGAAGTTTCCCCATTAGGAATGACCACTTCTCTCTTATCTAACCAAGGCCTACTTAGGCAGCTGGGTAACATCTAAGAGCTTCAATATTCTTATCTTTAGAATAAAGGTAATAATAGTTATTCCCAAATGCTGTTGTGAGGATTCAAATTTAAAACAGCTACATCGCATTTAGCAGAGTTTTTGACACATGTAAAATGCTCAATAAATGGATGCTCACCTCAAGTCTTAGCACTGTTTTGATGATCAGATTTCTGCTGACCTCTTTCTTTTCTAATATGTGGTAGCACTTAACTTGGAACCCTAAGATCGAGTATTCAATAACATGTTGATTTGTATTATCCTCTTTTTTAAATGTTTGTTTACTTAATGTTTTTGAGAGGGGACAGGTGGAGAGACAGAGAGAGAGAGGAAGAGAGAGAATCCCCAGAAGGCTCCACACAGAGCCTGATGTGGGGCTCAATCTCACAACCATGAGATTATGACCTGAAATCAAGAGTTGGACACTTAACTGATGGAGCCACTCAGGTGCCCCTGTGTTACCCACTTGAATCCCAAACCAGATAGTAAGGAGGTCAAGAACAAGGATGATACATCATATTTTTCGGGTGTCTCCTACAAAATTAAGCACACAGTAATTTTTGACAGTGGAGAAGTAGAATAATAAAGAAGGTAAGAAAACCAAGAGAGGCCTAGGAGAATGCACTTTTGACTGGTGCCTGTAAGAAGGATCTTCCACCAAGAGATAATCAAACACTGGTACATCTCTGAGCAGATTTCCAAGCTGGATTCTACTATTGCTCACTCTTACCCTAAAGCCCATAAAGAGAGCAACAAACCTCTCTATTGAAAGATGTGATGGTCATCCTTCCACACCAAACATATCACATTTCTCTTCTCCTGTCTGCCATAGACGCTGATCTCAAAGAATCATTAAGCAGACTGCAGTACTTCCTCACAAATAGATTGGGGGCCCCAGATTAAAAAATGTTGTCAATGCTCCACATATTGCTGTTTGTAGTCATTAGGCTGAGAAGGAGGTGGACCCTCATCTAGTCTTGATGTTAACAGGATTCCAGCAAACTGTCTTTATCTTTATAAGCCCAGCCCCACCCCTTTACTTGAATTAGTCCCTGGGTTTCTGCTCAAAGACTGGAACTTCTGGGAGGGTGAATTGAGGAGCTGGGGGAGCCTCTCACGGGGCTGAAAATCTACATAGGAGCCACCACAGCTCATGTCTACTCAGAGAAGCCCACTTTGCCTCCTTTCTACCCCATTTGTTGACATAAATAATACTTTGCAAGCTATCACCCAGGGAAGTGATGGTAGGAAGCCATTTGCAGGAAGCTCATGGGCTTTTCCAGGTGGCAGTTCATTTCATCCCAGAAGGGACTTCCCATTAGTGCGGTTATATGGCATTTGAAAGGCATGGTAGCAGGCTCTTGATTAGCTTAGAAAGGAAGCCAAGTGTCCTTAAACCACTGACTGGTCCTAATTCTACTCATGTGTTTAAGGTGTCTTGCAGCCAATCTGATAAGCAGCCATAGCAGATTAGTTAGTACAGCTATTCTGAGTATTTCTAGAATGGCTGCCATTTTTGTGCATGAAAAGGATCTGGGCCAGCAGCATTTGCTGCCATGCCTTCTCTGCTGGAGCAGTGATTAGTTGCGCCATTGAATTCTAAGGCTCTCTTTCGGCAATTACAGTACCCTCTATTATGAGCTTGTTGAGAGTTGGTTTGGATAAAATTTTGCTCATTTTCTAGCTCCACAGGAAAATCAAATTCTGTTCCCTTGCCCAAAGCAACTATGCCTTTAATCCTGTTCAGGGCATCTGGCTTTTGAGATCAATGGCAACACAGATACATGTTTCTCTTGTGAGCCAATCACTCCCTTTCACGGACCTCAGCAGTGTCAGATTAAGTGAGCAACAACTGGGCTGTGCCATCCATCAGAACAAACCAGTCCACCCATAAATAAACTGCTGGGATACCTCAAGGGATTTAGAAGAATTTATCATTATCTCGTTCTTTTGCTTGATACATAATTTCTGTAAGGAGCATGGTGGCATATACAATCTGGCAGCCCCTGCTGTAAATGTGGTGACTGGCAGAGACACACACACTTCCCCCTCTGAGGGCATGTCAGTAGAGATGGCTTGGAGACAAGTGATATTTCATAGAGAAGCAATCTCTCAGTGTTCTGTGTGTTCCGTGTATGACAGAAATAGGAACCATGTTTTCTGTCCCAGTGATAAGGAGATGTTCTCTTACAGAACTCAAGAGCACTTATCGGGACCTTACTTGGACAACTGGTTGCTATAGACATAGTGTACAGACAGTCTAGTGTCTGGCACAGATCCCAGCTACATCCCATATCTTGTCTCTGATGCTTTGCCCTTTGGGTTTTGTGAGTTCATGGAAATTCTTTTGAGAAGATGTCACTTTTTCCCGATTAGTTGGCTTATTCATATGTCAACTCTTAAGGAAAGGGAAAAAAATCCTCCCACATTTCTATATTGTTTTTATTCATTGAGGTTTGTCTTCCTCACCTGAAGTGTGTGTGTCTTCTCCACCTTTGCATGCCTCATGTCTGGCATGACTCCCATGGGTTGTCCGATGAAAATAACTGGAGAAACTCTAATTGAGATTAAAGGGTTTATTCAGCTGATGCATGTCAGGGGGCACCTGACAACCAGGTCATTTTCTAGTCAAAACAGGGTTGGAGTTCTATAGGGTGAAGGAAAGACACATGGGCATGTCCTGGTGATTTGGGCCAGGTCAAGGTTTCGTTCATTTATTGGCATGCAATATGCAGTTGGAGGTCATCCCAGTTTGCATACCTCTTTGCATGAAAGGATTGTTAATGTGGTCCCATCCTGGTACCATGAAGAACAGCACTCCCAAGAACTGTTTTTATAGACATTGTGGTTTGTTGGTTACTGAGTGTTCACAGGGTGGGGAAGGTAGGGAAAATGGAGAGAAAGGGTGAGACCGAGAATCTTCTGTCATGCCAGTTGAAGTCTTTTTACAGAGTAAATGCCTAGTAGATGTTTGTTGAGTGCATAAACATATGGCCAACAAGGTCTAGGGTACATGTCTGAAATGCCCAACACTCTCCTCATTTGACAAGTAAAAAATACAGTCTGACTGCAAGAGCTCAGAAACTTCCCAGGGATCTGGATGGAGTTAGAAGAATGACCAGAAGCTTACAGAAATGGGACATATCTGTAGCATAAGGAAGTGGGCATTTAATACAGGGCATTCCATGAGTTCTCAGAAGAGTGAGAGTTGAGTCCTGGCCGCCCCCCACCCACCCCCAACAGCAACCTCCCAGCTCTACACTCCCATGCCCCAGGCTTCAGAAAGGTGGGTAGAAAGCAATACTCAAACCAGAAATTACAAATCTGAGGGAAGAAATAACAAACTAGGTTCCGATAAGATGTCGTGTTTACCCCCAGAAAATTCACTCTTTATGTATTAAAAATAGAATGTTTGGATAGAACTATGTTAGGTATGAGCTAAGTGAAAAGAACATAGTCTGATAACTCTGAAAACCTGTCCCTCCCTCCATACACAAGAATGAGGAACATTACACTACATTCAAAATATGGAAGAATCTGGTCTGGAAAAGAACTATAATCCTTAAATCAGCATGATTTATTTATTCCCCATGAGTGTTTCAAACTACAGGTTAACTTAGTAAGAATGCACACCCATTTTAAAAACAAGAGCACAGAAAGGAAATGGAGTAATATCCAGAGAATTCTGAAGAATATTGGCTCCTGTTGTTCATTTAAACATAAAGACAACAGGTGGACATTCACAAGCAAAAAATTTAGAGTATGTGACTTTCATGAGGTTCTTGATAAAAATTCCCAGTGATAAAATTTAACTGCTTGAGAAGTGAATCAAAATTAGGAATCTAGATGGGGCCCCCAAGTGGCTCAGTCGGTTAAGCATCTGACTCTTGATTTTGACTCAGGCCATGATTTCATGATTCATTAGACTGAATTCCCAAGATGTGCTCCACACTGAACATGGAGCCTGCTTGAGATTCTCTCTCTCTCTCTCTCTCTCTCTCTCATTGCCCCTTCTTCATCTCTCTCTTTTTCTCTCAAAATAAATAAATAAATAAACATTTTAAAAAATCAAGAATTTAGAAATAGAGTGTTCCTAGGTGGCTCAGTTGAATAAGCATCTGGATTCATGATCTCGCATTCATGGGATGGAGCCCCCACCCCACCCTCATGTCAGGTTCTGAGCTAAGCATGGAGTCTGCTTGGGATTCTCTCTCCCCCTCTCTCTCTGCTCTTTCCTTGCTCATGCATGCAATCATGCGCGCTCTCTCTCAAAATAAATAAATAAATAAATAAATAAATAACGATTAAAAAAAGAATTTAGAAATAGAAAAATATTTAGAAAAATAGAAGTTGTTGGTTACCAAACAAACACTAATGCTGAATTTGTTTAACTGTACCACTAAGATTAAGCTACCGGGGGAGTCACAATTGTATAGCAGAACATGAATGTCAGCAGCCCTCTGAAAATCATAATAATGCACAAAAACAAATATTAGGAGGTAGGGACAAGCGGATACTGCAAGAAGGCTTATGAATACTTGGCATATTGTCTCTCATAGCAAGTAGTCAATATTGTCTGAAACTGAAACATGTAGCTTAAAGAAATGATTCCAGCTTTTAAAATAATTTTTGTAGCCCTTTCTTTTAAATGTGATGAGATATTTACAGAATTAACATCTTGGGAGCAGTATTTTCTAACCAACTATCCACGTATCTATTATTCCTTTCATCAAACTGCCTTTTTATATCCGATTGACCTTTATTTTTTAAATTTTGTTTTAAATGTTTATTTATTTTTGAGAGACAGGGAGTGACAGAGAGTGAGCAAGGGAGGGGCAGAGAGAGACACACACAGAATCTGGAGCAGGCTCCAGACTCTGAGCTGTCTACACAGAGCCCAATGTGGGGCTCAAACTCACAAACTGTGAGATCATGACCTGCACCAAATTGGATGCAGAGCACCAGAAAGTTCAGTACACAAAGGACGCCATGCCAACTCCCGCCTACTCTGCAAGTGACCAGAGTGGTGTGGGAGGCACACTGCAAGACAGTAAGCAAAATGGCAGCCCCCCAAGCCAGATGCACACAGCTATCTTAAATACAAAGGATGACAACATATATGCTACTAAACCCTGGTAAGTCTGGGGAAACAAGACACTTACATTGAGTTAAAACGAAATCACTGGACACCAGACTGAAAATTTCATGACCCCAAATTTATTCTGTAAGGCAATGTGCATGGATGAAAGTTATGTTTTAACCACCTTAGTTGGTGTTCCAAGTAATGTATGTAAAGTTCCAATTCTGGTCTGTTCTCCTGGGGTAGAAATGTGAGCACCGACAACAGAACAGCAACCACTACAATGGAAGAGATCCTGGGGCTAATCTTAGATTCACCACGATACAAAGGATCCAGGGGAGGAAAAAAGGCAAAGAAAGACCTTAATCAATTGGAGTTTAACCTTCAGTTCAAAACTTTGTGTTTTGTGGTCAGAACTGCAAGGACTGAGGCTGCTTTATTTTAAAAGTTGTGTTGATAACTTATCAAAAACAGTTCTGTCTGGGAGATCATTCGGGTGAGAGAATACTCCAGAGTAATTTCTCTTCTATTTAGCATTTAGATAGCACCAGAGAGCTGTATGGGGTTATTAATACACACCTTGTACTCTGAAAGCAATTTACAATCTTTCTGGACAGTACCCTTATCTACAGGGTCTGAGTGGGGGTGGTCAAGGAGTCAGACAGCTTTAACCTACTTTAGAACCATCTATTTGCACTTCCTGCTGAGGGTGGGCCCTCGTCTCTGAAATCAGCTTCCTCAGCAGCACTGTCCTCATCTGTGAAGGACAGCTCTGTCTTTGTCTGTGAATCATCTGTGAGACAGGCTGCTTCTTGGACAGGAGCACAGAGAGAAGACGGGGGACACTCAAAGATACTCAGGATGTGGCACTAGACAAAATAGGGGATTGTGTTTTACTGCCCTCCGGCACCAATCTTCTTCCTGTTGAGACCACTCCTCACCCTCGCTCTGACCAGGACACTCAGGGACTTCATACTCCCCCATGTTTTCCCAAAATCTCTCACATGCAACCCTTCCCTGCCCAGACAGCAGCAATTCCTTCTCCTGGGGTTGGCCGACTGAGCCCTTTTCTCTTGTCCTGGAATTTGGGCCAAATTTCTAGGGCTAAAGACAAGCAGTGTTTGGTTCCCCATACTCCTGAGAGAACTTCCAAGGGCTGCCAGCAACCTGGGCCTGCAGCAGAACTGGCTTACTCTCACTCCAGCCCTCTCTCCAGGCTGTAGGAGAGGTGGAGGCTGGAGAGACAGGGAAAGGGTCCCCGTGGTTGTGCCCTGTGAAAAGTGTGGTGTTCAGTTTAAGAGGTGATTCCTTCCTGCCACTGAGCCAAATGAGGGGACCTCTGAGAGAATTGCTTCTCAGGGTTGGAGCTTCCTATCAGAAGGGGAGACAGCAGGGCGGTTTCAACTCAGTCTATGGAGGCCCCCTAATAAAGACAATATTACATGTCATAAAGTGCATGCTTTGTAGTGTCCCCTGTCCTCAAGCACATGGCTGAAGGCAACCTCCCGGCAAATAGATGCTTAGCTGGGGAGAAAGATGATGGGAGTGGGAGAAAGCCATTCCGGAGCAGGCTCGGTCAGAGTTTGGTGTGGGCAGGATATGTCTCCCCTGGATTGAGTGGAAACCATACACAGAGTGCAGCTTGAGCTATCTTGCTATGTACTCTACACCTGGGGCTGTTGTCTGGGTCAGGGATCCCACTCCAGGACACTGGAATATGGAGGTTCAGGAGTGGGCGCTTCAGGGGGTAGAATACATTAAGGGAGGCCTAACAGTGCTCTTCAAGAAGTTCACAGCAGGAGCTCCTGGGTGGCTGAGTGGGTTAAACATCTGACTCTCGATTTCAGCTCAGGTCATGATCTCACTGTTTGTGGGATCGAACACCAAGTCAGGCTCTGTGCTGATGTCATGGAGCCGGCTTGGGATTCTCTTTCTCCCTCTCTCTGCCCCACCCTCTTTCTCTCATGTGTAAATAAATAAACATTAAAAAAAAAAAAGACGTTCACATCAGTGAACACTGCCACACAGAGCACCCAGGGCCAGTCAGCATAAGCCCCAGAGAGCAGAGCCATCCCAGAAAGGTGGTTAGAGACATTTATCTTTCCTTCACCCTTCTTTGTGCAACCTGTGTAGTGTTGGAAGATGGATGAAAAAGCCATGTAAATCATATAACCTTTTTAATTCTTTAACCCACTACTTATGGATCTGAAGTTCAGTCATGGGATTATAAATTTTGTTTGGCTTATTTAGATTCTAAAGTGACATTAAATAATCTCATTTAACATCTGTTAAGTTTTAATATTTGTAAAAGGTACTCATTAAAATTATCTCATTTTGAGACCTTAAAAGCAATTTTATATTATTTGATATCTTGTTTCCCAGTAATGTAAATCTTCCACAGGAAATTTAGAAAACAAGGATAGATTTTATTATTTTTTATTGTTACTGTGGTAAGAACACTTAACAGATCTATCCTCTTAAACAGGCAAGTTTTTTTTTTTTTGTTAACAGTAAAATAGCGAGCATTTAATTAACTCACAATTCTGTGTGTTGGTGACTTGGTGCTGGGCTTTGCTAGGGAGTTCTCATCCTTTTTTTTTTTTCTTTGAGAAAATACTGACATATATCATTATATATGTTTCAAGTATACAATATTCTAATTTGACATCTATATGCTCTACAAAATGATCACCATTAAAACTCTAGTTACCATCCATCACCATACAACTGACACCCTTCACTCATTCCCCTCCCCCCCACCCCCCGACTCCCTACTTACCCTCTGGTAATCATCAGTCCGTTCTCTGCGTCAATGAGTGTGTTGTTGTATTGCTTTGTTTGTTCATTAATTTGGTTTTTTTAGATTCCACCTATGAGTGAAACTATATAGTATTTGTCTTTCTCTGTCTGGCTTATTTCACTTGGCATAATGCCCTCAGGGTCCATGCATGTTGTTGCAAATGGCAAGATCTCGTTCTTTTTTGTGGCTGAGTAATATTTCATTGTATGTATATACCACATCTTCTCCATCCATTCATTCATCAATGGATACTTTGGTTCTTCCATATATTGGCCATTATAATTAATGCTGCAATGAGCATGGGCTGCATATATCTTTTTGGTTTAGCATTTTTGTTTTCTTTAGATAAACACCCAGAAGCAGAATATTTAGATCATAGGGTAGTTCTATTCTTAATTTTTTGTGGAATCTCCGTACTGTTTTCCATGGTGACTGGATTAATTTATATTCCCACCAAGAGTGCATGAGGTTCCTATTTCTCCACATCCCACCAACACTTGTTATTTCTTACTTTTTGATAATAGCTATTCTAGCAGGTATACAGTGAAATCTGATTTGTGATTTTGATTTGCATTTCCCTGATGATTAGTGATGTTGAGCAACTTTTCTCAAAGATGCATAGACCTTTTATGGCCTGTGGGCCATCTCTTCATCTTCTGTGGAAAAATATCTACTCAGATCCTCTGCCCATTTTCAAAATGGTGTTATTTTAAACAGATAAGTTTTTTAAAAGCTATATATGAACCGTGTTGGACATCTCACAGATGAGGATGGTCTCGTTGCTTCCCTAACAGAGTGCCTATTGTTTGAAGTTAATTTGTGGAAGGAGATGTCCTTTGGAGGCCTCAAATCATGGCATCTATGAACCCGACATCATGGTTTCTCCTGACCTTCAGGGAAGCCAGGACCAGCAGAGGTGAAGGGCATGGGTCAGGGTGGCAGAAGGCAGGACTGCTAAAGCAAGAATGGAGTAGAAGGTAGAAGGCAGAGCTGGGGCTCTGGGCCAGGCATGGGCTGCTTGTCATTCTCCAACAAGGCTGAGTAGGAGGCCAGGTGACATGAAAGCCTATGGGGTCAAACTAGACAGGGGATCTGCAATAGTATTTCCTCTCTCTTTGGGCTCCTACTATGTGCTAGCCACTGGGCTACACTCTGATGGTAGAAACGACCAATAGGCCCCATAGCAGTCCCTGCAAAACTAACAGTCTGGTGGCAAGGGTGGTGTGAATGAAGGGTTTCATTAAAGTGTCATCCGTTCCGTCAGAGAAGTTTGAACAATGTGCTGAAGGAGGAGGGGGCAACCAAGAGGGTGGGAAGCCTCACATTGAGGGTGATACCTGAAGTTGAATTGGGGTAAGAGAGTGGCAGACAGAGGGAATGGCATGCACGAGGTGTGAGCAGCTCAGGGTGAGGGGGGGTGTCAGTATTTGGGGAAGGGAGGGTAGGGTAGAAGCTTTACAAGTCAGACTTGATACAGTCCGTTCAGGTTTTGCTCTAATTAGCTGTAACAGAATGGACAGACATGGGCTTTGTAGTCAGGCTGGCTAAGGCTTAATTGTTTAGCGATGGTCTGGGCAAGCTGGGTGGCCTCAGGCAGGTTCTCCTTGCCGAGTTTTCATCATCCATCCATAAAAAAAGGGGTCAGACCTGACTCTCCAAGCTGTGCTAAGGATCAAGTGAGGAAATTGGGCTGAGAGCACCTAATATGCCAGAGGTCCGGGCAGCAATGGCTTCCTCCTACCTGGCTTGAGAAGCTGACTCTCCCAGGAGATGCACTCTGCTGAGTGCCTGGCTGGAAGGCTCCACACTCTATCTTCTGAGGGCAGTGCCATGTCCCTTCTCTGCCACCAGTCTGGAGCCCATGAAAGTGGAGTCCAGATGAGTGTGTCAGGGCCGTGGGGTGAGGTCTGGAGTTTGGAACACCCCCAAGTCTGTGTTTACATTCAGGGAGAGGCCTTCCTGCAAAGCTGCCCCACATAGTCCTGTGAGCTCAGGACTCCTGCTGCAGCTCTAATGCCTGTGGTGGGAAACCTGGCAAGAAAGGTTTGACAGACAAGCTCCAGCAGTGCCTAGATGGCTAAGTGGGCTAAGTGTCAGACTTTGGCTCAGGTCCTGCTCTCACGGTTTGTGAGTTTGAGCCCCGCATCTGGCTCTGCACTGAGAGCACCACAGAGCCTGGAGCCTGCTTCGGATTCTCTGTCTCCTTCTCTCTCTGCCCTTCCCCTGTTCACTCTCTCTCTCAAAAATAAATAAATAAACATTTACTTTTTTAAAATATTTATTTATTTTTGAGAGAGACAGAGCGTGAGCATGGAAGGGGCAGAGAGAAAGGGAGACACAGAATCTGAAGCAGGCTCTAGGCTCCGAGCTGTCAGCACAAGAGCCTGACATGGGCTTGAACCCACAAACCGTGAGATCATGGCCTGAGCCAAAATTGGATGCCCGACCGACTGAGCCAGGTACCGCAAATAAATAAACATTAAAAAAAAAATAGACAAGCTCCAGCCAGCCCTTGGCATCCCCCACAATAGTGACTACTGTGTGGTGCCCTCATCAGCCACTAACAGAACCCATCTGTCAGAGTGTTATGGTTGAATTGTGTCCCCTTCCCCCAATTCACATACTGCAGTACCTCAGAATATAACTGGGTTAGAGCTAAGGTCTTTGGAGAGGTGATTAGGTTAAAATGAGGTCATTGGGATGGCCCTAATTGAATAGGACTGGTGTTCTTATTAGAAGAGGTGATTAGACACAGACACACAGAGTGACGACCACATGAAGACACAGGGAGAAGATGGCCATCGACACACCAAGGAGAGAGACTTCAGGAGGAGCCAACCCTGCTGACACCTTGATCTCACACCTCCAGGCTCCATAACCAGGAGACAATAAATGTTTGTTGTTGAAGCCTCCCTCCCCATGTGTGGGACTTTGTTACAGCACCTCCAGGAAACAAATATGCAGTCTGACCATCCTCACCCCCCATTTCCATTACTCTCGTCACCAAAGATCGAGCCAAACACATTCTGCCTGTGTTCTGGAACCTACGGTGTGTCTGCAGCTCTATATCTGCCAGCTGAGGGTGGCCATGGTTCTTCTGGAGGAAATGCATTCTTTCCTGCTCACTCAAGCCCTTATGAATGACACTTTCAACAGCCACTTCAACCCACAGCTCTCCCTTCCCTGAACCCCTGCCGTCTGTGAGCCTTAATATTTTCTCCCTGCATCATGGGTGTTTATCTTGTGGCCTCCATTAGAAGATGGCCCTTATGTTGCCGGTGGAGGCAGCAGCATGGTTCTGCTTTGAAGTCACATGTCAAGCAATGAAAGACAAAAGTACAAGCTGCAAAATAAAATATGTCTGTTTCTTTGGGGTCTTGAGGATTGCGATCTGGGAGACACAGATTCCAGGAAACTCAAAAGTGCACTCCGGAGAGACAAAGGAGGTTAGATTTTCTAAGGAGGGAATTTACATAAGTTGTTTTGAACAAAATGTGATTGGTGCTGGTGTAGCTACAGTTACGCTAACCTATGTGTGATCGGTTGCTAGGGCTAGTGTTAGGCAGAAAGTCCATTTATGTCCATTTTATCATATAGCACATGCTTTGGATTTTAGCTGAGTTCAGCAGAAATTCCAAGAATTTGAGACAAGAGACATGCTTATGCCCCACCTCCTCAATGTTCTCCCAGCTTCATTTTGAAGAATCCTCTGAGGAGTGCTTACTCCATTTTATTCTCTCCATTGTCACACACAAAGCTGGTTTGAATCTCACCTCCAACTTCCTGGCTGTACCACCTTGAACTTGGATCTCCTTATCTGCAGTGATACAGAGAAGGCATTCTCACTTCGCTGGCCCTACTGAATGGGCCAACCACATGGACCCAACCCTGGAATCCATGACTGCTTTCTTGACCCACAGTGGGACGTTCCATTCATCCACATTTCACCATCCAGTGACACTACCGGAACCACGCGTGGGCTGCCTGGCCCTGTGGTTCTGCCTCTGCCAATCTGGACTTGCTTCTGGCCCAGAGGCCAGCCCACTACCATTTGTGATCTAGTTCAGGACCTTGACTCACCAAGGCTGTGCTTTCACACTGTGCGGTTACCTGGCTTATCTCCAGCCACCGGGTCCCACAAGAGGACAATGAGGGCTTCATCTTACTTGTGCATACCTGATGGTATTGTGTTTGTAGAGCAATAGGGTAACAGCCTCCTGACAGCTTAGGATTCTGACATCCAATTTTTGACAGACGCCATTTTTATGGGGCTAAAGCATGACATGATTATGTCAGAGGTTATTGAAGCAAACAGATTAAAAATATAGGAAAGCACATTGGTTAAAAAAATAATAAAATCTCTAGGTTTTCAAAGGGATCAATTACAATCACTTTTATCTGAATTCAGAAGTCTTTCCCAACCACAGCTAAATCTTTTCTCAATCTACAACAGTCTCCTGCTGCAGGAAGTCAAAAGGGCAACTTTTTCATGGTCAATTAAGGAGCATCATCGAGATATCTGGTATCTAGAAAGAACAGCCCTCTAGGGCTAGCCACCTAGGTTGACTTTACCTATAGGCATCAACCAACCAAGAGCCAGAAATTTTGGAAATGTGACATTCAAAAAATATTTCTTCTCAACCTTTTTCACTGCCATAATTTACTATTGAATTCAGGAGCAGGAGCCTAATTCCCTTTGGTAAATGTGATGTGATGGCACTTTGGGGTCATTTCAAAGGTGTGTGCAGCCTGTCCTTATATCCAAGTGTGAACTGCAATGAGAATCTACAAAAAGCCAAACTAAACTTTAGCAATGCCTTTCAATGAGGAGTACAGGATAATAAAGCTCACACTATTATGTGGATAAGCAGGGTTTGAACACCATGCCTCCATGAAAGGACCTCTCCTGGAACCCCACCAGCTCCCATGGACTTCATGGTCCCGTTCACTATTGGGTAAAAAATTTTGACACCAGCATCTATATGAAGTTGACGGGGCTTGAAGCAGAAAACAACTATGGGGACCCTCCTTAAGAAAAAGAGCAAAAATTGTCTTAATTTAACAAAATTTCCCCAAACCTATGAGCATGGGAGAACTTTGTGGGGGTCCATCCTGGGGTGTTGGAAGGGGGCTGAGGTTCTCATGCCCTCGGGGGTGCTGGTGGCCAAGCATTCCCAGACAAATCCCAGGGTCACCTTTAGCCCTTGGGCCTTGGGTCTTCTTCCTTCCCCAGGTGCCTGAGGTCTTACATCTTCATTCTTTCTCCAAGATTTAGTGTTAGAGACAAAGATAAGCTTCACTATTTACCCTGGGCCTCAGTTTACTCTTCTATTAAGTGGGGGCTTAAGATGTTATCTTTAGAAAGTGTCTGAAGCATACTCTACTCTCAACAGATGTTATTCTGTGACTATTTCTCAGACCTTTTTCTGAAATTCCTGACCACTTTGCAGCACAGGTTTCTATGTCTAATTGCAGCACAAGATTTTTTTTTTTTTTTTTACAGTTAAGAATTTTAAGAAGAATTGTACCCTTTTCCCAAAGGTGGAAAAAGTTTCTGGAAGAGACCAGGGACCATCAGGAGCACATTCACTGAAGTCTTGTCTATCATAGTAAATGACAAAACCCAATTTGAATTTTAAATATCCAACAGGAGGAGATCGGTAAAAGGGAAGTATCATTATTCAGTGGAATATGCCAAACTCATTTAAAATGATATCAATAGATTTCCATAACATATTGCTATGTGAATAATACAGGCTATGGAACCATATTTACAGTATGATTCTATTTTTGCAAAATAACATACCTTACACACACACACACACACACACACACACACACACACACACACACAATCAGAAGCATGTATTACAACTGTTAACCAGTAATTATCTCAGTATGATGAAGAAAGGGCCATTTTCTTGTACCACTTGCCTACATTTGATACAAGACCACAGCATGGGCAGTGCCCTAGGGCACACCTTGGCCCACTCCTTGCCTGAGCCCACTCCTACTTTGAGCCTATAATCAAATTTTCATCATCAAGTAGGTGTACTATTGCAAGATGCTTTCGGGCTCACACTAGTGAATTTAGAAACAGCGGGTGCTTCCAGCCCATTATTGCAGTGACTCTAGAAGAATGATTACTTTCTCCATTTTGTGGCTCTGATGATTCTTCAGGAAATTGAACTGAAAGTTTAATATCAAGTGGCTTTGTGAACAGCATTTTTATTGGGACCTGAGCCTTTGATTTCTGAGATGTGAAACACACTGTGCCACTCAGTAGGGAGTTTTCTTAGACCATTGAAGATGTGATATTTGGTTCATCCAGGAGCTTGTGTGGGGACCACATACACAGGTGATCCTAGATGTCCATTGCCCCCAGTCACAGCATCCCATGTGTAGGTGGCTCCACACAATGTAGTAGGTGGCTTCCTGAGGAGCTGTCGGTTTCATCTGTGAAATTGTATTTCCGAACAGCAGCCTATAGAGCAGCTGAGAAATAATTGTGCAATAGTACTTAAGAATAGTGATGGAAATTATTTCTAATGTTCATATTCTGTTACTCTGCTTCATTCCCAATGATAATGTTAGGTAAAAGCTTAGCTTTTGTATTTAATTTTGTAGTTTGCAAACTACCTTGTAAAAGCAGTTTTGTTGATGTATAATTCATATGACCATACAACTCACCCATTTAAAGTGTACAATTCAGTAGTTTTCACATATTCTCAGAGGTGTGCCCCCTTCCCACAATCTAATTTTAGGGCATTTTTTCCACACACCCCTCCCCCCCCAAGAAACTCCGAACGTATTACCAGTCACTTCCCATTATCCATCCCCAACCTTTATCCCTAGACTTAGGTCACCATTAATCTACTCTCTGTCTCTGTAGATTTGCCTATCCTGGACATTGCATATAAATGGTACCATGCATCATAGGGCCTTTTGTGACTGGCTTCTTTCATGCAGCATATAACATTTTGACCTGCTCCATGCTGGTAGCATGTATCAGCTCTTCACTCCCTTTTATTGCAGAGTAGTACTCCACTGAATGAATATATCACATTTGACTTGTCCATTCATCAGCTGATGAACATTTGAGTTGGTTCAATCTTTGGCTATTATGAATAATGCTGCTGTCATCATTCATGTACAAATTTTTGTGGATATATGTTTTCATTTCTCTTGGATAGATACCTAGGAGTGGAATTGCTGGATCATATGGTAACTGTATGCTTTATGTTTTGAGCAACTGCCAAAATGTTTCTCAATGTGGCTGCTTCATTTTACATTCTCACCAGAGAATGTTCCAATTTTTCCATATCCTCACCAACACTTAGTATTGCCTTTTTAAAAAAAAAATTATAGCCACTGTTTGGTTTCCCAAATAACAACCAATTTCTCTGGTTTTCTGATTTCAACTGGGAGTCCTACAACCCAACTCAGTTCAAACACTATCTACCTGGAATTAGTGCAGACTGAGCAAGTTTAAGGGCTCAGTCCAACAAGACCACCTCCATTTCAGACACCAGGTACAAATAGGGTCCCCAGGCTCCCTGAACTTGTGTCCAACTGACTACACATTTGGGGTTTCCCATGACCCCGCCTTAAGCTTGATAATGGGCTAGAATGATTTACAAAACTCAGGAAAGCTCTATACATAAGATCACATTTTTATTTAAAAAAAAAAAATACAACTCAGGGGCAGCCAAATGGAAGAGATGCATAGACAAGGTATGGGGATAGGGGCACAGTGCCTTCATGCTCTCTCAGGCACGCCATGCCCCCAGCATGTCAATGTGTTCACCAACCCAGGTGCTCTCTTAGCTATTTTTACTATTTTTGTAATCAAAGTTACATTGAATAGGCAAGATTGATTAAATCAGTGGCCATTGATGACTGAATTCAATCTCCCTCACTCCTCCTTAGAGGACCAGGAAGGGTTTTAATAGTTGTTTTGTGTTTTTTTTTTGTTTGTTTTTACAAATAGTTTATTGTCAAGTTTGTTTCCATATAACACCCAGTGCTCATCCCCACAAATGCCCTCCTCCATGTCCATCACTCCCACCCTCCCCCACCCCCATCAGTCCTCAGTTTGTTCTCAGCATTCAAGAGTCTCTCATGGTTTGCCTCCCTCCCTCTCCCCCACTATTTTCCCCCTTCTTCTCCCTCATGGTTCTCTGTTAAGTTCCTCCTAATCCTCCTATATGTGCAAACATATGGTAACTGTCCTTCTCTGCCTGACTTATTTCGCTCAGCATAACACCTCAAGTTCCGTCCATGTTGCTACACATGACCAGATTTCATTCTTTCTCATTGCCATGTAGTATTCCATTGTATAGATAAACCACATCTTCTTGATCTGTTCATCCATTGATGGACACTTAGGCTCTTTCCATGATTTGGCTATTGTTGAGAGTGCTGCTATGAACATTGGGATACATGTGCCCCTATGCATCAGCACTCCTATATCCCTTGGGTCAATTCCTAGCAGTGCTATTGCTGGGTCATAGGGGAGTTCTATTGTTAATTTTTTGAGGAACCTCCACACTGTTTTCCAGAGGGGCTGCACCAGTTTGCATTCCCACCAACAGTGTAGGAGAGTGCCCATTTCTCCACATCCTCATCAGCATCTAGAGTCCTCTGATTTGCTCATTTTAGCCACTCTGACTGGCATGAGGTGGTATCTCAGTGTGGTTTTGATTTGTATTTCCCTAATGAGGGGGTACGCTGAGCATCGTTTCATGTGTCTGTTGGTCATCTGGATGTCCTCTTTGGAGAAGTGTCTGTTCATGTCTTCTGACCATTTCTTCACTGGATTGTTTGTTTTCCTGGTGTGGAGTTTGAGAGTGTTAATCGTTTTAACTCTCTAATCATATGGTTGGTTCCTCTAGGCCCCAGCCCCCATCTTGAGGCTATTTGGGGGTCTGCAAAGAGTCAGCTCATCGAGCAAAAACAGTGTGGTCATAAGGAGCTCATTAAGAATAACAAAAGAATCTATCACTCAGGAAATTCCAAAGATTTTAGGCACCCTGTGCCAAGAACTGGGGACAAAGACAAAATATATATTTAAAATTTTATCAGCCGTCCTGCTGGGTGTTAAGTGATATCTATTGTACTTTTGATTTGTATTTCCCTAGTGACTAATGATGTTGAGTATCATTTCATACGCATATTGGTCATTTGCATATGTCTTTTTAGAGAACTATCTATTCAGATTCTTAGTGCTTTTCTTTGGGTTATTTGTCTTTTTATTATTGATTTGTAATAGTTCTTTATATATTCTGGATATGTGTACTTTATAGACTTGCAAATACTTCCTCCCAGTCTGTGTGTTGTCTTTTCATTTTCTTGATAGTTATTCTTTGGAGTACAGATTTTTAATCTTCATAAAGTCCAATCTGTCTATTGCTTCCTTTTTTGTTTGTGCTTTTGGCATAATATCTAAGAAACTATTGCCTAACCCAAAGTCACAAAGATTTACTCTCTTATTTTCATCTAAGAGTTTTATGGTTTCAGCTCTTACATTTAGGGTCGATAATCCATTTTGAGTTAGTTTATGTGTATTGTGTGAGAAAGAGGTACAGCTTTATTCTTTTGCATGTGGCTATATAGCTGTCCCTATATAGTTGAAAGTTTATTCTTTCGCATTGGATGGTCTCGGCACTCTTGTCAAAAATCAATTGACCCTAAATGTAAAAGTTTGTTTTTTAGACTCTCAATTTTATTCCATTGATGTATATGATTACGTTAGTACCACAGTCTTGGTTGGTGGAGCTTTATTGTAAAATTTAAAATGAGATGGTGTGAGTTTTCTTTTTTTCACTATTGTTTTTGGTTATTTTGATTCTCTTGCATTTCCATATACATTGCAGGATCTGCTTGTCATTTTCCACAAAAATCTAGTTGGGATTTTGATAGAGATTGTTTTGAATCTGTAGGTCAACCCTTCCAATCCATGGCTATGACATGCCCTTCCATCTATTTAGATCATTTCTTCTAATGGTTTGTTTCCAGTGTACACGTTTTGCTCTTCTTTTCATTAAATTTATTCCTATTTTTTCTTTTCCATGCAATTATAAGTGATATTTTAATTTTATTTTTGAGTTATTTGTTACTAGTATAAAAAAATACAATAAACTTCTGTATATTGACCCTGTGTCCTGAAACTTTGCTGAACTTGTGAATTAGTGCTAATAGGTTTTTTTCTTTTGGTGGAATCTTCAGGATTGCAAGTGCTTTTACATACATGATTTTATTTAATCACAAGGGGAGGCTGTGACCTATGAAGGACAGACATTAGTCTCACAATTTTATAGATGAGGGAACTGAGGCTTGGAGTGGCCCCACTGTTAATAAGTGGCAGAGCCTGGACTGATTATCAGGCCAGAGTCAGAAGACAGAGCAGATTGACCACAGAGTCAATTTTCTCACCGTCCCAAAACTCTAGAAGAAAAGTTGATAACTTGCAGGAAAAAAGAGGTTGGAAAAATTGACAATAGCTGGTAAGAAGTGTCAACAATTTTTTTCTGGATGGAAACATGGCAGTTACTGACTTAATGGAAAAGAAGAATCCTTAGCTTGAGTTTTTAAAGAAATTAAGTATGTAGGGGCACCTGGGTGGCTTAACTGGTTAAACATTTGACTTTTGATTTTGGCTCAGGTCATTATCTCATGGTTTCTGAGACTGACCCCCATATTGAGCTCCATGCTGGGCATGGAGCTGCTTTAGTTTCTCTCTTCCTCTCTCTCTGTCCCTCCCCCTTGTGTGCTGTCTTCCTCTCTCAAAAACATTTTTTTTTAAAGTTATTAGCATACTTATAAGTTCACTTATACTTACATAAGAAATGAAATGGTTTGGACAGTACAAAGTCCTATAGAAAACTGGGGTGAGATTGTCTGGGTGGCGTAGTTGGTTAAGCATCTGACTTTGGCTCAGGTCATGATCTCATGGTTCATGAGTTCAAGCCCCATATCAGGCTCTGTGCTGACAGCTCAGAGCCTGGAGCCTGCTTCAGATTCTGTGTCTCCCTCTCTATCTGCCCCTCCTCCCTGCCCCCCTCTTAAAGATAAACAAATATTTTTTAAAAATTAGAAAATGGGGGTGAGGTATGGTGTGGGGATTCAATGATATTCGCACATGTGTGCTTAAATCCCTATGCCTGTTCTCCCATCTGCAATCTAGTGTCTCTCTTTCCACCTGGGGAACAGATAGTTGGTTTATACTCCAGAAAAGCTGACTGGGGACACCAGATAGAGTGTGGAGTGACAGGGTGATATGGAGGAAACAGATAAATGGTAGAACTTCATTCAGGTCATTCTTGAATGCTGGAGCCAGACTTGCATTCTGCTCCCGCTGCAATCTCTAGGTAGGAGGATGGGAGGAAAAGACCTCTCTCAAGGTAGTTGGTTGCTGACACTTGGGGTCCCCTCCACTGAAAACATGAATTGTCACCAGCCATCTTGTGTAGAATGCCCAAGCCCTTGCACACATATAAAAATTGTGATCAGCTTTTTGTTGTATGAATTAATAACCAGTATTTGAGGGAAGTCTTCAATATCAAAGGGAGAGATAAAAGAAAATAAATAGAAAAAAGAAGGCCAGAGGAAACACAGATAATGCAGGAGGCAGAAAACTAAAAACGTAACTTCTTAAGGTCTTCAGGGAATATGACAGATCTCTTGGAAATTAAAACCAGGACATGAAAAACGGAAAATAAATGTTAAGGCTTCATTAGCAGGATTGGAAGATAAAGTTGAAAAAAGACTCCAGGAAACTGGAATTGGCCAACAAAACAAAAGCATGGCAAGTAGAAAAGAGAGATTAGAAACACAATCTAGGAGTTTCAATGTCTGATGAAGAGAAACTACAGAGGAAGAGAGCATACAGAAGTTGATGAAGAGGAAATTATCAAAGCCATGATATTTGGGACTGAGGGGAAGAAACTTTAAGTTGAAAGGGGACACAAGGTGCCCATAATAATGAATTTCTAAAAAAGTGTCATGTCATCATTTAGAATTACCAGGAGTAAAGAGAAAATTCTAAAAAATTCCAGATATGATGTATGTGTGTGTGGGTGTGTGTGAGTGTGCATGTGTGTAATATATAATGGGTTTTAAATCAGAATAGCATTGAGCTTCTTAATAGCAAAACTGAAAGATAGAAGATAATGATACAGTGCCTTTAATATTCTGAGGGACAATGACTTTCAGCCACAATTCTACCCTCAGGCAAACTATTAATCAAGAGCAAGGGTAAGAGAAAGACGTTTTCAGAAAACCAAAAACTCAAATATTTTACCTCCAATGTACTTTCCTTAGGAAGATATGCTTCAGCAAAAGAAGGAAATTAATCAAGAAAGAGGAAGATGGCACATAGATAACAGATGATTCAACACAGGGAAGGGCCAAGGGACATCTCAGGGTAATATTCAGCCTCCAGACTGGCTCAGGGGATTGGAGCTGTCTAGGAGGAATTCACCAGCAGGAGCCAAAACTGAAATCTCTGTATTTGAGTGTATATAAATAATGCCATAGATTTTTAATTCCGGGGGGAGGGGCAGGGGAGGAGCAAGTAACCATTAGAACACAGAAAATCTGACAAATGAAAAAAACAAGCAATGATTAACTCCAGGAAAAAGGCAAAGATTGTAGAAGAAAGGAGGTGGGATCATAATGAACTTTTTGACTCAATAGAGAATCATATTTCATAGTCATAGTATTGTAAACACTGCTTATTGACTTAATCAAGAATTGTGATATTACTATTGGGAGATGTGTAGAAGTTGCGTGGAAGATGGAATAGGAGTGCTACATCCTTCTCTTTCACAGCAGGAAGACTGCAGTGTCTAAAATAGACAAATTAGGATTTAGCACTCTATGCATGCTATTTAGAAATGAAGAGGTTAAAAGCAAGAGGACAAGCTAGATACTTTGAAGACTCCTCTCTGGCAGAGTCCTGGGAGATGATGAAGGGCAAGATACAGATACTTTTTGTAATTAACCTTTTGGTACCATTTGACTTTTAAAACCATGTGCATATATTTACACTAAAGAGAGAGAGGGGATAGGGATTGATTTTAGGTCCCATGTCTTTTCATTGTATCACAAAATTGAACTAGCTTCCTCTTTGATGTGCAACTTTCTAAGCTTCCTCTATCAGAGTTTCTAGAGAACTGTGACCTCTCCTTCATTGACCATCCCCACTGCAGCCACATATGACTCTTGAAATCTTGATTTCTTTCCCTCAAATTCTTGCAGGAAGCCTAGATCTAGATTTCATGGTTTCTATGGGCAAACTCCATTGTAGCCTCAAGCTTGATTCGGGCTCATGCTTTCTTAGAAGGCATCTGTTTTCCTGTTAATGAGGCTTTTCTGGCACCCATTTTGGTTGTACTTGGAGAACAGAGTTACGGCTAAGAAGTCTAAAATCAACTATTTATAACTCTCTCTCTCTCTGTCTCTCTCTCTCTCTCATTTTCTCTCTCTCTGTCTGTCTCAGTGAGCCTTTATGTTTCTGTTTATGTAGCTGTGGAGATGGGACTCCTTGCAGGAAGTTGCTTTGCTGAGCTGAAGAACTAGCAGCCTGGGTACTCCAGGACCCTGTGCACACGAGCTGGCCTCACCCTGAAGGCCTCTTGTCTGCCAGTGAGTGATGCAGGCTGGCTGGACAGACTAGAAGAGGTCTTAGTGACCTATTAAATGTCTGGTTTTTGGGCTTCAGGAAAGCCACACTGGATTCAGAATCAGCTTGGTGGGTTTGCCTAGATTGCTCTTCTCTTGGACAAGATGACTGAGCTGACTCCCCAGTGGTCACAGAGCAAGGCTGCTTTGTATCAGGCCAAACTAACCTGCCCTGTCCCCAGTCCAGCCACCTTGTTAATGCTCACATTTGAGGACTGACATCTGGGCACAGCTAGGGTTGTTTTTATTTCCTTCCTTCCTTTCTTTTTTTTTCTTAGTTTATTGTCAAGTTAGTTTCCATATAACTCCCAGTGCTCATCCCAACAAGTGCCCTCCTCCATGCTCATCACCCCCCTTCCCCTCTCCCCCAACCCCATCAGCCCTCAGTTTGTTCTCAGAATTCAAGAGTCTCTCATGGTTTGCCTCCCTCCCTCTCCTCAACTATTTTCCCCCTTCTCCTCCCCCATGGTCCTCTGTCAAGTTCCTCCTATACGTGCAGACATATGGTAACTGTCCTTCTCTGCATGACTTATTTCGCTCAGCATAACACCCTCAAGGTCCATCCATGTTGCTACACATGGCCAGATTTCATTCTGTCTCATTGCCATGTAGTATTCCATCGTATAGATGAACCACATCTTCTTGATCCATTCGTCCTGATGGACATTTAGGCTCTTTCCATGTTTTGGCTATTGTTGAGAGTGCTGCTATGAACATTGGGGTACATGTGCTCCTATGCATCAGCACTCCTATATCCCTTTGGTAAATTCCTAGCAGTGCTATTGCTGGGTCATAAGGGAGTTCTATTGTTAATTTTTTGAGGAACCTCCACACTGTTTTCCAGAGAGGCTGAAGCTTTTATTTCCTTTCTTCATCATGGCTTCCTGACGATAGACTGACCTCTTTAGATGGTCACCCATGACATTGGGGCTTCTGTCTTTTGAGTGGGAATAGTTTAGCTCCTCCCTTTTGGAGGTTCTGAATAAAGCCTACAATGCCCCTAAGAGGTAGTCTTCTCTGTGTTTTCTTTTTAAATGAAGCACAACCAGACATTTTTTCAAGGTCTAAGAAACAAAATGGAACTTGCTTATTACCTCCAAGAGCCCCTACCTTACATTCATCCCCATTATTCCCTCAGAATGTACCCACTCAGATAATAAGAAACTTCCTTCCAACCCCAGGCAAAGACCAAGTACATAATCATAAATGGACATTGAATAAGAAATTCTAGTATGATCCAATCAAGAAGCATCTTTATATTTGCATTCTACTGTCCTTTAAAATTTATTTCATGGTTGAATAAAAACTTGGGATGTCTCATGAATTTTCTGCTAATACTTGAATAACAAAAAGTCCTGTGGTCACTCTAAGTCACAAGCACAGTCTCAATTTAGAAATTAGACCACTCAGTCCCATCTAATAATAAAAAAGCTTCAACTTCAATCAAACTGTTAGCTACTCTCTCTTTCCTCCAACAAGGTCCTGCAATGAACTAGGAGTTGAGAGTAAGAAAGAGGTTGTGACAGAAGTTAGGACAAACCCTCTCCACTCTCCTGGCCCCTCCCAGGCCCCTGGAAGAAGTGGGCCCTTTGCAAAGGCAGCCCACTCAGAGATGGTAGGTGGGAGAGACACCTTCTCTTCTCTACCCCTTCCCCACCCCCACCATAAGTTCTGTTTGTTCCTTCCCCATCCCCTCCCTCTCCTGACTTCCTCCATTTGCCTTTGCTGTCTCCACATCCTCACTGCTGGCTACACCAGAGGTACAGGCCAATCCCCACAAACCGAATGTCACATATATCCCATTTCCCATCTTCCCTCATCACGCAGTAGGCCTCAGCCCTAAATACTTCCTTAGTCCAGGCATCTAACACATCCTGCACCAGGTCCAAATGTTTGCTGCCAGCCAGGCTAGGCACCAGATGCACAGACTCAAGACAAAGCCTTCTGGTTCTCTGGCACTGCGGTGGTCCCTCTGCAAAGCCCTGATTGGCTGCTTTGTGGTGGAGAGAGCGGTTTTGCAGGTGCTCAGCCCCCTCACTTTGGGCTCCCATCAGCTGAGTAATAGGCACAAGGAGAGCAGCTTCATGGGCACTCTGTGATTTAGGCTGGCTCTGAGGGCTTAGCTTGGGCCTGAAGCCAACACGGGACTTCCTACTATCTCTGGCTTCCTATAGAGAAAGTGAAGTGGACATTTGCCCAGCCAGTTGCTAAGCTAATCAAGACTGCTCCCTAAAAAAGCAGAGCAGAGAGCACAGAGAAAGAGTAGCAGGCTTTTGGGCTCTGCCTGACTAAATGGACACCTGACCCCCTACCTTCCAGCAGACAAGCTGCTCTTCCCACCATGAGAAGGAATCCATAAGAAAGAGACCCTAAGAGGGATGGAAAGTGTGACTTTCAGGGGCTCCCTTCTCAGCCACTCCCTGGGAAAGTACTGGTTCCCTTCCCTACAGGACAAGGCTGCACTTGGTCTTACATCCAGGGGGCCCTTCCCAGCACCCCACAACTGGAGTTCTCCCTGAACATCAGCCTATGTCATGGGATCCGGGCACTTCTCTGGGGCTTCACCTTCTGGGCTGAGCTCCTGCAACCATGATCCCTGTGCCTCTGGTTCCCAAGTGTTTCTTCATTGCCTGGACCCCAACTGGAGTTTGACGCTGACTGGTTGTTTTGGCACAAGCCACTTCCGATTTGGACAGACTATAGTATCCCTCAGCAGCTGCAGCACCTGAGTTTCCTGGATGTCTGTTCTGGAGCCTGCATCCATGTGGGTCCCAGGCTCCTATGAGACCTCCCTTGTCCCAGCTCTTCAGGGTTGCTGATTGCCCATCATTGCCCTGTTTCTGTCCAGCTAACTGGCCAAGCTATGATAGATTTCTTGCTCTTTTACCCCTTTTTCTTACTTCTTTGTCTTCATTGCTTTCTTCTTTAATCTCCTATGTCTTCCAGGATCACCCACAGTCTCTTCCCTCTGGGCTGGAAGAGAGAGGGAGGAAAGGTAGTCTGTGGAAGAGGTGGCTGATCTGAGTCGAGCAGGGATCACTGAGCACCTGCCACGGGTGAGACATTGCACAAACTCTCATGGGAGACACAAAGGAGATCCTGCTTCAAGAAGCTCATACTCTAAAAACATGCAGGATGCATGTGACCCCATGAAGACCACTCTCTCTGACATCGGGGGCCAGTTCATGCTGTCTATACCTTCACTACATACTAAAAAGTAGGATTAACTCATGATCCTCCTATTTACTAGGATCCTCTCAGAGTCAAGGGTTTCAGAACATGGGTCCACTGCCCATCCCAGCCACAGTAGTGGTGTGGGTCAACGCTATCTGCATTGCATGTTGAGTGTCCAATTCATTTTTGCCCCTTTTTTCTAACATAAGATGCTGGGGTCTCAGGTTGTCTTGGAATTCGCTATCCTTGTTCTCACTCGGCTTTACCTACAGCCTGATGTTTTCCTCCAAAAGTCCTGCAAAGCTGAGTATTTGCCCTCCAGACAGCAGCCACAGGGCATCTTCTTTGTCGTTGTGTTCTTGTTTACAGTTACAGGGACAAGTAGAACATTATTGCTCCAGTGACGAAGCAAAAGAGAGGTGATTTCAATCCTTGAAATCTTCCTCACTGGCTCAGCTGTGATGTTATTGACTTCGAGAATGTAATGGTCATTGCTATTTATTTGGTATGAGTAATAATAATGGTGGTAATGAGGGCATGCATCCAGCTTCCTTTGGCAGCCAGAGGGGAAAACAGGAAAATAGACAAAATGAGATAATGGGTATAGAGGTGCTTTGTAAGCTGTAAATCAGTATATACATCAAGGGTTATTGTAGCAAAGGGTATTCTATAGCTTTTCTTTGTTTACCTTTTCTCTCTTGGCTTGGGGAAGATGAATTTTTATTGTATGAATGATCTCAAAGCTTTTCAGATGCAACAACTCTCACCAGCTGGCTGGGAGGGTAGGAAATGAAGGCAAGATGTAGTGCATATCATTCACTCAATAATATTGTTTGTTAGATGAATAAATGGAGAAAAAGAGGTGCTTCTTGAGAAGCACAGACATAGGCTTGTAAGCCTCATCAGAGAAATACCCACCAACAAATCCCGTCTGGGCAGAAGATGCTGTGGAAACAGTTTCCTGGTCCCTGGTCTGGATGCCAGACCTCTTCACCAGCCCAAACCTGAGCTTCAGAGAGGACCCCAGCCGATTTGGCAAAAAGCAAACCACAAGTAAATCAATCAACACAGAAATGTGTTTGAAATTCTAATTTAAATTTAAAAATAGACGAAAAATGAAAATTCCCAGTTACTGTTTAACTCGGGCCCATATTTAATAATTCTGGTGCACATTGCCCCTCTGTCCCTCTTCCCTGGGCTTATGGGCAAGAACTAAGTTTTTCAGTAAAAAGATTTCTATTTAGCTCTCTGAAATCTCATAAAGATAATTGGTTTTAGAAATGAACAACTCCTAAAAGAAAAGTTTAGAACCCTAAGGTAGCTTACAGCGTTATTATTATCTGCTGGCATTTACTGAGCTCATCACTGTGACCAGCACTTGCATTAAGCACATCAACACGCATTGTTGCATAAATCTTCCCAATACCTGCAAAGATGTGGGTGCTATTTTATACTTTTTCACTATCTTTGGCTACTTACAACAATTGCAAAAATGGGAAAACTAAAGCTAATCACCATGCCCCAAATCCCATGGCCCGAGAACGACAGAGCTCACGATGAACTTGAGACTTGGAGCCCAAGGGATTGACCTGGTGCTGCCCTTGTGGCAGAGGGCTGTGCTCAGCCCACATCACATTGTCCCTGGGGCATGGCACTCAGCTCTAGGCTATATATGTTCAGATATGTTGAGATCAGTAGAGTGACTTTTTTTTTCATGTTTTTTTAAAAAAACAGTTTATTGTCAAGTTGGTTTCCATATAACACCCAGTGCTCATCCCCACAAGTGCCCTCCTCCATGCCCATCACCCCCTTCTCCCTCCCCCCACCCCATCTGCCCTCAGTTTGTTCTCAGCATTCAAGAGTCTCTCATGGTTTGCCTCCCTCCCTCTACCCCACTATTTCCCCCCTTCTTCTCCCCCACAGTCCTCTGTTAAGTTCCTCCTAATCTTCCTATACGTGCAGACATATGGTAGCTGTCCTTCTCTGCCTGACTTATTTCGCTCAGCATAACACCTTCAAGGTCTATCCATGTTGCTATACATGGCCAGACTTCACTCTTTCTCATTGCCATGTAGTATTTCATCGTATAGATGAACCATATCTTCTTGATCCATTCGTCCGTTGATGGACACTTAGACTCTTTCCATGTTTTAGCTATTGTGGAGAGTGCTGCTATGAACATTGGGGTACATGTGCCCCTACACATCAGCACTCCTGTATCCCTAGGGTAAATTCCTAGCAGTGCTATTGCTGGGTCATAGGGGAGTTCTATTGTTAATTTTTTGAGGAACCTCCACACTGTTTTCCAGAGGGGCTGCACCAGTTTACATTCCCACCAACAGTGTAGGAGGGTGCCCGTTTCTCCACATCCTTGCCAGCAATCAGTAGAATGACTTTATAGGAATGCTGAGGGAGAACCGAAGTCAGGGAGTTCCTGTAAAGGCATCTGCTTCACCTGGATTCTCAATTCTCAATAGTGGCATTTTTGACTTGGGCTGGACTATTCTTTGTTATGGAGCTGGTCCTCTGCATTGCAGGATGTTTAAGCAGCATCCCTGGACTCCACCTGTTACAGACAAGCAGCATACTGTCCCCTAGTTGTGATGACAAAAAAAGATCTCCAGACATGCCAGGTGTCCTTTGGGGGGTACTGAGGATTACTGAGTTAGGGAAAGGAAGGCTCTGGAGAACACACTGTCATTTCATTAAAAAGCTAGCTTAAGGTGGGGCACCTGGGTGGCTCAGTCAATTAAGAGGCAGACTCTTGATTTCAGCTCAAGTCATGATCTCACAGTTTATGAGTCTGAGCCCTCCCCTCCCCACCCCCACACACTCTGCACTGACAGTGTGGAGCCGCTTGAGATTCTCTTTCTCCTCTCTCTCTCCCCTTCCCCCCTTTCTCTCTATCTCAAAATAAATAGATAAAATAAACTTTAAAAAAATGAAAAGCTATCTTAAGGCATGTGATCTTGATAAGGACCCTAAGAAGTCCCACAGACTCAGATCAGCTGGGTCTTCTGAACTTTGGTGCATGGAAGTAGCCAGAAGAAAGAGGGAAGACAATCACCATGACAGCAGATCTGTGAGATTTAATTAGTTGAACATTTGTGTCCAGTTTAGGCTATCGGATAATCAGGAGATTCCTCTTAGTTTTTCTTTTGTCTCTGACTATTTGGATAGATTTAGGTAAGCCTATTTTCTTATTTGCTGTTTTTATTCAACACACATTTATTAAGTATATACTGTGTCTGTCATTATATTGAATGGGATTATTTCTTTCCATCCCCAGTGCCTGGCACACAATAGGTGCTCAATAAGTGCTTGTTGAATATAATCTTGAATTGATTACAGGGAGAAATTGCCTGTGAAAATAAGGCCTTCTTGAAAATGGGTTCCTTATGACTTTCAGGCCTATGCAGGCACTATTTATCAGTGGGTGGACTGCTCTCCGGTGACATGAGATGCTCTACTCATATACGTACTGATGGATCTATAATGAAAAATGCATTATAGATGGATTTTTGTTGACTACTTTATTTACTTCCCTACATTTCTAGTTTCCTCCTCATGGTGTGGCAGAGTTTAGTGGAAACAGATTCTGAGGAAGGTTTGCCAGATTGGTTATGGGAATGAGGTAAGGATGGGAGCAAGTACAGTACAATGTCAGGCTTTTCTGAGGGAATGTCAGGAGGGAATGATGGGAGCAGAGCGTGGCCTCAGGAATGGGCCCTCACATGAGACCACTCTGAAAGAGGCTCCAGAAGGAAGCCAGGAACCCAGAGAACAGAGGCAAAATCATGTTAGCAGAGCTGGACGAGGGACAAATCAGAACACATCTATTTGTATTGCCTGTATTACCTAATATATTAATATATTCTTCCTAGTTATAAAAATTATGGATGATCATTGTAGGGAAAAAATAGAAAATAAAGGAAACACTAATGATAACAGCTGTTAACATATGAATGCTTTTTTTGTGGCCTTTTTTCTTAAAAAAATTTTTAATGTTTACTTATTTGTGAGAGAGAAAGTGTGAGCAGGGGAGGGACAGAGAGAGAGGGAGACACAGAATCTGAAGCAGGCTCCAGGCTCTGAGCTGTCAGCACAGAGCCAGACTTGGGATGCAAACTCGTGAACCATGAGATCATGACCTGAGCCAAAGTCAGACATTTAACAGACTGAGCCACCCAGGCGCCCCTTTGTGGCCTTTTTTGTACAGGTATGACTTCACATAGTATTGTGAACATTTTTCCATGTCATCACTTCACGTGGCTGCAAAATATTGTGTCTGGTATTTTATCATGGCTTATTTAACCTTGTGCTTATTTTCCAGGTTTTCTCAATTAAAAACAATACTATAATTTGGAAAACTATCTTGAGAAAGGTCAGTATGAGGTCAGGAGATGCTGGCTCTAAATAGGGTGCTCTCCTAGGATTTGAGGACAAGAAGGCAATGAATGACATTATCCAGCTGCAGAAAATCCCCTCCTGTCACAGATGTTGTAAGAGCATCGTTGCTGAGGCAGAGGTGTCTCCTACCAGGGGGCCTCAGCAGGGAACAGAGGGCAGATTTCCACTTCACTGCATGCAAATAGGCTCCCAGAAGGTGTGCAGCAAAAGGCTTTGCTTCCAAGCTGCCATGGTGGAGATTTGTTAAATCTTATCAACATTCGGATGTGCAAGATGGTACCTGAAACAGCGAAATGTCAGAGTGTGATAAATGTTGAATGCTCTTCCAGGGCTGTGTTGGAAGAGGACTTCCTCATTGGCTGACAGGAGCCATCTTGACCCCTTGGCAGATCTCTCCCTGTACTGGTTTGGGTATGTGGTATAATAAAAAATGTATATGGTCTTTGTCTCTGGCTCCTGGCACCGGGCTCCTAAAACCCTTAGAGTTTCCTGACTGATAAGAGTATCTTTTGTTATTTAGGACAAGCCCCTTTCAAGCACACATGAGTTTATGCTAATGAGGTGAGTCTTGGCCCAGGCTGTGGAGAGGAGACACTACATAGCTTCCAGATGGGGGCTGGTCCCAGAAGAACCAACCACATGATTACAGGGTTAGACGAATCCGCAATCAGCCCAACCCCAATTCCTGGGAGAGAGCCTGGAGATGGAGTTCAGTCCCTTAGCCAGTGATTTGATCAATCATGCCTACATAATGGAATTTAAATAGAAACACTGAAACAATGAGGCCAAAAGAGCTTCCTGGTTGGTGAATACACTGATGTGCTGGGAGGGTGGCACACCAGACTCCATGAAAAAGGGCATGGAAACTCTGTGGCTGCCATTCCCTCATACCTTACCCTATGTATCTCTTCCATTTGGCTGTTTCTGAGTTATAGCTTTTATACTAAAGCTGCAATTGTAATGCTTTTCTGGGTTCTGTGAGTCATTCTACTGAATTATCAAAACTGAAGGAGTTTTGTGAAAACCTCCAAAGTTATCCATTGGTCAGATGTATCGGTGGTCCCTGAGACTTGTACTGATACATGAAGTGGAGGCAGCCTTGTAAGACTGATCCCTTAATCTGTGGAGCCAGTGCTAATGCCAAGTGGTTAGTGTCAAAGTTGTACTGAATTGTAGGACATCCAGGTGTTGTCTGAGAATTTTTATTGTTGGCACTACACACAGAGCCCCCCAGCCCCCCACCTAAGATGATTCCACTTTCTTTGCTCTGATTCTGTTCTCTCCAACTGAACTTTTGATAGCTATTTGGTTTCCCAAGTAGACTTTTCCACTGGAAGATGGAACCGACTAATCAACAGATGTTTGGCAATTATATTCTCAGTGAAGAATAAATAAAGTGGGACAGTGGTTTCTGAGCCTCTGGTAAAATTTGGTAGAGTGTGTAGTATTGCCATGTAGGGTGTCCAACTCCCAGTTTGCCTGGGACTTTTCTGGTTTTAAAACTGAAAGTCATTTGCCTTGGGAAATCCCTTAGCCCTGGGAGAAATGGGGCTGCTGGTCACCCTACCACCAGGACAAGCATCTCTTGACAATCAGAGTTGAGCACCAGAGTCTGGGTCCTGAGGACAATTGTCCAGTCCCACTCACACATGCTTATTCCTTCCACATGAGAAGCCACAGCCTTCTGGGCACATGGGTGAGGCTCATCACCTTCAGTGAAGCATATCTGGTCTATAAATATATAGAAAGCAGATCTAAGGCCCAAAGGCTGCTGTTATAAGTTTGTATCTTGCTAAAAGCAGAGAAATTGAGTAATGAAACTGGCCCAGGTCTACCTAGTGGTTTTCTTGACTGTGTTCCTAGCATTGGCCATTGCTATGGCTCTTAAAGATAACCCCTGAAGCAGCAGGTGTCAATACTGAGTGAGCATAACAGTTGTTAAAATGCAGATTCCCAGATGCTATTTTCCTCTGTACTGAGTTAGTACTTCCTGTGATAAAGTTTAAGGATTCTGCATTCTTAACAAGATCCACCACTAACGGTTATGGTCTATGGACCACAAAGAACCATGACCTTTAAGCAAGTGAGAAAATTAGATGTTTCCACATCTGAAAAATTAGATGTTTCCTCCTTATACATGCAATAACCGTATTTGCAATGTTATAATCTAATCGATTTTATTGACTCTAATTTAAATAAAGTTGTAGCCATCAGACTTTCGAGTGTCACTTAATGGGTGTGCCTTTGCAATTTTTTCATATAAAGAAATTTATAGGGGCACTTGGGTGGCTCAGTTGGTTGAGCATCTGACTTAGGCTCAGGTCATGATCTCATGGTTTGTGAGTTTGAGCCCTGAATTGGGCTCTGTGCTGATGGCTCAGAGCCCAGAACCTGCTACAGAATCTGTGTCTCCCTCTGTTTCTGCCCCACACCCCATCTCCCTCTCTCTCTCTCTCTCTCTCTCTCAAAAATACATAAACATTTTTTAAAAATTTTAAAGAAATTTATAAAGTAGATAACATTTTTTGTCAGACTGTTCCTTTCCTCCCTCCCTCTCTTCCTCTTTCTCTCTCTCTCTCTCTTTCTTTCTTCTGAATTGGAGGGAGTGACTTTTGAACTCCTAGGAGAAGGCTATGTTGCCTAAGGTGTTTCCTGCCCAGTGTCCCAAATCTCAAGGATTGGAGTATTACCTTTCTGGGACTACCTTTATGGGTCTCTCCCTCATGGTTCAGGGCATCTAACTGAGGGAGTCAGGAGAGTACCTTTTAAAGAAAATGCAGAGTGCTTTTAGGGGCTGTACCTCTTATAAAAGGGATAAAGCCTCCTATCTGTACATTTTGCATTTAGAAGGGCTTCACAGGGCATCAGCTGGCTCTGATTCCTATTTTCCCCTAGGAAGGAGATCATTGGAAACAGGTGAAGGCAGAATTATAACGAGCCCAAGTCAGATTGCTGCTGGGATTTAATGCATGAGGAGCTTTTGTTTTCCTCTTCAAATCTTCTTGAATTCCTCCCAGATACTTCAGGCTTCTGCTTCTGATCCACCAGCTCCCTGAAGCAGGCGCCAAATGGTTTTCTGGGGTAGCCTATTATCAGAGCAAAACAAACACCTTCTGCCTCTAGCCTGGTTTTTTCGGTGTATATCAGGAGTTTATGAGAATGATTGGGCTTCAGAGAGACACATTTGGCTCCATTCCTCACCTACTTAGCTTGTATTCTATGAATCAAATGACTTGTTTTCTCCCAAAAGCCTTTAAGATTGCTAACGGCGTCCCTTCTGGGGGGTCAGTTGGGGTAATTTTCTTCATTTTATAAAAGATGACAGTGCAGCATGATTGCCCTGAAGAAATGAGAATAACCCAGGCTTCTATCACCAGTTGCAGTGAAGCCAGGGGTCTTTCCTCTGTGTATTCAATACTGGAGGAATTTCCCCTCCATTTTAAGTGCTCAGAATAACTACAACATGACTTTATGGCACAAAGAGAAGGCCTGTCCTCAAGAACCCCTCACCGTCCCTGCATTCCCACTCCTCAGAGAGGCATTCACTCTGTATTGCTGTCCCCATTTCCTGCTGTGATTACATATTCTAAGACCTCTCAAGTCCTCTGTGTCTCTCCTCTGCCATCTTTGTACTTGCTCCTTGGCAGAGTGACGGATGGCACCTTTTCAGTGTGTTCTTCCACAAATAGAAACACAGCGATGATACCTGGAAAGAGTCCATTGACACTCAGTGGTGTCTAGCAGTTGGCTTTTTGGATTGGACACTATGTTATGTCATTTAGGGAGGTGTCCTCCCATGTTTCATCCTGCAGGCAACAAGTCTAGGGTGCTCAGCCCATCTGGAGCTGAGGGTTCCACCGGCTGGTCTGCTCACTCCCTGGAACTTGATTTCTCAGGTGCCCCAAACAAAGGCAAGCAAGAAGACAAAAAAACAAAACAAAACAAAACAAAAACCCTAAGAAATGGGGGAGAAAGAGACAGACAACCCAGAATAACAGAGAAAAGCCAAAATTGGGAAGGAAAAAAATAGAAACTCAAGATTAAGAGGAGACTCCCAAGTGAGAACATGGACAAAGAATTCTAAATTCTACTTCTTCTACCCTAAGCATAGGCAATACGTTGCTATTGCATGGTTCTGATATGAAGGAACTTCCATGCATGCAGTTTAGGGAAATTAAGCCAGTCCCTCAATAAGACAGTTCATCGTTCAGTTACATATATCAATTATGAATGATTGTATAAAATAGCTCTTTATTACTAACTACTAAGTAAATGACAGAAGAGCATCATGACCAGTGACCAGCCATGCCATGTCTATCGAAGTCTGTGGGCAGCTTGTCACCATGCATCTGTTATTCAGCTCTTCCATTTATATACAGACAGCAGAGGGGCCACCACACTGCCTCCTCATCACCTAACTATAAACCCATGTGCCATTCTACCAAAATGGGTAGTTGAAAGAGGGAATTGGCCAACAAAGATGAAAGTGCAGCAAAGCAGCAAAAAGTAACAATGCTGGAAATGAAATTGAAGATCGCAATGGAAGATTAGAAGATCTAGACATGATGACAGCAGGGTGACGCTGGAATAGCAGGAGCGGGTCTGTGACATACAACCACATGGGAAAAGCCCTGTCAATGTCAAGAACAAGGAAGCGACACCAGCAGAAACTTCACATTGAAGGAACTCTCAGAGATATTTCATGACCTTGAAAGCACAAAGGATAACCTTTTGGAAGCCAATCCAAACTTAGAAAGGAATAGGACACTTTCCCAAGGCATCAAAAAGATGCTCTCTCAGCTTGGGAAGTACCTGACTCATGGTGTCACATAGAAATGGCATAAAAGGTGGCTGTTCAGACTCCTCTTCCTAAGTTGGTTACATAGAAATAAAACACTGTGTCGCATTTCTAATGTTTTAAGTTATAGCGTGCTAAATAAATACTGGTTTTTACCAGGTTTTCATTTCCCCAGGAGAGCTTTTAATGTTTTGACAGGAAAGTTACTAAACAATCATGATTTTCTCATTGGTTATTAAGATCATTCGCAGTTTCAGCTGCAATGACCAGTTTCGGCTGGCATGGTCATTTTTTTCAGGCCAGCATTGCCACTCAAAGTGGGGACTGCCTGTAGAGACTTGGATCCCAAGTTATATATGCATGGGTGAAGCAAAGCTAATCATCAAAATTGTAATTTGTAAATTATAATCTGATCCTGGGTTTTGCAGGGAAAAAAGCATGTGTGAGCGCGCGTGTGTATGAGAAGCTGGCAAGGGGCTTCTCCATCTGCTGAGTGCTGGATGAAGTTACCATGAGTTCCTTAGTCCTCTCTCTGAGATTGCTGCCCATTCCTGGGTGCAGACTAGGGCAGGCTCTTCAGATCTTTGCTCCTGGGGCTCCATCTTTCCTCAAGGGCTGCCTCAGCCACTGTTTAATGACGGGGACCTGAGTCCTGTCATTGCCACAACACAGAAGTCACTCATGCCAGGCCTTTTGGAATTCAACAAACTTTATAGAGGATTTGGAGGGGTCGTGAAGAAGTCACACAGTGTGCTGCTTTGGGGCCATTCTGCTATTCCTTCTCTTTGTTTCACCTTCCCTCTCCCTCCCCCTCTCTGGGAGCAGTGCCTTCCCTGCCCTGGGGTATTTAGAGCAGCTTCCCCATTGTCTCCCAGGGGTGGGCCAGGTGGGCTGGGACTGTCCTAACTGTTATCTACTTTAAGTATCTATCAGAGGATCTTCCCTAGTAGAACCAAGTAGGCACCAGCTGGTTACTAAAGTTTTATACATATACGTATGTATATGGTGCACAGAGAAAGAAGAGAATTACATACACGAAAGTGTTAACCTGCACTAGAGATCTCTGGATGTTGAGGATTACAAATGATTTCTTATTTTCTTCCTTTTGCTTTTCTACAGTGAATGTATGTTATAAAATGTGTACAACATAAATACATTACATTTTAATAAGAATATTTATTATTAAAACAGGCTGAGAGTAAGCCTTCACAAAGATAAGGACATGAGGGACTCAGAGAAGGAAGGAATGTGTTTGGCAGGGGGTAGAGAGATCTGGAGGGCAGGCTCAGGAGACAGAGAGGAGAGAGGGGAGGGAGAACACAGAATAGGGGCATTGGGAGGGAGACAAGGGCACAAAGAGATGGGAAAAGAATCAGATCACCACTTTAAGGTAACAATTTTGCTCCATTGTGCTTCTGCATTATGGGGTTGACTAACAATTACAATGGTAATTATAACAATTTTAGGCTCTTCTTCTGCACACTGTAGTTTTATTATCCTTCAACATAATGTTCCTAACATCCTGCTACTACAAAAGAGGAAATCGAATAGATGCAGCCTTGATTTTAGCTGCATTTTATACTTGGCTCTGACACAATGCCATTTTCAAATTGCCTGCATACAATTAAAGTGAGAATTTCCTTGCCTGACCCCGCTGCAATCCATTCAATATTGTAGTAGTTTTAAAAAGGACCAATCACAGGCACCTGGGTGGCTGAGTCAATTAAGCATCCAACTTCGGCTCAGGTCACGATCTCCTGGTTCGTGAGTTCCAGCCCTGCGTCTGGCTCTGTGCTGACAGCTCAGAGCATGGAACCTGCTTCAGATTCCATGTCTCCCTCTTTCCCTGCCCCTCCCCTGCTCGTGCTGTCTCTCTCTGTCTCTCAAAAATAAATAAATGTTAAAATAAATTTTTAAAAAAAGGACCAATCAGTGGTGACCAAAAAGAGCATCAGGTGTTCCCAAGGTCACAGTAGACCCACGGTCCTTCAGTGTCCCACCACACCCCACCTCGCTCTGGAGCTTTTCCTTGCAGCAGAGCCCAATGGGACCTGAAACATGGGGGCAGTTGTCACTAGTGTCGGGTAGGACTCCAGGAGCTGGGACTTAGACAGAAATGGCAGTGGTTTGTCGAAGGAGAGGGGCCCACAGTGGAGTATGGTGACTGTGGAGGACAGATGAGCGGGTTAGGCTACACCCCTCCAGCCCCACAAAGAGTTAAAGGGCAGAGCAGCAGGGATGTCAGGAAGGCCTTGGAATCCTTTGGGGGCTATGCTCACAGCCATTTTACTTTTCTTCCCATTTGTCCTTCCCATTCAAAACTATAAACCAAAACGGACAATAAATCTTCCTTCCTTGGTACCCTCTTTTCTTTCCTTATTACATTTTTTAGAAGAGAAATCCATACTTACTGACTTGCTTGCCTCCCCTCTCATTCATTCCTCAAACTGGCCCAGTCTGGATTCAGCACCCCCCCAAACCCCCCACCACATGGTTCACTGATGAAATTGCTCTCACTGAAGTCAGTGCTGATGTTCTGTTTTCAAACTTTCTTCCCACCTCATCTCCTTGCAGTAGCTGATGTTATTTTATCTTCTTCCTTCAAACCTCTTTCTCCTTCAGCTCTCCCTAGCTTTTGATTAATGGCTGTGCCAACCCCTGGTTGCCTGAGCTATAAACTTTGGTGATGTCTTCAGCTCTTTCTTTGCCGATATTAGAAATATCTATAGAATCCATCCTCTTTGCTCATCCCCGGTGCTACTTCCTTGGTTTAACCTCACACATCCTTCCTCTGAGCTTCTGTCCTCTGACTAAGCCACTATTTTTAGCTATGAATTATTATTGATTTCTAAGGTAATTGTATTGTGGTCAGGAACTGAGGTTTGGATCATGATTCTTTGAACTTTGTTCAGTGATGTTTTATGGTCTAGTATGTGATCAATTTTTATGAATGTTCCAGATCTACATGAAAAAGCATGTGCATTCGTGAGTTGTTGGGTGCTGTGTTCCATATGTCTCCAGCAGATCAAACTTGTTCAAATATTCTACATCCTCATTGATTTTCTGTCCACTGAGAGAGGTATGTTAAAGCGTTCTACCCTGATGGCATATTTGTCAAACTTTCTTTGCAGTTCTATCAATTTTTACTCTGTGTATTTTATAATGATGCTAGGAAGGGCCTATGAGTCTGAATCTACTAAAGCATCTAGTGAACTATACTTTTTATCTCTTTATCTTTGATAATAATTTTCTCCTGAAAGTCTAATGTAAACATCTTTATGCCAGCTTTCTTTTGGTTACTATTTGCCTGATAGATCTTCCCCCATTTTTCCTCTTTCCTCCTTTCTCTAAGAGGTGGTCAATAGGAGGAGTATGCCTGGGTTCAAGCCACTACTCTGCTGCTCAAGTTCCATGACCCTAGGCAAGCTTTGTGACTTCTATGTGACTTAGTTGTCTTAAAACAGTGTCTGTCCTGTTGGGCTTCTGTGAGGAATAAATAAATTAATATCTCTAGGGCATTCAGGACAGTGCTTGACACATAGTACCTGTGGGTGTTCACTATTATGATTAGATACAGTTCTCATAGGTAGGATATTCCTGGATCTAAAAAACGTGCTCTGATCATCTCTGTCTATTGGTTTGAGTTTGATCTTTTACATTCGTTTTCTTTATTCATTTATTTTTTTATTTTTATTTTTTTGCAAATAGTTTATTGTCAAATTAGTTTCCACATAACACCCAGTGCTCATCCCCACAAGTGTCTTTATTCATTTATACCACCTGTTTTATCTTTCCTGTATGCTCATCCCCCCACCCCCCAAACCCAAACCTTTCTTGCCTTCTATTGGATTGGTTGTATTTCTCCCCCTTCTAACAGTTTCAAAGTTATACATTTTAGTTCTGTTTTATTTTAGTGGTTATCTTAAGATATTTTAATGTCTATATTCAACCTAACAGACTTCTCAAGAACACTAAAAGGAAACTATAAAACACATAACACCCTGCAACACCAATCATACCCCCCCAGGATTATGCTATGTTTGTCCAGGATTTGGGTTCTAGCTTGAACTTTGTTTTAACCTTACAGACTAATTACCATTGCTATTGTTTTATACAGTTAATAATTATTTGGATTTCCCCCTCCCCCACACCTGCCATTAATTTCGCTCTTGTTCCTTTTTGTATCTGAGAATTTGGGGGGGATTATTTCCCCTACTCCTACTATATATATATGAGAATCTGTTCTTTCAGCTTTGGTTTGTTTGAAAATATTTTTACCTTGACCAGCAGGAGTTATTACTTCCTGAATATTTATATTTCCCTTTCTCCTGCCACCCCCGCCCCCAGCCCATTCTCTTTTGCAGTTGGGTAGGGCTATGTGACCTATTCTGGCCAATGGATTGTGAACAGAAGTTACATGTGTCATTTCTGGGCTGAGGCAGTGAATATCTAGCATGACTCTGGTTTTCTCCTCCCCTTCTTTAGTGGGTCTGCAAGCCATGTGCTGAGATGGTGGAGCCACAAGATATAGGAAACTTTGATTCATGAATCCTTGGATAGTGGAAAGCTGCCTCAGAGGGTCACCTGACTTATAGGATATTTGGGGTAAGCTGGAAATAACTTAGTGTAGTAAGACACTGAAAACTCAGCTTCATTTGTTACTAGCCTATTTAGTCTTGTAAAACAGGTATTTTCTCTTAGGGTCATTGAAAGAATTGTTCTGTTTTCTGGATATCATTATTGTTGATTCCATTGAGTCATTATTCCCTTGTCAGTAATATGTCTTCCTATCCAGGAACATTTAATATCTTTGGAGCAGTAGGAGGGCATGTTTTAGGGTTTTTCAGTCTGTCTGGGTGTGCATTTCTATTTATTTATTCTGCTTGAGATTCCTTGGTGTCACTGAATCTGAGGAATCTGAGGATTGGTATCTTTCATCAGTTCTGGAAAATTCTTGGTCATTATTTCCAAACATAGTGGTTTTCTCTACTGTTTCTGTGATGTCCTTCTGATATTCTAAAAAGATGTGTTTTGGACTTTCTTTAGCCTTTCTCTTGATACTTGCTTTTCATATTTTCCATCTTCGTTTTTTTTCTCTCTCTCTATTGTTTGGTGTGATATTTCTTTTTTTTAAATATTTATCTTTGGGAGAGAAAGCATGAGTGGGGGAGGGGAAGAGAATGAGGGGACAGAAGATTTGATGTGGGCTCAAACTCATGAACCATAAGATCATGACCTGAGCCAAAGTTGGACAACTATATTTATTGCAGCATTATTTACAATAGCCAAACTATGGAAGCAGCCCAAGTGTCCACTGATAGATGAATGGATAAAGAACATGTGGTATATATACAAACTTTGCCATTTGCAAAAACGTGGATAGATCTATAGAGTATACTACTAAGTGAAATAAGTCAGTCAACTAAAGACACTCAACTAATGGTCCCTTAGTGTGCTATTCTTATTTACCTTCCAGTTCACTAGTTCTCTCCTTGGCTGTATCTGACCTGCTATTTAACTTATTCACTGAGTTTGTAATATCAGTTCTATTTTTTGTTTCTAAAGGTTCTATTTGGTCCTTTCAGGATCTGCCTAGTGATTTTATAGCTTCTTGTTCTGTGATTCTATATTTTTCTGAAATTCCCTTTTATTTTTTTATACTTAATCACTTTAGTTTGTTTTCTGCACCTGATGATTGTCATACTTGTTTTTGTAGAACTTATTTTACAGTTTGTGGCTTCTGCTGATTCTCTCACAGTAGTTTGTTTACTCATATATTTAGGGATTTAATTTTTTCTTACCAAATTATTTTAAATTCTAAACTTAAATGATTGGTTAAAGAATTAGCACTGTTTTATGAAATAAATTAGACAATGTATGTCAAAATTCTCTGAAAGTGTAAATGACTATATAAATCCAAGGTGTACTTCCATTAGGTTCCATGAACCTTAAAAGTATTGTTTAAAACCATGCAATCTGGGGTGCCTGGGTGGTTCTGCCAGTTAGGCGTCTAACTCCTGATTTTGGCTCAGGTCATGAGCTTGAGGTTCATAGGATAGAGCCCTATGTTAGCATGAAACCCACTTGGGATTCTCTCTCTCTCTCTCTCTCTGCCCCTCCCCCTCAAATAAGTAAATATTTAAAAAATAAAAATATGTGATCATATCTCTCTTGCTTTAATCCAATGCAATGTAATCTAATGTTTAGATTAGAAATGGAGTAGAGGACCATGGGGGAGGGGAAGGGGAAAATAGTTAAGGAGAGGGAGAGAGGCAACCCATAAGAGACTCTTAAATACTGAGAACAAACTGAGGGTTGATGGGGGTGGGGAAGAGGGGAAAGAGGGTGATGGGTACTGAGTGTTATATGGAAACCAATTTGACAATAAACTACAAAAGAAAACAAAAATAAATTAAGTAGGGTAGAAACTTTAACTGCAGACTTCCATGCAACTCACTGAACTGAAAACTTTGTTCATCTTTAATGCCTAGGTCTTTGGTTTTATTTATTTATTTATTTATTTATTTATTTATTTATTTATTTATATTTTGTTTTTTGATTAGTCATTCTTAGTAAATAGAACCTTATTGCATTCTTTTGTTTTTGAAGTATAATTAACATACAGTGTTATATTCTAAACTAAAAGGCAACCTACTGAATGGGAGAAGATATTGGCAAATAATACATCCAATGAGGGGTTAGGATCTAAAATGTAAAATAACTGATACAACTCAACACCCCAAAAACAAATAACGCAATTAAAAAATGAGCAAAGGACATGAACAGACATTTCTCCAAAGAAGACATACAGATAGCCAAGAGACACATGAAAGATGCTCAACATCTCTTGTCATCAGGGAAATACAAATCAAAACCACAATGAGATATCACCTGACACCTATCAGAATGGCTACAATCAAAAACATGGAAAAACAAGTGTTGGCAAGGATGTAGAGAAAAAGGAACCCTCTTGAACTGTTGATGGGAATGCAAACTGGTTCAGGCACAGTGGAAAACAGTGTGGATGTTCCTCAAAAAGTTAAAAATAGAACTGCCCTATGACCCAGTAATGGCACTATTGGGTATTTGCCCCCAAAATACAAAAACACTGATTCGAAGGGATACATGCATCCCTATGTTTATTGTAGTATTATTTACAATAGCCAAATTATAAGAGTAGAATAAGTGTCCACTGAAAGATGAATGGACGAATAAGATGTGATTACATACAGTGGAGTTATTACTCAGCCAAAGAGAAGAATGAAAACTTGCCATTTGCAACAACATGGATAGATCCAGAGAGTATAATACTATGTGAAATAAGTCAGTCAGAGAAAGACAAATACCATATGATTTCACTCATATGTGGAATTTAAGAAACAAAACAAATGAACAAAAGAAAACAGAGAGAGAGAAACCATGAATCAGACTCTTAACTATAGAGAACAAACTGCTGATCATCCAAGTGGGGGTGGGTGGGAGATGGGTGAACTAGGTGAAGGAAATTAAAGAGAACACTTAACCATGATGAACATTGAGTAATGTATAGAATTGCTGAATCACTATACTGTACACCCAAAACCAATATAACCCTCCATGTTAACTATATTGGAATTAAAATTTAAAACTTAATAGAAAACATCAGGTGCACAATATAACGATTCAATCATTTTATACATTACTCTTCACAATAAGTGTATTCTTAATCACCTTTATTCATTTTACCCATACCCCACCCACTGCCCCTCTGGTACCCATCAGTTTGTTCTCTATATTTAACAGTCTGTTTTTTGTTTGTTCGTTTATTTATTTTTATTTAGTGACTTTTGACTGTGAGCTCAAGTCCCTTGAACTTCTTAGAGGTGTGCTCTCTAGGAAGAACATATACTTCCTTCAGTCAGAATCTGGGGGAAAGATCGATCTGGGATCACTTAAGTAAGTATTTTTCTTGTCAGCTTTAAGGCCATTTGTACAGTGGAAACTTAGACTCCAAATCTGTGAGTGTGGGCTAGGAGCTAGGAATTTTCGGGAGTTATATATTTTATGTTTTTCTACTTATTTCAAAACCAAAGCAAAGGCAGACTATTATCTCTTACACATTCCTCTGCAAGATGGGCTTTTTTTCCTGTTCACCTACAAGAGCTCTCACCCTTCAGAAATGAGGATCCCTGACCAAGACATCTGGCTATGTCCCCTTTCCCTCCACACATAATCTGTTGACCCTGCCACCAGGAATAAAGAAATACAGACTCCAATGCTCCCAGATTTGTGTTTATTGCCATACTCTCAGCCATGTATTCAAAAGGATGTTTTAAATATTTCCTCCATCATCTTTAGGTGTTTTGTACAGGAAGGTACTTTAGAAAATGAAAGTTTCTAAACTCAGCCTATGAGGTGGGCTCAGTTCCAGCTAAGGGAATCTGGGAAACAAAACAAGATAGCAATCGCTGCTCTCACAGAGCTTGCATGCTAATGCAGAAAGGAAAAAATTAGAACTATAAATAAGTAAATATATAGTAATAAACTGTGATTGATGCTCAATAGAAAAATAAAGCGCATTCAGGAGATCGAAGAATGCCAGAAATGGGGATTGATTTGAAAGGGATTGCTTACAGGCGCCTGGATGGCTCAGTCAGTCGAGCATCCGACTCTTGATTTCAGCTTAGCCTATGATCTCATGTTTCATGGGTTCAAGCTCTGCATCGGGGAGGAGTGACAGAAGCCTCTTTGGGATTCTCTCTCTCTCTCTGTCCCTTCCTTGATCACACTCTCTATCAAAATAAATAAATGAAATAAATTTAAAAACAGAAAGAGGCTGGTTACAGGAGGCCTTGCTAAGAATGTCAACCAAGCAAACACCTGAGGAGGTAAAAGCTGCTCCAGGCAGAGGGAACGCGACAATCTACTCCTTAAAAACTCCGGTTGGTAACATTGAAATTCATTATCATGAGACTATACTTGAGGATAGAGGAAGACCTTTCCAGGAAAAGATGTCTTAGATGTTGTGAAAGGCCGTCTCTGTCCCTGGAGGTCCCCACAGAGAGGCTCGCGGCATCCTGTATCATGTATTTCCTCGGCCCCAGGAGTGACAACAAGTACTGAGCTCCCCAGTTCCACCTCTATCTTCTTCTGCTCTGCCATCTCCCTCCTCCTCATACATAGATTTTCCTTCCTTATACACAGGTTCTTCCGCCGTGTTAGCCAGAGCCTTGTAGTGTTTGTTTAAATAAACAAATCCATCACGAATATGATATGAAAGACAATAGGGACTTTCACACTGATTGATGATGAGTGGGCAGAGTTTCTCAAGGTACTTCACTGGAAAACACAGCCTTGTCCCCTGCAACGGAATATGCGAACTTCCCTTAAATATGTCATCCAATAGAGTGAGCTACGTTCATGCGCCCCTCCCAGTAAGAGGAGCCCCTGATCCCTTCAGGAGCTCTCTGTGAGGATGGAAGGAACAGCTTCTGCTACCAGCCCCGGGGCTCAGGAGCAGCCGAATGACCCCTCTCAATGAACCCGATTGGGCTCACCTCAGTGCCTGCAGCTCCGTTCCTTCAGAGCAGCCACCTTCTTCTAGAGCACCCCTTTGTTCAGTTGGGTGCTGCGTTGCCGGTGGAAAGAAAAGCAACTCTGCTTCAGAGTCTCTTCACGGGGAGACCAGGAAGCCTTTCTTCACCAACCTTTCTTAAGTCTTCTTGAACCAACAGGAAGCATCAGCTAAGCGACACATGTCCTTCCGTCCCAAGGGTTCCAGTGATTGTGTGTTGATAGAAAGCAGTGGAACGCAGCCCTTCTTAGCCTTTGTCTTTCATGTCACCCTAGGCAACTCTCTCCACCCCAATGTGCTTGGGCCTGGGAGTCCCGGGCCCAAGCAGTCCAAGTTTATAATGCAGTCAAAGTTTATGTGTAGAATTTTGGGTTAACTTTAAACTTCATGGGAGATTTTCCTTCCGCTCGAGAGACACCTGTGTGTTTTGCTTTAACAATAGCTTTTCCCCTAAACCAAGTCAGGTAGAAATGATGCTCCTGATGATGTGGCATATGTGGCCTGGGCTCTGCCCAGTTCACCACCTCCTGACTCCTGGGGGATGTGTGTCCCATTTGAGAAGCACAGGTGGTGGGAGAACCCAGGTCTGGGAGTCAGGGGGCCTGGAGTCTAGCTCTGACTCTGCCACACTTGGTAGAGCACCTGGCCTCAGGCTTCCCATTGCTGTCCATCAAATGGGAATATTGGGCAAGGTGATCTCCCCTTGAGCATCCCAGATCCTCCCATCTTGTACAGCATCCAGCTGCATCCTAGTTTGGGAAGAATCTTCCCTAAGCATCAAACATCATCTGTCTGTTTTCAGTTCAGTAATGGCATTTTTAGTGAAGTCAGTGGAAAACGGGTTTACTTACTTGTAAATGGTGACCAGTAAAAATAATATTTTCTTCCTATTTTTAAAAAGTCTTGGGTTCTGGCAATCCCAGCCTAAGCATTGAGTAACACAACCTCAGGCTTCACATTATGCAGCAGCACTAGCCTTTTCAGGATCAAAAGTAATGAAGCCACAACCTGGGTCCTAATCTCCTTCTGAAACGTAGCGAGTAAATTACTCATGCTTCACTAGCTTCTTGCCCCTTTGGAGGCTGTAGTGAGAATCCAGGATTTGTTATTGGAAGCACGGGGTGGAAGAGGCTTGGCAGGGCTTGGACTCGGCTTGTTCTGGAGCCGGGATAGGCCCGAGCAGGTCCCTCGACTCCCTTGCTGAGACCCTTTCACTTAGCACTGGAATGAAAGTCACATCATCGAAGCACTCTTGATATAATGAGATCACGTTTGTGGAAGTCCTAGCAAACTGTGAAGTGCTGTATAAACACGAAGCAGCAATACCGGTACTTTTATGTGGAAAATGAGGTGTCTCCACTGCTGTCTTGATAAAGGGTCAACTCCTTCCTTCCTTCATCCTGCAGCTACTTATGTTTGTTCTGTTTGCATTTGCATGCAAATTAGTTGTTTGTCTTCAAAGACTTCAGTTTAACTAGAAGCATTAAATACAGTGAAGTAGACATGCATTAATGTCATGCTGGCGGAAAAACAAAAAAGCAGGGTGCCTGGTTGGAGTTGCCCCACAAGGGGTCACAGACCCACTTGTATGGCTGCAGTGGGACGTGTGGGACACTGCAAGGCAACCTCACAATCATCTGCTTCTGGAAAGTGCACCCAGTGGAAAGTGGCTTCACTGACCTGAGGCTTTGGCTGGTCTCAGATATTTAGGTAAAATCAGTGTTTTACATCTCTGATCAGATTTATAAACAAATGGGATGATACAGCTTCCTCGTGCAGCCACCATCAGCTTCTTGTAAATAAGTGACTGTTGCCAGGTGTCAGGACTGAGCCATTAATCATGGCAAATGAAGCTGCAGGTACTTAAGTATGCAATTTTGAGCTGTGCAGTGAAATCCCATACAGAGAATATGGTGAAGCCAAGAATTATGTAGAAGGACTGGCAAAAAGAGACTGCATGTGAATACCACCTTTAGGTAACGTTTGAGTCACATGCAATCCTTGTATGCCCATCGCTGAGAGTGTTCTATGTGTACATGAGCCTGGACTCATGTGGTCTTCACAGGTATGGATTTCTGATTGGGTGAGCCAGGTTACGTGCCCTGATCTTGCCATACCTGTTGGTTATAAGGGGAGTCTGAGATCCTCAGGATAAAGGAGCAGTGGATTCAGCAACAGGACAGGAGGCAGTGGTCCAGGAGCTGGAGGAAGAGTTGGACCACACAGGTGCCCTTGGCCCAAGCAGTGGGACAGAGCAAGGCTGGGTGTCAGAGGGTGAGGCCATCAACAGTGGTCCAGGTAAGCTTGGTGCCAGGGCACCCTGCCGTGGGGGGCAATGAGATGCCACTGTCCTTCTTCTTTCCAGGCTGGCTCTGGTTTCAGTGGTTTGTAGCTCACGGAAGGGCCAGCAGAGAACATGACTAGCCCTGTGGGGTACTAGGCAAGGGACTAAAGGTATCCCAAGGGCAGTGCCCATGGCAACTCTGGAAGATGGGTCAATAGATAAGGTCAACAGAAGGAAATGTCTGGGTTTAGTGACAAAGGCCAGGGCTGAAGCAACAGAACAGGAGTGGGAGAACCCAGGGTGGGTGGAAGAAATGTTAGGCTTGTGGAGAGACTCCCTATGGTCTCGAGTGAAGCCAGCAGACTGAAGCTTCCATGACAGCTGTAGCTTTGGGTCTGGGTGGAGAGGAAGCTCATCAGCTATTGAGCTGTTTTGGATACTTCCAAGGGGAGGCAGATCATGAGTCAATGCAGAGTGAATCCAGAGCCCTGGGGTTTCCAGAAAGCCTCACTCTGGAGCCTGGGAACCTGGGATATGGGTGCTGGCCTCCTGCAAGAGGCATTGAAAAGCTGGGCTAGACACCCAGCTCCATTCTGGCCATCAATGGTGATTGGGGGTGGATGTGAAGCCACAGTCACAGAGATTTTGGGCTTCCAGACAGAGCAACTGAGAAATCCAGAATGAAGTCAAGGAGTATTATAGACTGAATGTTAATGTGTCCATCCCCACCACCCACTGTCCCATATTCATAGGTTGAAGTCCAAATCCCTAAGGCGATGGTATTAGGCCTTTTGGAAGTGATTAGGTCATTATGGGACTAATATCTTTATAAGAAGGCAGGAGAAACCTTGCTTCCTCTTTCTCTCTGCTCTTTGATGTGTGAGGATACAGGGAGAAGGCAGCCATCTGCACACCAGGAAGTGGGCCCTCACTAGACACAGGATCAACTGACATCTTGATCTTGGACTTCTTAGCCTCCAAAACTATGAGAGATAGATGTTTGTTGTTTAAGCCCCCCAGTCTGTGGTATTTGCTATGGCCACAGTAGCTGACCACCATAGGGAGGAAGCCCAGCATCTAGGCTAACAGAACCCAAGGAACACTGCCAGCCAGGCTTCCTCCAGACATCGAGGTCCCTCCAATAACTGGCTATGGGATCCTAAATCTAAGTACATTCTATATTCTGAGTGGCCCACAAAACCCCCCATCTTCACCCTCATGTTCTGACTTTAATTCACACCATTGTTGGCTCTGCCCTGTGTTACAGCAATAGCCCCTCACTAGTGGGCCCCCCATGGCCGCCACTGACCCTTTTGTCCAGTATCCAATCATACCACTCCTCTGCTTAACACCCTCTGTTGCTTGGTTAATTCCAAACATTCTGCCAAGGAAGGCACAGTCCTACTCTGCTTACCTACCAGTTTCCCTCCCTCCCCTCAGAATTTTTGCCAGGCTAGTCCATCCATCCACCCCCATGCTGCTTTTGTCTAGAGGACACCTCCTTCATATCCTGGCTCAAATGTTCCTCCCACAAGCCTAACTCTGCCTTCAGAAGGCCTCTTATCTCAAGGCCCTGTCCTCCACATAGCCCTTAATATGATGGTCACCAAATAGCAAGTTGGGTGTTTGACATGGGTGTGACTTCCCATGAGAGTGTAGGTCAGCTTGACCAAGGCATGTGCCGCTCACTACTCTGTCCCAGCGTTGATGCCCTGCACTTACTGGTGAGCACTCATTGGGCCAAATCAATGAACAAATGAGTATCGTCAATACGTGGAATAGTATTACTTAGCAATGACGAATAACATACTTTTGACAGACACCACAATGGGCATGGGGGAAAGAAGCCAGACACATGAGATGATTTCATTTATATGAAATTCTAGAAATCTCCAATGAAGCTCTAGTGACAGAGTCAGATTAGTGGCTGCCTGAGGTAACGGGGCAAAGAGAGAGTGGGCAGTGACAGGGCAGGAGAGAATGCTTTGGAATGATACAGTTCAGTCTGAATCTTTGTCCATCAAGTGAGCAAAGGGGTGTCAAAGCTCAACAAATTATATCCTTCAAATGAATGCAGCTTATGGTGTATAAATTCTACCTAATAAAGTCGATTCCGTTTTAAATTGAAAAATGTTACCAAATTAATGCCAATGATACACTGGCTGCCTCCATTGTGACTAGACCCAGAATTACACCCGGACCAGCTACACTGGTCCAACAGTGACCATGTTACATGGAATCTCGACTTTGTGCCATGGGCTGAGCCTGGCATCACAGGATTTCATTCCTCCTCCCCCTGCAGCCCTCATCCACCCTCTGCCCTGGCATCTCTGTTTGGATAGGTTATGCCCAGCCTTGTGACCAGAGCTGACTGGGCCAGGGTGGACCAGAGAGGACCAGACAGCTCCTCTTCTGTGTGAATTTGCTCCATGAGATGTAGAGCCCAGGTCCTGCTGTGTGTCTCAGGGAAAGCTAGCAAGGCCAGGTCTCTGCAGAGCAGACTTAAGCCTATGGAAGCCAGAACTCAGAGAAGAGCATGGGGAGGTGGGAGGAGGAGCTGGCGCCAGGCCCAGGAGCTCCATGAGGAGGGGGAAGTGGTTCCCAAGCTTCCTTCCTCTGAATAAACAGCTGGCTCAGCAAGAGGGGTCTAGGAGGTTGTAAAAACTGGTAAAGTGCTAACCGCAGCAGGTGTGTGTTCCCACAAGAATTCACCTCATAGGATGTTCTCTGGCCCAGTTCAAATGGAACAGTATATGGCAAGTGCCTGGTATCCCAGAGATACCCTCTATACTTATGCCAAAAAAATGAAAAAGACAGGGATGGAGAGTCACACAGCCGAGGCTTCAATGTAGAGCACAGGAGAACTGCAGGATCACTCAGGAGGCCTGGACTAGCAAGAATTGATGTGATTTAGTAGTAAAAGTGGCTATTTGTCTTGATGTGAAAGCAAAAAGGTAATTGCTCAGTTAAAGGATTGCCCCATGTGTTCACAGAAAGAAACATCTTCCTGCCATTTAACTCTTGTAAGGATGTGTTGTGAAGGCTCCTTTTAAGTGACGAAGTCACATAATGGACAGTATCTTCAAAGTGGTGTCACAAAGGAATCGGATGCGGTCATATGTCCCTTTCTCATAGCAAATCTTGATAAAAGGTAAATCTCCACAGGGAAACCTTCTTTTCTTAGAAGGACATAAGTGCAAACTGAAAGATAACCATACAGGGGCACCCGTGTCGCTCAGTCAGTTTAGTGTCCAACTCTTGATTTCGGCTCAGGTCATGATCCTAGATTGTGGGATCGAGCCCTACATTGGGCTCTGTGCTGAGTGTGCAACCTGCTTAGGGTTCTCTCTCTCTCTCTCTCTCTCTCCCTTTCTCACTGCCCCTTGTCTCCATGTTTTCGCTCTCTAAAAAAAAAAGAAAAAAAAAAAAGAAAAGAAATTAAAAGACAACCATACAGAAATACTCCATGTAGAGTGTGGGCTCCACTCCCCTCCGGCACTGATGTTCTCTCTCCACCAGTCTCCAGTTGGATGCTAACAGGCTGGGCTGGAGTTTTCTGCCAAAAGCAGATTGTTCTTCAGCAGCAATGCCAACTTCTATCTCCTGGAGGCTGACTCTTAGCAAGATTAATTGGATAGGCTGCTACTCATCCTTCCCTAAGACGGGGGTCTCCTCCTCACTCAGCCTGAGCAAGGTCTGCCTGCTCTGCTCATCCATGGTGCCTGGAGAAGGGCGCTGTGATTGGGCTGCTTCATTCAGAGCTCAGGGAGCAGAGAGTGCAGCTGTCAGGTCTCAGTAACCCTCTGGCACAGCAGCTTTTCCCAGTCAAAAGCAGGCATAGCCTGTCCTTGACCCCTGAGCTTACTTGTCATCCTCTCCCTGCAACTGCCGGTGATGACTGTTCTGCAGCGCTGTAATACAGATGTGATGCTGGGACCCCGTTCCTAGGGAGTTTGATTTAATTGGCCTAAGGAGGAGGAGACCTAGTACCAGCAAATTTCAATGTGCAGCCAGGGTTGAGAACCATGCAAGGGAAGAAAGCATCTCTACCTCGTATGTCCCCCCTGGAGGCCTTCACACATACAAGTCAAGAGTAGGAGAGTGGAGAAGAAATATTGTAAAGTTAGAATTAATTTTGTCTTCTTTTCCCAGGAAAGAGAACAACTGTATTTTTGGTGACAAGTTCTTTTCTTCTCTAGATTTAAGTATTATATTTACAACATCAATTTCTCCATTCATTCACTTGCTTACCCACCCACATCTACCCACCCATTTTCCCATCCACCCATCTACACATCCCTCCATCCACCTACCCACCCACCTGTGTATTTATGAGCCCACCCATCCACCTACACACTCACCCGCCCACCCAACCTTCCTTCCTTCCTTCCTTCCTTCCTTCCTTCCTTCCTTCCTTCCTTCCTTCCTTCCCTCTCTGCATCCTTCCCATATCACCCATATAAAACTGCATTCAAAGCTGTGCTGGGGTGAAGAAGAAGATTGGGCAGAACCTGGGGTATGGTCTAGACATCTTGTGTTTCTCTTGGTTCTGCATCTTTTAGCCACTTGGCTTATTTTTTTATTTTTATTTTTTTGTTTCTTGAGAGAGAGAGAGCAAGAGAGCAAAAGGGGGTGAGGGGCAGAGGAAGAGGAAAAGAGAGAATCTCAAGAATTTCAGCATGGAGCCTTATGCAAGGCTTGAGCTTGCTACTCTGAGATCATGACCTGAGCTGGTCAAATCAAGGAATCAGATGCTTAACCCACTGAGGCACGCGCGCACCCTAGGCAAGTCTTTTAATAAAGCTGGGGCACAGGCCATCTAATAAATGAGAGCATTGGATTAAAAATCTCAAAGGATCTATATTGCCAGAAGTCTATGGATTTATAAATCATGTACCCTGTCATCAAAAATTTGTGACGTGACTGGGTGCCTGGGTGTTTCAGTGGGTTAAGCATCAGACTCTTGATTTCAGCTCAGGTCACAATCTCATGGTTCATGGGACTGAGCCCCGCATCAGGCTCTGCGCTGGGGTCAGGCTCTGCACTGATAGCATGGAGCCTGCTTGGGATTCTCTACCCCTTCCCAGCACGCTGTCTCATAATAAATAAAGAGACATTAAATTTTTTTCAAGTTTCAGTGTAGTTGGAGATATAAGACATGTAAACATATCAAAAACTAGAAAATTAAGGACCACATGCGCCTCACTTAGGATGGAAACTCAGGGCAGAGTCCCTGTCAGCATGGTGACTACTCTCCAAGTTCTAGAAGTGCTTTCATGCACAAGGTCCTCCCCACCCCCCATCCTGCAGAATGGGCTTAGCCGAGAGCATGATTTGAGCTCTTTACGCAGGGGTGGTTATAAGCTTGCAATGTTAATAAAAACTCTCCCCCACCAAAAACAAATTTTAAAAATAAATAAAAACTCTTCCAAATCTGGAAATAAGGCCAGGGGGATAATTGTGTGTGTTTCCAGTGTCACCTGAAAGTTTTGTTTCATAGGCTGACCCAAAGATTTTCTACATTTCTAGGAGGAGGGGCTGTTGCTTGGCTTTGACATTTACTGTGAACTAAGGGCTCACATTCTGTAAAGTTCCATGTTACGCTGCAAATGTTTGTCCAGTAGAGATGCCAATGATTCCTGTCCAGTGAGACGAGAGAGAACCAGGATGTATTGCTCAAGGACATTAACCAGATTTGTCTCAAGCATTAAAAATCTATTTTAGTGTGTCTTTGCCAATAGACTATATAAATCCCAGTGCTTCAAATGCCATTTGAATCAGCACTTCTGACTTTCTGGCTCTCACCTTAATTGATGAGCTGAATAAAATTGTGGGGGCCTATTCATTCCATTTTGCTTGAGAGCCATGTTTTCAACCTCTTTCAAGACTTCTCTGATCCAGCCCTTCTCCCCACCATCCTCTGCTGAGGTGAGTGTGCAGGGGGAAAGTCCCAGCTGAGGGGAGCCGAGGGATCCTGCAAGCTACCCTATTGTGTCTGGACTGATCCCACAGAGGGGTCCACAGCCAGTGGTCTCATAGCTGAGCCACCAGCACCTTCCATTCCAGCTCCAGCATGCAGAAGGGCTCTGTTTGTGCAGGAAACCTGGAGGGAGAAGGTGATTCAGATTCAGCACACCTGGCCTCTCTCAGAAACATGGCTTAGTGCTGAAAACCAGGCAAAGGCAAGGACCTGGAAGACAGGATCCTAAGCTGGGATCTCCCTTATTTTTCAATCTGAAGCAGCCCCCCGTCCTCCCAAAAACTCTTAGGGCTTGTCACTAGGAGACAGGGGGAGAAACCCTGGGAATGTCCATTCCTGTCCAGCTTGGTTCCCAAGAGGTTGAAAGGCACACTCTGAAAGCGGCCGGGGTGGGCATTTTGAATTCATTTAACTTAGTTCTTAATGGAGTCTCAACTGGAAGTCTAAAGCCCAGGACCGGGTAACTACAGGGTCCCACCCCCACTGACTGACTTATCCATTGATTTTTGCAACAAGGTAACAAAAGCAATAGTAGAGATGGTGGGAGTCGAACTTGACGAGGGTGAATTGGATAGCGAGAGGCTTTACTGGGTTCGGGTCACTTACTCTGATTAATCTACTCCTGAGAAGCTTTGCTAAGGAAACTACCAGGGGTGAAGGCAAAGTATTTTGTATCAAGGTAGCTACTGAAGTGTTAATTATTACAAAGATTGGGAACAGCCTAAATGATCAATATTATTTGATCTATTAATAGAGAACTAGTTAAATAAGGGGTACAGGGCCATAAAGTGGAGTGACATGGACTATTAACATATTTAAACATTTGAGAAAAAGAGACACACTCTCATAAAAAAGCCCATCAGAAACATCTATATATAAGACGACCCCAGTGTCCTAAAAGGGGTTAGAATGTGCACAGAAGAATGAATGGAAAAGAGCTGTAAGAAGCTGAATCTGGAAGGCACGAAGGCAGGAGGACCTTCGCTGTCTCATACCCTTTCTGAGTCTCTAACATGAGTGCATATTCAAGTTAGAACAAAAACAAACACTCTAGATAAAAGGTCTTGCTTTCAAAGTCTTGAATATCTCATGAATACTTGGTTTTGATATATCACCTGCAGCAGGTCCTCCCTGTGTGTCTGCTGGCTGTTGGGTTTAGTGCGTGGCAGGCGGAAGTGGGACTAGTTGGCAAAGTTCTCATAAAGCCAGCCTGGCCATGTCCAGCGACCCTCCGTCAAGGTGCGTTGGCCACTGGTGGTGAATTAAATCCCCAGCAGCGAGCAGTGATGTCACCTGTACATGGATGCTCAGCTTCTGGAGGGATAGTAAGGCCCAAGTTCCCTCCTTTAAACTTCTGTCAGTCCCTGTGTCTCATCAAAAGCAGGCAGTGCTTTCCCTGAGTTCTTTGTCCATTCCCATCTCTGCCTACTTTAAGGCATGATTGTTTCCAGATACTTCCTTCTGGTCCACTGATCTCCCCTGGGCTGCCCTCTCCTGACCACCCAGGCCCAAGGCAGAAATCTGCAGAGAAGGAGCCCTGACTTCACCACCCTCCACAATCTGTATTGCACAAGCAAATAAAACAGCTCACTTGAATTCACGGTGTCTCAGTTGGGGTTTCTTTATGGCTTTCTCCAAGAGTAGTGGTTGGAGACTTCCTCATTCACGTCCTTTCTAGAACAAAGGAACAATCTGCATCCAAAACGCATTTGGGTCTCTGTAACAAGGGAGCCAATATCAAAGAAAAGATCATGGGAGTATCCCTTACTTAAGCAGGTACTGGGTACCAAGCTAAATACTTCATAAAATTACTTGATTGTGTCAGGTAATGAAGGAACATCGTCTTCATTTTCCAGGTGAGCTGAGGTTCAGTAATTTGCCCAAAGTTATAAATTAGCTGGTGGCAGAGCAGGATTTTACCTTCCCTTCCTCCCCTGGCCAGCTCTTGGACTGCCTCTGGGCCAGAGACAGCTTACCTTCACCACCAGGAGTTCCCCAAGAACAGCCGAGACCTTCTGAGTTTAGCAACAGCCATGAACATCCCAAAGAGAGGGTGCTCCCCTCCCAACACTCATGTCTGTGTCTCTGACTGGGCTCCTGGAAAGCAAAGACTGACGCGAGGTCTTCTGGGATCCCAGGGAGCAGGGAGAGGAAGGTGCATGGCCGGGAGAAGGGTATGCCATCCAGGGATATGCTGTCCCCTGGCCACAGCGTGGCTAATGCTGGAACTCAGAAGACCTCCCACAGGAAGCTCAGGAAATGCCTCAGAATAGCCCACTCAGGATTATACAGCCCTGTGTGTCTGTGTGTGTTGAGAGGGTTCCCGGGTCCATTTCACTCCTCAGCCTGAAGCAGACCTGGTCAGACCGCTGGGACAGGGCCATGGGGACAGATGGTTGGAGGGAGCGGTGGGGCCCAGAAGATTCTAAGTGGCATCTAGAGCTGGGGGTCACAGCCTGCTTGCCTAGGTACCAGGTCCCGCTGTGGAATCTCTCGTTTAAGGTCTTCCTCTCTGTCCCCAGTGGGCCAATCACATCCTCCATCACCAAAGCTGGGATGTTTGGCCTTAGTTGACTCCATGTGTGGGATATCGAGAGCGGCCCAGGAACCCCAGGCCCTGGTTCTTGACTTATGTGAGAGCATAGTCATCTCCACTCAAACACACGGCTAATTCCTTCCCACTAACAGCAGCAAAGGCTGTGGAGAGGCATTCCTGCCCCCCCTTGGCTCCTTCATCACATCGGCTTCACCAGACCCAGTGCCCTGCTTTTTGGTCTAAAATGTCTGCTCCTGTTTAATGGCCACTTGCTCACTGCGATGGATCTTCCAGAATGAGGGCGTCTCAGCTCCCAAGTCCTGCTCCAGCCCCTGCCTCTCATCTGCCTGCAGCTCTCAAAAGCTTCTACCAGCTGCATCTGCTACTCAACCTGCTGGCATTTTAGCCTAAACTTCCGACCAGCTTACCATGGAGAGCACTTTCTTCTCGATTTAGCGATGGAACCCAGCCATGTGGTAAACTTGGCATAAATCTCCATTTTCATATTTGTGGGATTAGATCTGAGTGTCTTGTTATGCCAACACCATCCATGCAGCCCTGGTGATGCTGCTTCATGCTACCATCATGTTTGAGTCCAACTCAGCCTCCCCCCACGCCGGGCGAGGTGGCATGGGAGGTGGGAGGGGAGTGGGTTGTCACAAATTCCAGAAGCTTCCAGAGACGAATGGGATGTGGGTAGGAGAGGATTCCTCCCCTGCCTTTCCCTCCTGGGTGAGGCGGTCTCCCCCTCAGAGGTGCCAAGTGGGGTGACACAGACCACCCTCTGCAGAGCATGGTCCTGCCCGTCACACATTGGGTGCTGGGGTGACTTTGAGAAAGTGACCAGAACGTTTCCAGCAAGGCCTTCCTCCTCTCCCTGGAAGCTGGAACAGGAAGTGGTTCCTTCTTTCTTTTCAGATGTTTGACAGTAATCAGTAATCGCTGACACCCACTGAGTGCTTATGGGTGAAAGCTCTGTTCTGAGATTCTCCAGTGTTACATCTGTCATGGCCTCCAGTGGAAAGGCGAGCAATCAGAAGCCTGGACCAGGCCCGGGGACATGGCTGCTGGATCCAGCTAAGAAGGGGCAGAGTGGGAGCCCCGGAGCCCGGCCCCGAGGCTGTTTCCCTCCCACTGTCAAGAGCTGTCTGCAAAAAGTCTTCTTGGTGCCCCAATCATTTGTTCTAAGACAGGACAGGTCTGTTGAGGGGATGGGCTTCCCGAGGCTGAGCTGGACCTCCCTGAGAGGAGCTGGGGGAGTGGGGGGCAGCCAGGAGGGGACTGAGACCAAAAGGAGGGGGCAGGGGGAGACCTGAGCACCAAAGGGTGGGGCTTTTCATCATTTGCTTTTCAACTTTTACTTTTTAAAATTTTTTTAATTTTTTAATTTTTTATTTATTTCTAGGAGAGAGAGAGAGAGACACACACAGCGTGAGCAGGGGAGGGTCAGAGAGAGAGGGAGACACAGACTCTGAAATTGGCTCCAGGCTCTGAGCTGGCAGTCAGCACAGAGCCCGACGCGGGGCTCGAACCCACGAACCGCAAGATCATGACCCAAGCAAAAGTCGGACGCTTAACCAACTAAGCCACCCAGGCGCCCCTCAACTTTTACTTTTAACTGTGATACGCATAAAAGTTACCACCTAGCGTCCAGTGACGTCAGTCAAGTGTATTCACAGTGTTGTGGAACCATCACCACCATCCGCCCCCAGAACTCTCTTCATTTTGCAAAACTGAGGCTCCGTCCCCCTTAAATGGCTCCTCATGCCCGTCCCCAGCCCCCCACTGCCGCCATTCATTCCCCCTTCTCTCTTTTAAGAGTCTGACAACTCTCCTACCTTGTGTGAGTGCTGTTACACAGTACTTGTCCTTTTGTGATTGGCTTATTGGTGATTGGTGTGATTGGCTTATCCTTATCAGTTAGGATAATGTCTTCAAGGGAAAGCCATGTTGCAGCAAGTGTCAGAGTGTCCTTCCTTTGTGAGGCTGAATATGTCCTATTGTGTGGACATACGACAGTTTGTTTAGCCATACCTCTACTAATGAACACGGGTTGCTTCTACTCATTAGCCAGTGTGAACAGCACTGCTATGAACACAGGTATACAAATATCTGCTTTCAGTTCTTTTGGGTGTATGCCCAGAAGTGGAATTGCTGGATCATATGGTAATTGTATGTTTAATTTTTTGAGGAACCTCCATGCTGTTTTCCTTAACAGCTGCACCATTTTATATTCCTGCCAGCAGTGCACATAGGTTCCAATTTCTCCACGCCCAGGACTTGTTATTTACTGTGTCTTTTTCTTTTCTATAAAAGCCATCGTAATGGGTACAGCAAGTTTGTGTCTGATAAGTTTTAAGTCCCTTAACATGGTACACGGCTTTTGTTTGTATGGCAAATTGTATTTTCGTATAATATTTTCTTTCTTTTTTTAAATTTCATTTTAGAGAGAGAGAGCATGAGCCGGGGAGAGGGGCAGAAGAAGAGACAGAGAGTCTTTTTTATTTTTTTATTTTTATTTTTTTTAATGTTTTATTTATTTCTAGGGGAGAGAGAGAGAGACAGCATGAGCAGGGAAGGGTCAGAGAGAGTGGGAGACACGGACTCTGAAACAGGCTCCAGGCCCTGAGCTGGCAGTCAGCACAGAGCCCGACGCGGGGCTCGAACCCATGAACCGTGAGATCATGACCTAAGTGAAAGTCAGACGCTTAACCCACTAAGCCATCTAGGCACCCCGAGAGAGTCTTTTTTAAATGTTTATTTATTTTCAAAGAGAGAGAATGAGCATAAATTGGGGAGAGACAGAGAGAGAGAATCCAAAGCAGGCTCAGAGCTGTCAGCACAGAGCCCAATGTGAGATTCAAACCTATGAAATTGAGATCATAACCTGAGCCAAAGTCGGATGCTTAACTGACTGAGCCTCCAGGTACTGAGAGAGAGAGAGAGGAGAGAGAGAGACAGAGAGGCAGAGAGACAGAGAGACAGAATCTTAAGCAGACTCCATGCCCAACGCATAGCCACAATGTGGGGCTTGATCCCATGACCCTGGGATCATGACTTGAATCAAAATCCAGAGTTGTCGCTCAACCAACTGAGCCACCTAGGTGGCCGACAACTTATATTTTCAAATTAAAAAATTAATTGCCTCCAGTTGCCACTATTTCACATATGAAGTTGCAGGGAAGATGTGGACTCTCACCTCAGTGATGAGGAAACCAGGCTCAGAGAGATGAGATGATTGTCCAACACAGGAAGACTTGTAAGTGGCAGTGGTGAGGTGGGCACCCAGCGCCGGGCCACCTGGGGAGGACCTCTACCGTGTTAGGTGGGGTTCGGCCCCGGGCACCGGAAGTAGTGTCCTTTCTTTACCAGCGGGGAAACAGAAAAGGAGGTTGAGAGGTGTTGGTTTGCAAACTGGTCCCTGCCCACGGAGGGTGAGGAAAGACCAAAGAAAGAGGCAGCGGTCAAGATGGGGAGAAGGGAGCAGGATTAATGCGCAAGGGAACTTCCTTACGAGGCCAGTCGTGGGCACCAGGAGGTGAGTATGTCTCTGCACCTGCCTGCCAGAATCTTAAAGGTTATATTAATCCAAGAGGTCTTAGTGGGGTTCAGTCACCTATACTGTCCAGCTGGTCTTAACAACACCTTGCCTCTCAGTCCTTGGAACAGCTCCCACTGTGGGAACAGGTAGGCAGAGGGGCCACTCCAAGGAGCAGGAAGGCGGGGAGGAGGCTCTGACTGCCTCGGTCCAGCTCTCGCATCAAGAGGTCATCACGTCCTCTCCATGACCCCCTCCAGCAGGAGGGTTCTGTGGGCCCCCTAGGGCTGCGCAGCTTGGGAGGGTGGAGCCCGCTCCTTCCTTTCCAGCCCCGCCCTGACTCAGATCTCTATCTGGTTTGACTATTGAAAATGAAGGGGGATAAAGAAAAGCAAGTGGCACTCACTGGACAGCAATCACAAATGCTGGGGACAGAAAGGGCCACTGGGTCGGGCATATCTGGCTTCTATTAGCTGGGAATCAGTCGTCTGTCTTGGAGAGAAGAAGTCGAGCCTCCGAGTCTCCTTTTCCCCACGTTCAAGACCAGGAAGGCAATTGCTAACCTCACAGTTGTTCGGAGAATTCATTATACGCCGCCCAGCACAGGCCTGGCTGGTGGCCCAGGGAACATGACTTCCTTCCCCTTCCCCTAAGGGGCTGAGTGGTTCCTGGCCGCATCTGCTCCGGACCCAAGAGAAGCAGCTGTCCTGTTTCCTGTGATCCAGGTCAGGAAAGGAGACGGGAGCACAGTGCACGGGCTCCTGACAGGGGTGATTTAGGGGACGAGCAGCAGTGCTCTCCAGTGTCGCTGGGCATGCCACCATTAGTCAGCTTCAAGAAAGTGCGGGGACCCTATAAATAGCTGCGGGAGTGACATTGCAGAGGGTTCTACCTTGCAAACTCTCTGCAAAGGACACCGGATGGTCCGGGAAAGTTTATTTATATTCCAGGCAGACAGAGAATTTATATTATTGAAAATAAAGATTTTATGTATTTGTACATATCTATCCGGGTATGTGCCTATAAATAAAACTTATAGTTACCTTCTGGGGGTCCAATCCCCCAGCTCCGTCGGCATCCAATCTGTATGGCGGATATTAACAGTGTCTGGGAACCAGCCGTGGGCCCCTCTGAAATATCATCCCTGTCAGTGCCAGGCCTTTAGAGCAGAGTGAGATCTCTTTACCATGGAATTATGGCGTTCATATTAGCACGCCTGCTAAGAAATTCTTATGCTGGCAGTGTGCACTTCCCTGAAGTGTTTCATGGAAATTAGATTTCAGGAGAACAAAATCGCAGAGGGCTCAGAGGCTACAGGAGGCGGGGATCCCTCTTTGTTACTCATTTGCCCAGTAATTAATTTCTTCCCCAGCGCAATTTGAAGGAAAAGATTGTGTTCATTAATTTATCGTCCACCTGTTCCCGAGGATTATTTTGATCGCTTTTTAACAGGAGACTTTGTATCCAGTAGGGAGATTTAATATCAGCCTGAGAGCGGCATCTGAGTGCACCGAACCATGTTACACTGAGTGATTTTCACCAAACAAAAACAAGCCGGCTCAGGTGACTTTCACAGCAAGGACTTGAGTGACGAGAGCCTTTCTGTGCAGAATCCCAAAGGGACCCCGCCCGGCCTCACTCAGCTTCGTGCATTTTAGGAAGATATTGCTAGGTATTGAGATTCCCCATGCGCCACTTTCTCCCTTTCCCACCCAAAGCACCTGGGTCATAAATGACTACAACGTATCTGCAGAGAAACCAGGTCAAAATTAAGCACAAGTACAGGAAACGCACAAATATTCTCTGTGGCAAATCTGATTATGTGTAACAAATGTGGAGGATTTGAAACTACCAAATGAAACCTCACCCATTGCCTCAAATTTAACTGTTTGTTATTTTTTATTTAGACACAGGCATTACAGCATGATAGCATTCAGAAAATTATATTTAACCCTCATTTAGATTCAATCTGAATCAATTTAATGAAATGTGAATACTTTTCTAGATTTACAGAGAGAATAAAGGGAAATTTAAACCAGAAAGAAAGGCAATAGGTGTTTTTTTCTGTACCCAGAAGACAGAATATCAAGCCCTTTTCTTCAACTATAATGGAGGGGGAAAAAGCATAGAATTCCAGAAAATATAGTTGAGGATTCAGGAGATCCATCCATTCAGCCATTGAGTGATTCATTCAACAGATATCTATTGAGCCAAGTATTGTGCCAACCCCTGGAGATCAAGGGTAAGCAGACCATACTCCCTCTTCTGCAGCTCAGTCTAGCAGGAGAAGCTGACATTAATTGAGTTATCATGACAGATGTGAAACTGTAACTCTGTTACAGGCTGCGTGAGGGAGGTTTGCCCTAGCCTGGGAGACTTAGGGAAGCTTCCCTGTCAATTAGATATTCAACAGAGTCCAGAAGAAGGAACGATGTTATTAGAGGAAGAGGGGTGGGGCAGAGTGCTTCAGGAAGAAAGAGCATGTGTAAAGGTCCTGTGGCCAGAGGGGACATGGATAGCTAAAAAATTTATAGAAAGCCTATGTGACTGAGATGAAGGGCAATGATGAATACAGTGTATGAACAGCCTGCAGAGGTGAATGGGTCTAATGAGGTGGGTGGGATTGGACTGAGTAGGGACCTATAAGCTCAGGCCACATGTTTTGATTAGGTCAACTGGCTAATTAAATTCTGATCTCAGGCCTCTTGAAATCTGAAGCAAGGCTACCTGGACTTGAACTCTGACTCTGTAAGGCAGTGTTTGAGAGAATTTGGGCAGGTCCGTTTCACCTGTCTGGGCCTCAGTGTCCTCACCTGTAAAATGGGGTAAGAATACTCTTCTTCAGAAGGTTGGTGTTGACCCTAGAGGAGAAAGCAGGAAACAACCTCCTTGACCTCCACCGCAGCAACTTCTTACTTGACACATCCCCAAAAGCAAGGGAATCAAGAGCAAAAATAAACTGTTGGGACCTCATCAAGATTAAAAGCTTCTGCACAGCCAAGGAAACAACCCAGAAAATTAATAGGCAACCAACGGAATGGGAAAAGATAGTTGCAAATGACATATCAGATAAAGGGTTGATATCCAGAATCTACAAGGAACTCACCAAACTACACGCCCGAAAACAAACAACCCAGTGAAGAAATGGGCAGAAGATATGAACAGACACTTCTCCAAAGAGGACATCCAGATGGCCAACAGACACATGAAACGATGTTCAGCATCGCTCCTCATCAGGGAAATACAAATCAAAACCACACTGAGATACCACTTCATGCCAGTCAGAGTGGCTAAAATGAGCCAATCAGAGAACTCTAGATGCTGGCGAGGATGTGGAGAAACGGGCACCCTCCTACACTGTTGGTGGGAATGTAAACTGGTACAGCCCCTCTGGAAAACAGTGTGGAGGTTCCTAAGGAAACTAACAATAGAACTCCCCTATGACCCAGCAATAGCACTGCTAGGAATTTACCCAAGGGATACAGAAATGTTGATGCATAGGAGCACATGTACCCCAATGTTCATAGCAGCACTCTCCACAATAGCTAAAACATGGAAAGAGCCTAAGTGTCCATCAACAGATGAATGGATCAAGAAGATGTGGTTTATCTATACCATGGAATACTACATGGCAATGAGAAACAATGACATCTGGCCATGTGTAGCAACATGGATGGACCTTGAGGGTGTTATGCTGAGCGAAATAAGTCAGGCAGAGAAAGACAAATATCATATGTGTGCACGTATAGGAGGATTAGGAGGAGCTTAACAGAGGACCAAGGGGGAGAAGAAGGGCGGAAATGGTGGGGGAAAGGGGGAGAGGCAAACCATGAGAGACTCTTGAATGCTGACAAAAACTGAGGACTGGTGGATGTGGGGGGGAGGAGGGGTGGGCATGGAGGAGGGCACTTGTAAGGATGAGCACTGGGTGTTATGTGGAAACTAATTTGACAATAAACTATTTGTAAAAAAATAAAAATAAAAATAAAAATAAAAATAAAAAAGAAGGTTGGTGTTGAGGATTAAGTGGGTTTATACATCTAAGGGCTTAGAACAGTGCTTGGAACACACTACACACGGATATTGCTACTGTTTTCTTCTGTTGTTATCTTTAACACAAGTGACTCTTACCAGACAAGCCCTGAGGGGTTTTTTAACTCTGAGCCTTCAGGTTTCCAAAAATCTTTCCTGAGCTTTTCATAGTGACTCTCACCTTTCAGAAATGCGGGGAGCAACAATTTGACTTACTGAGCACGGGCCCCAGGGAAGCTACAGCACCGGATGGAGGATGGAATGACCCGGGGGAAACGTGCAATGATAAGGCTGGGCGGGAGAGGGGGGGGGCATCGTTGGGCCCGGAGAGAGGGAGATGCTATTCCAAAGCTCATAACCCCTCGGTGGAGGAGGAGGTGATGTTGAAGCGGAGAGATGCGGGGAGGGGGCGCAGATGCTGGTGAAGGCCCCCGCAGGACAAGGACAGAGAGCAGGACGGCTGGACCTGGCGCCCCGCAGCTCACGGTGCCTGGAAACTCGCTGGGAGGAGCCGGGGCTCCGTGTGCAGGAAACCATCCTGAGACAGTGGTGTCGCTGTGACCAGATCCCTGCTGCCTTCTGTCAGGTAGCGCCCCTTGGCCTTGGGACTCTGCACACCTGTGCGGGGCTCACCTGCCCCATCAGGGTGCCCGCTGCAGACAAGCCCTGGGAAAGCAGCTTTGGCGGGGAGGGCAGGGGAGGGCAACGCGGTTGGTGGCGGCAGGCAGCGGCTGTGGGTTGAGGTGGAAGCTGAGCCGAGTGTCCGCCTACACAAAGGGAAGAACAGTGCTGGGTGAGGACGGAGCCAAGGGCGGCTGCTAGCCGGGGCCCTCTGTGGCCCTGGGAGCCTGCCGGCCGCTGAGGGGCAGTCCCCGCCCCTGCCCCGAGCTCCCTGGCCTCGCTCCCCAGAGATCTGCAGCTTTGTGTGCACCTGCTCTCATGACTTCTGCCTTGAGACAGATCCCACCAACAGGCGGAGAAAATGCAAACAGGGCTCATGAGCAAACCCACTGGGAAAGGAGGTTCAGGGTGTGGTCCTGTAAGTCTGTCCATCAGCAAACAATTATTGAATACCTGCAATGCTGGTTTTTTAAAAAAAATTTGATGTTTATTATTATTATTATTATTATTATTATTATTATTATTGTTATTATTAAGGGGGGTGGGTAGACACACACACACACACACACACACAGAACCGAAACAGGCTCCAGGCTCTGAGCTGTCAGCATGGAGCCCGATGTCCGGGCTCGAACTCGGAACAGCGAGACTGTTACCTGAGTCGAAGTCAGGCACTTAACCAACTGAGCCACTCAGGCACCCCAACAATGCTGTCTGCTAAAGATTATTTGATTGATTGATTGATTTACTTATTTACTTAGAGTGTGTGTGTGTGTGTGTGTGTGTGTGTGTGCAGGGCTGAAGGGAAAGGCAGAGAGAGACAGAATCCCAAGCAGGCTCTGCACTATCAACACAGAGCTCCATGTGGGGCTCAAACTCACATACAGGAGATCATGACCTGAACTGAAATCAGGAGTTGAAGGCTTAACTGACTGAGCCACCCAGGCGTGCCGCAATGCTGGTTTTTATTATGACACTTGGAATGTTTGCACAGAAATAAGATAGCACAGGAAATTCAGATCCCCAGGTCCCTGCCTGGAACTACAGCAGGGGAATCTGCGTTTCCCTTCTGCTCATCGGTGATTCTCAGATAACCTACGATTTGGACCCACTGATTCGGTGATGCAGGACACTGGTGGGGGACATAGAAGGGCCCTGGGCACCGGCTGGGGAAACTGTCTGGCACAGAAAGAAAACGAACCACCTCGTATGCTAGGAAAGCCGGAGAGGACTTGGCAGAGATGGTGTTATTTGTTACTTACTCCAAGTGCTACTGTTGATGGATAGCAGGTGCCCACGGGGCACTACATCCAGGTGACCAAGTGGGGGAGGGGCCCACAAGCATGGCTTTCAGACGTGGAAGGAATTCAGGGAGCAGATAGGAGAGTAAATTAGGGCAGAGGTGGGAATTAGAGTGGCTTGTTCAAGGAATAGAAAATAGCTCAGCTCGGCCAGTCAGGGTTTGCGCAGGGAAATGACAGTGAGAATGAGGTTGGGAAGTGAGCTCGTGCTAAGTTGTGACAGGCTTTGAAGCCCAGAGCAAGGAGCTGCTGCATTCATTTCCGCAGGCCTTGGTGAGGACCCACTCTGGGCTGGTGCAGGCCTGGGGGTTGGGGATGTAAGTACAGATAAGGCAATCTCTTCCCTCCCTGAGTCTACTGTCCAGTCCTGGGACAGACATTTGCATGAGTCAGCAGTGCTCCCAGTGAGCTTGCAGGAGCAGAGGAACCTGGGAGACCAAGGTAGAGGACTGGGTCGTTGATCCCCTGCTGGCTTGGGGTGACCTCCCAGGCAGGGCAAAATTCCTTGTCTGAGAATTTCCAAATGGAATTCACCATGCTGTGTTACTTGTAGGCAAAGAGCTGGGTCCACCAGGGGTTTCTGGGCAAAAGACGCATATGATGAAAGTGGCATTTTATTTGATTTATTTATTTTTAATGTTTTATTTATTTCTGAGAGAGAGAACACATGAGCAGGGGAGGGTCAGAGAGAGAGGGAGATACAGAATCTGAAACAGGCACCAGGCTCTGAGCTTGCTGTCAGCACAGAGCCTGACACAGGGCTCGAACCCACAAACCATGAGATCATGACCTGAGCCTAAGTAAGACGCTTAACCAACTAACCCACCCAGGTGCCCCAGAAAGTAGCATTTTAGAAATAGTAAAGGGGAGCCTTGGGTGGCTCAGCAGTTGAGCATCCCACTTTGGCTCAGGTCATGATCTCATGGCTTGAGGGTTTGAACCTGCGTCAGGCTCTGTGCTGACAGATTGGAGCCTGGAGCCTGCTTCGGATTCTGTATCTCCCTCTCTCTGCCCGTCTCTCACTCTGTCTCTGTCTCTCTCTAAGTAAATAAAAATTAAATTTTAAAAAAGAATAAAAATAGTAGGGGTGCTTGGGTGGCTCAGTTAAGCGTCCAATTTCGACTCAGGTTATGATCTCACAGTTCGTGGGTTCAAGCCCTGCATCAGCCTCTGTGCTAACAGCTGAGAACCTGGAGCCTGCTTCAGATTCTGTACCTCCCTCTCTCTCTCTGCCCCTTCTCTGCTTGTGCTTTATCTCTCTGTCTCTCTCTCTCAAAAAAAATAATATATATATATATATAAATCAATAAACAGTAAAAAAATAAATAAAATAAAAATAGTAAAAACTGGCCACAAGATGTTAAAGGAAACACAGCCTGGCTCCCAGCTCCCTCTTAGTGATGCACAGTCTCCCTATTGTGCACAGATTATCCCAGATCCCCTTCCTTAGGAACGTACGGGTGTTACCCTCTACCTTTCCCGTTATCCTCTCGCAGGTTAAAGCACTTGAAAACAAGGCATCAGGGAGTCTGGGATCTGCTCGAGAGAGAGGGCTGACAGGCCTTTCTTCAGGTTTGACGGGACCATCAGAACGTCAGCCTTCAAGAAGCAGCTTCTGGGCCATCTCCCAGCGTGAACCCCTTCCCTGGTTGGGATCCACAGGGGTGAGCAGACAGGCAAAGAGCTGGGAATCCTCCCACGAAGCCGCTTCACCTGAGGGGGAAGGCGCAGAGTGTGGAAGGAAAAGCAAGTTGATCTGCCTGGTTTCATCTTTTCTTATTGATCACGTCTAGCTTCATTACTTTTCTAGGCATTTAGGAAACCAGAAAAATGGTTTATGGTTTACTGATGTTAAAGTCTAGGACTTCAAGGGTTTGCTTCAAGGACAAAGAGAAGCAACCTGGGTGGATTTTTTTCCCTCACTGTTGCAACATGACCTTGGATATGTTACTTAGGCTCTCAGGGAATAATAACATCTGTCCTCTTTCATTGCTGTGCACAAAAAATAAGAAGGCATCAGGGTATATGAAAGCACTGACACTTCTCTGTTCTTATCATCAAGTGTCATGGCTTTGTGGGGTCCCAGATCGAGAGCCCAGTGTAGGAATAGAAAAGGCAGGAGGGAGGGGTTTTTTGACTGACTGCTAAATTGAAGTGGCAATTATGTTTCGATTATCTGCTACTCAGAAAGGTGTCATCATTTACCCCAAGAAGAGCCTGAGTGGATTGCGCAAACCTTTAAGGCACTGCCGCTCAACTGAAAAATGGCCACCGGAGACCTGGTTCTGACCAAGAGTCTTATAAAGGCCCAGGTTTTATGCGCTGTTTTGCCCACAGGGAGAATGGGTTTGTGATGCCCCCAGCCACATAATTTGGAGACTTCTGGTCAAACCTCGAATAAGCAGTGTGAAGACAGAGAAGAGGATGGGGCTCCCTGTGCCCACATGGAATCCCCCACCTCACCTGGGTTCTTTGCACCCAGTGAACTGCCAACCTGGGTGCTAGAGGCAGACTCTGGGCTCCACTACTGAGCACAGGCTCCCAGAGAGTGTGCCTGGAGCCCTGGGTTCTGGCCTGGGCTCTGACACTTCTCAGCCCAGAAGGTTACATTCTATGACTCCTCAGATCTTGCCATCTGGCCAATGCTTACCAACCTTCCAAGCCTCCCAGAAAAGTCCTAGCTTGGGGTAAAGTCTGCTTCTTTGCCCTACCTGGTGTATGGGGACCCACCGCACTGGGTCTCTTATCCCCTCGGTCCCCTGGTGATCTCCGAGGGGGTGTGTGTCACGCCCTTCACCTTCATAACCCCAGCATCTCTGTTGGTGACTGAGTAGACTTCAAGTCTTTCCCCTTGCTGGAATACAAACTATGCCCTGAGTTCTTTTTATAAAAATTTTAAAATATTTACTTATTTATTTTTGAGAGAGAGAGAGACAGAGGGACAGAGTGAGAGAGAGTGGGGAAGGGACAGAGAGAGAGGGAGACACAGAATCTGAAGCAGGCTCCAGGTTCTGAGCCATCAGCACAGAGCCTGATGTGGGGCTTGAATTCACAAACCATAAGATCATGACCTGAGCCAAAGTTGGACGGACGCTTAACCAACTGAACCACCCAGGTGCCCCTATAACACTGAGTTCTTGAAACAGCAATAATTTAACAAGGTAAGCGACCTAGATGGTAGCAATGCAATGAGACAGGGACAGGTGGTGAGGTGACTCAGGGCCAGGGGTGACTTCCTATGCTGATAGCAAGGACAAAAAAGGACCACTGGGAAGAGCCAATGTCTAGCAGAGCAGTCATTGCACCCACTAGTGATGTGAGAGCTGAGGAGGGCTACTCCTTCATCCCGGCACTGTGAAGATCGCAGAGTAATCTTTCCGTTGAGTCATGGAGTGGATGCCCCTATTTGGAGGGAAATTCAACTTATTCCAGCAAGCACTTACCAAACACCATTTTTCTGTGCTGTGCGCTGTGGCCTTAGCCTTGTAGAAGGGCACTGGTCTACTACTGGGCTGTAGTGACCAAGTACCACAGGCTGGGGGCACTGAAACAACAGTGAGATTTATTGTCTCAAGGTCCTGGAGGCTAACCGTCCAAGATCAAGGTGTTGGCAGGGTTCCATTCTTGGAGGGCTGTGGGGGAAGCACCTGTCCCAGGACTTGTACATGGCTGACTTCATCTACATACAGCCTCCTCACCGTGTGTGTCTGTTTCCAAATTCACCTTTTCATAAGGATGCCAGACTTACTGGTATAGGGCTCACCCTAATGTCCCCATCGTGATGACCTCTGCAAAGACCTTGTCTCCAAATGCTAGGGTCTGAATATTTGGGCCCCCAACCCCATATGTTGAAATCCTACCCTCTAAAAGTGACAGTATTAAGAGGTGGGGCCTTTGGGAAGTGGTTAGGTCATGAGGGTGGGGTCTCATGATGGGACAGATGGTTTTATAGACGAGACCTCACAGCTCCCTCACCTTTCTGCCTTGTGAGGACACAGTGAGAAGGTGCTGGCTAGGAAATTGCATCTGTGCAATTTTGTTAGGTAGCCCGAGCTGACTAAGACACCAGATAAGGTCACATTCTGAGGGGGTGGGGCTTCAACACAGGAATTGGGGGTGGGGGCACCATTCAATCCACAACAGAGGGTTATATGAGAAGCCTTACATATCAAGCCAATTTCAGCCCTTAACACCACTCAGAGATTAGCCAAGTCTTCCTGGAGGTTGGAGTGAATCGTTTCTAGGAAGGACAAAGGAAAGGTCTGCACAAAAACTGGGCCCTGGTAGAACCCTGAGGGGTTTAGGTAGCTCTGAGGAGCCAGGGGACAGAGCAAGATCTCTGGCGGAAAGGGCCTTGGGGAGGAGGAGGGAGAGAAGGTGGAAGTTGAAATCACCCCCTGAGACCTGCTAAGCTCCAGGCAGGATGGATGGAGGCTTGTCCCTGTAGAATCACGCATCCCGGAAGGCTTGGGTTGATGGAAGCTCGGTGGTCTTTTCGTCCAGGAGTCTTTGGGCCTGGCTATACGTTAGAATCACCTTAGGAGGGTTTTTAAATGTCGACGCCCAGGCTCCATGCCAAGCTAATTAAACTGGAACGTCTGGACATTTGTGGCTTTCTGAAGCTCCCTGCTCTGCTCCTATTCCTCAGGTGAGAGCAGAGACTTGGCCTGGATGAGTGGTGGGCACAGCACACACACATCGCACACATACACATACATGACACACGTGTGTGCACACAGGCACACACATACAACTTCCCCCTGTTGGGTCATTCATGGAGTTCACAGAAGACGGAGGTTGGCCAACTGAGTAACAGTGGGTTTCCAATCTCATCCTTTTACTGCTTGTGTCCTTTAGTGACACCCTTGACAGCCCTGGGCCTCCATTTCCTCCTGGGAGAAGAGGACGGGGCTCAACCCAGTGGACTAGAGACATGGTGAAGTCCTTGCAGCCCTGGGCTTCTGAGGCTGCACGTTTGAGAGTGAAATGCATGTGCTGACAGTCCAAGAAGATTTTGCCTTGAGGCTGCTCATATCTGCCTTCTAGAACATTCCAGAACCTTCCAGACCCTCCCGTGTCTCCCCAGAGCCCATTTCCAATGCTCCAATGGGCAAGGGCCCAAGACAAAGATTTCCTGGGAAGTCTGTGATTTCCTTGAAGGGCAGGTTGTCCCTAAGGCTTATTTCTTGGCTTGGACCACAGATTCAACTGAAAGCTATGGGTAATTTCTCAACAGCAAAAAATGGTGATGGAGTAGGAAGGCTTCCTGGCATCAGGTGGGGTCACCTTTACTGGGCACCAAGAAACAAGATGAGGTGGTGCTCTTGTGTTGGCTCCACTTAGGAAACTAGATCCTTGGGGAGCCGGAGGCTGAGCTCTGACTTGACAGTAGTACACCTTCTCACCTAATGCCACGCAGAGATTTCAGCTCTCCCACATTAATTCAGCTATCAAGTGTGTTCTGCTAGCCGCACGTCTATAAATATTTACCAGCACTGCCTGCCAGCCGTCCCCATCCATGTATTTCCCTCAATACTGCAGTAACTGTTCTCCATGTGGGCATCGTGCATACAGAATGCTGTGGTTAGGATGTCTTCTCATAGGATAGATGTACAAATGCCACATGGTTTCAGTGAAGAGGACTTCATGGGAACACATGGGAGGCAAAGTGTTGCCAAAGTGGATGCATTTGTCATTTTACCCGAGGAATGGAATGGTTTACTCCAGGGAGCCTGTGGGGTGGTTTTGTATCCCTCTAATCTTATTCCTCATCACTTGGGCAGATATGTAACTAATGCTGTCATTGCTCTAAAAAGAACTGATGTCATTTACTCCTTTCTGTTATTCTTTAAGCAGACTGTGCAAGGTAAGGGGGAATGAATCAGTGTGGTCTGCCCGTAGAGCTCGGTCTAGTGACAGAAGCAGGGGAGGTAGGTAATGTGATGTAAGTGCAGGTGAAAATGGCCATAGAGCAACTACTTGGAGGTGATGACAACCCGGAGGAGCTGGGCTGTGATGGCGGGCATAGAGGGGAAGGCGTTGCATGCAGGAATAGGGAAGGTGGAACACAGAACCCCCGTCGGGGTTGGCAGTGACATTCTGGTGGTGGGAGAAATGCCACGTCTCACCTCTGGAGGATGTGGACCTAGCAGAAGGTCTGTCTCCTGGGCCAGTAGAGCAGGCCAGGTCCCAGCAGGAAGTGACTCATGCAAAGTGACTTCTAGGACCCACCATGTGCAGTCTCCTCAGTGGCACGGTCTCCCTGACCTCAAGCATCCAGGGAACATGTGTGCCATGGTCTCTGCTCTCCTCACCATTAGAATCCATGCTGACTAGAGCTGAGAGGTGTCAGCCAGCTAAGGTGTGTGGGAGCAATTGTTCCTCAGGTGGCCACTTCTGGAGGATTTGCTTCTAGAAAGATTCAGAGATGCTCAGGAAGTGGGGCAGCCACTATAGAAGACTCACTGCACCAGGGTGCCTTGCATGGCTCCCTGGGAGCTTCCTTATGTACAAACAGCAGTTCCCACTCAGTTGTGTAAAGTTCAAGTTCTCTCCCTAGTGACCAAGGAAAACGTTGAGGAAACTAACCTATTCTGAGCACCCACTATGACTTGGGTTCGTTCATAAACATTATCTCTTCATAGTCATTGATTTATTCTTTTACTTGTTCATGTATTTGTTCACTCATTCACTTAGTACATTTTAATTGAGCTGTTACTATGTGGGTGAGACACTATTGTAGGCATTCCACTCAAGACTCTTGCATGGAATGTCTGGCCCCTTCTATGCCTGCTAATGTCTACTTAGCATCTGCAGCACACTTGTTCCAGGTGGTAACCATCTCCAGAGAGAAAAAAGAATCACAACTTCCTCCTGTCACTGGGCTGGTATCCTGGTGGGGAGAGACAGACAATAAATAATAAATGAGAAAAATATATACTATGGCGATAGTGGTAAAGAGAAAGCAAAGCAAAGAGGACAGTGTGCAATGGTGGTGTGTGTGGGAAATTTTAGATGGGGTGGCCAGGAGGTAAGTTTTGAGAAAAGGTGGGAAGCAATGAGGGAGTGGGAGTGGAAGAGCAGACCAGGTGGAGCAAGCAGGAGGTGCACAGGACCTGAGACAGGAGAGCACCTGGTATGCTCTTTGAGGAGCCAGTGTGCCTGGAATGGAGATGAGGTCAAGAGAACACGGGTCCTTCAGATCACTGTACGAATAGCGTTTACTTGCAGTGAGCTGGGACTCAGTGGAGGGCATCACATCCCAGCAAGGTTGCTCTCCTGACTTGTTCAGGCAAGACTGGGTGTCGTGGGGAGAATGGGTGGGCAAGGGCAGAGGGGGGAAGACCACTGGGTTGGCAATGACCCAGGTGAGAGACGCGGGTTGGCTTTCTTCGAAAGGTGGTCAAATCCTGAATGTATGTTGAAGGTGGAGATGATTGCATTTGCAGATGGACCGGATGTGGGGAATGACAGAAAGGCAGAGGTGTGGAGAATGAGCTCACAGCTTTTGCCTGAGCAATTGGAAGTCTCCAGTTGTTGCCAGCCGAGAAAGGAAAGCCTATGTAGGTTACTGCTTTGGGGAGGGAATGTCAGGATTTCAGTTTGGATTGTGTGATGTTTGAGATGACCAACAGCTACCCAAGAGTAGAAGGGGGTAGGCAGTTTGGTGGATGGGTCTGGGGTTCAGGGAAGAGGCCTGGGCAGGAGATAGAGATTTGGTAGCCAGCATCATAGAGATAGTACTGGAAACCATGATCCCATAAGAAGTCATCTAGTGAGTGAGGCTTGACAGAAAGGTCTGAGTCTGGGGCTCTGTGACACCTCAGGTTTGTGGAAGGGATTGAACCAGCAAAGCAGTCTGAGAAAGAACGACTAGAGAAAAAGGACGTTAAAGTCTGTAATATCATTGGAGCCGTGTAAAGGGGCATATTAAGAGGCAGAGGGATGACCACTCCACATGCAGCCAAGCATCCAAAAGAGGTGTGGTCTGAGCACTGACCTAGAGGCTTGACAATGTGGGCCATTGCAACCTTGGAGTGGTGAAGAAAGAGGCCTGGTTGGGACGAGTTCAAGAGCATGGGAGACAGTGGGTGTTGACACCTCTTTGATGTAGTTTGAAGGAGCAAAATGGAGCAGGAGCTGGAGGAGGAAATGGGATCCGGAATGGGTTCCTTGGGCTGGCAAGAAATCACAGTGACTTTGCAGAGCTTGCTCAGCTAATTGTCCTTGTCGATGAGGAAGGACTCTGTGACGGGCTTCTGGACAAGGTCTCAGGCCCACCAGAGAGGAGGTGGGACTCCAATCCAGGTCTGTCCAGCCCAGCTTTGTTCTGCCCACTGTATATCTTCTTATAACCTTAGACCCAGAAATTCCATTCCTAGGCACACAATAAAAAGAAACGTACATTTATGTGCACCAAGAAATTTCTAAAAGAGTGTTCACTGTAACAGTATTCATCTAAGAGCCCTAAACTGGAAACAGCTCAAATTTCCATCAGAAGTAAAATGGATAGAGAGATTGTGATATAGTCTTATAACGAGAATGAACTAATTATTGTTACCTGCAACAGCCTGGATTATAGCCCACAAATTATAAGGTTGAGTGACAGAAGCCATACACAAAACAGGAAACACCATATTATTCAGTTTACACACAAGTTGAAAAACAGCCAAAAGAAACCACTGGTGATAGAAGCCAGAAGGTTGTCTCCTTTGGCGTGATGGTGGTGACCAGCAGACAGCAGGAGTGGGGGGTGGCTTGTAATGTTCTATGTGTAACCCTGATGGTGGTTATATGGGTGGTTCACCTTATAAAATGCATTTAGATGTACAGTAATAATTTGTGTATTGTCTATGATATTTTTAATGTAATAGATTTTTTATTTAAAAAAGAAAAGAAAAGAAACCCTTCCTATAACCACAATCCCTTGAGCTATCTGCAAAGCTCCCTCTGCCTTAAAAGACCCCTTTCTTCTATGTCTGTTGAAAGTTTTCCTCCCCTGGGAAGTCCCTTGGTACCAGGTGCTTACATTCAGCAAGCCCCCCACAGCCACCGTGGGTCCCAGCCTGCCCGTGTGTGCCCCGTGTATGTAACCTATGTGCACCCAAGGCCAAGAAAGGGGCTGGATTTAAAACTCACACTCATGACTGTGGTGGTCTTTGGTTGTCTTACTCTTCTTCTCATCAGATTCTTGCAATACAAAGTCTGCAACGCATGAGTCAGCCCTTTGCTAGCATAGGCTTTGTGTCCTTTCTAGTTCAAGAGCAGATGGATCATCGATCTTGACTTTCGCCTATTTCTCTTTTGTAATTTCTCTGTTTTGAATAATAATCAATGAGGTGTTTTCCCTGAAAGCAATTTCTCATGTTTTTATTTGTCAAAACTGTTTCAAGGTCAGAACAACATAAGCCATAAAGTTCAGTCTACAAAAGAGAGCATACTCCCATTTCACAGTTGGCAAGTCTGAGGAGTGTGGGCGGTGATGGGCTCTTGTTGGTGACTTGATGTTAGGTGATTGTACCCTAATGTCAAACAAAAAACCCAATGTGGGATGGAAAGCTGACCGCGCAGAGGACCCTCACACTTCTGCCAGATTCATTCAAAAGCTTCAGGCTTTTCAGTGATCGCTGTAGAGATCAATCCTTGCTTTTCCCCAGCCTCGCTTCTTCCCTGGGACCTTCTATTTTCCTCTTGTAATTCTTTCTAAGTACGTGTGATTAACTTTCTACCCAATTTAATATTTCAGCTGAAATTATCAGGAATGTAATTTGATTTTAATTTTAAAAGGCTACATGTAGACCTGATCCTTTCTAGAAGGTACTTGTAATGTGAAATTAAGGACAAGACTCCAGCTTTAAGGCAACTGTTAAAGGAATAAGTAATGGAAAGTTGCCTTTCACATCTCACTCATTTTAGACACATTCTAATTAACTCTGCCGGAAAAAATAATTGGCTTAGATCGGGTCGATCTGATTGAGGATCTAAATAACCTCGCTTGAGTGGTATTTATATTTCAGCTTCTGGTCTTGGGTGAAGTTAGTATGTGGCTTGAATGCTAATTGCATGCTACGTGGGGACAGAAATAACACCAAGGCCCAACAAATGATCTCTATTTGCTCCCTAATCTTGTAAATAGGTGCATAGAGAGTTTTTCAAAAGTTCATTTAACATGAGTGGTTTCTCAAAGTTCCTCTTTAGTTGGTTGTTTGGAACTTGCATTATTTCCCTAAAGAAATAATATGCTTAGTGCTTAACTTCACTGGCCATAGCAATAATAAAAGTAAAATCCATCTAAGCTCTAATGTGGCTAAAACAAAGTATTTAGAGAAATAGCCAGAGCCATTGGTTCTTGGTAGCAGATGTCATCTAGTTTAGGAGATAGGAAGAAAAGAAGAGGGTGTCTCTTACCCCAGGACCTGGGACAGACACCACCCAGTCCATGTCCAGAGAGGGAAGCATCCAGAGTGATTGATGCCCAGGACAGATGCTCACTTGGACAATTTTTCAAGTGCAGAAGCAGATGGCCATCAGCTTTGGGCGGATGACCCAGCCCAGCAGACTCCCATGGTTGCTGGCAGTTGAGAAGGCTCATATCAGAAGAGTAAGCAAAAGGATTGTGATGAAATGCAGTCATGAAGACTGGTAGTTGAGATGACATCTAATAATTGACTTTGAACCAGGGAAAATTCTGAAGCTGACTCTAGTAACTAAAAGAGAATCAAAACTCGTGGTGCGTTTCAGATTGAGGGTCAGACAGGGCAGAGGATGCGATTGGGGGGACAGTGGGTAGAGGGTAGAAGAAGAAGCAAGGACAGGAAATGAGATGGTTTCATTACAACCCTTCCTTCCATGTGAAACCTTTTCCTTTCCTACTCTTTAAGGGAACCATGTTTGAAGCAGCATTTTGAAGTCAAAGGCACTTGTCTTGGCCATTGTGCTTCTTGCCCCCTCTCCATAGACTCTGGGTGATAGGACCCTCATCTGAACCACCCTCAGCTCCTCGCTGCAACATCTGGCTCCTGTCTGCCTACACTTGTACTCAAACTACCTCCCTCCTCGTTCCCTTTCCTGGTAGCCAAAGCTCCAGGTTCTTACTGGGAATGAAATTACCATGCTTGGGGAAAGGACTTACATACACTGCAAAAGAAACTCTTCCAGAATGGTTTGCATCCTGAAAGGATGATTGTTAGCCAAGAGGAATCTCTGACAGGTGCATTCTAAGCTATGCAAAGTGAAGGTAGTGGAGTGGAGGGTATGGAGAGAGGAGAGGAGGAAGGTTCTTAGGCAGGGAGGGTTGACCCGCCAAAGGGTCTGTTCGTAGTTGTGCCCCTCTGAGTGGGTGCTCTTTGCGCAAGCTTTCCTTCCTCCAATTCTGAGCCACACGTTTTTGAAAAGCTCTGGATTTTCACTGCATATTCCACTGCTATCATAGGGACTACTTTATACTGGAGAAGGGGCGACAGAGACATGATAATGGTAACCACCTAAAATCTACTGAGTATCTCCTCAGTACTCCTAGAATCCAGAGATTGTTCTAAGTATGTATATGTATATATATATACTGTATATATATATGTATATATATATACTGAATATACACTGAATACACTGAATATTCAGTGTATATATATATATATATATATATGTATCTTTTTTTTTTCTAGAAGAGAGAGGGAGAGAGACAGCGTGAGCAGGGGAGGGTCAGAGAGAGAGGGAGACACAGAATCTGAAATAGGCTCCAGGCTCTGAGCTGGCTGTCAGCACAGAGCCCAACGCGGGGCTCAAACCCACGAACCGCGAGATCATGACCTAAGCGAAAGTCGGATGCTTAACCGACTAAGCCACCTAGGCGCCCCGAGAGAGAGAGAATCTTAAGCAGGCTCTCAATCCTATAACCCTGAGATCATGACTTAAGACCAAATCAGGAGTTGGTCGCTCAGCCAACTGTGCCACTCACGTACCTCTCTGTTCATTTTAAAATCAGATTGTGTGGGTTTTTGTTTTTTAACTTTTATTTTTGCTATTGAGTTATGTGAGTTCTTTATATATTTTGGATATTAGCTCCATATAGTTGATAAAACTATGATTGGCAAATATTTTCTCTCAGTCATAGGTTGCCTTCGCTTTTTGTTAATGGTTTCCTTTGTTGTGCCAAAGCTTTTTAGTTTGATGTAGTGCTGGTTGTTTACTTTTGCTTTTGGTATCATATTTTAAAAATTATCTGAAGAAGTTCACCACCTATGTTTTATTCTAGGAGTTTTATGGTTTCAGGTCTTTGTCTTTGGTCTATTTTAAGTAAATTTTTGTGTGTGGTGTAAGATAGTGGTTGAGTTACATGTCGTGTTTTGCACATGAGGCCATTTACTGAAAAGACTGTCTTTTCCCCATATTTTTAGCTCCTTTGTCATGAATTAATTGACCATATATGTATGTATTTATTTCTGAGCTCTTTATTCTGTTCCACTGATCTATGTGTCTGTTTTTATGCCAATACCACCCTGTTTTGATGGCTACATCTTATAACATAGTTTGAAGTCAAGGAGCATGATGCCTGTAGCTTTGTTTTTATTTCTCAAGATTGCTTTGGCTATTTGGAGTCTTTTATGCTTCCACACACACTTCAGGATTGTTTATTCTATTTTTGTGAAAAATGCCGTTGGAACTTTGATAGGGTTTGCACTGAATCTGTAGATTATGTTAGGTAGTATGGACGTTTTAACAGTATTCATTCTTCCAAACCGTGAACACAGAATATCTTTCTATTTACTTGTGTTGTCCTGGATTTCTTTCATTAATGTCTTGTTCTTTTCAATATACAGCTCTTTCACCTTCTTAGTTAAATTTATGCCTAGGTATTTTATTCTTTCTGATGCAATTGTAAATGGGATTGTTTTCTTCATTTCTCTTTCCTATACTTTAGTGTACAGAAGTGGAACAGATTTTAGAGCATTGATTTAGTATCCTGCAACTTTACTGAACTTGTTTATCAGTTCTAACAGTTTTCTGATGGTCTTTCTAGGGTTTTGTATATAATAGCATGTAATCTGCAAACAGTGACGATTTTACTTCTTCCTTTCCAAAATGGATGCCTTTTCTTTTTCTTGCCTAAATACTCTGGCTTGGTGAGAGAGGGCATCCTTGTCTTGTTCCGGGTTTAAGAGGAAATGCTTTCAGCTTTTCACCATTGAGTATGATATCAGCTGTGGGTTTGTCATATACAACCTTTTTCTGCTGAGATGTGTTTCTTCTAATTTGTTAAGAGTGTTTATAACTGATGATTGTTGAATTTTTTCAGATGCTTTTTCTGTATCTGTGGAGATGATCATATGATCTTTATCCTTTGTTTTGCTAATGTGGTGTATCACATGGCCTAATTTAGGAGATGTTGAACCATCCTTGCATCCCTGCAATAAATCCCATGTGATCATAGATGTGATCCTTTCAGTGGATTTCAAAATTAAATTTGGTAGTATTGTGTTGAGGAGTTTTGTATCTATTTTCATCAGGGATGTTGGCCTGTAATTTTCTTTTCTTGTGGCATCATTGTTTGGTTTTATATCAGGGTATTGCTGGCCTCATAAAATGAATTTGGAAGGTTTTCCTTCTGTTCTATTTTTTGCAAGAGTTTGAGAAGGAAACATATTAGATTTCTTTGAATGTTTGGTAGAATTTACCAGTGAAGCCACCTGGCCCTGGGTTTTTCTTTGTTGGCAGGTTTTTGATTACTGATTACTGATCTCCTTACTAGTAATTGATCTGTTCAGATTTTTTATTTCATAACAGTTCAGTCTTTATAGGTTGTATGTTTCTAGGAATTCATCCATTTCTTCTAGGTTGTCTAGTTTGTTGGCATGTAAATGTTCATAGCAGTTTCCTAAGTTTTTTTGTATTTCTATTGTATTGGTTGTAAATCTCTTTCATTTTCTATTTGAAGTATTTTAATGCCTCACATTTTTAAGCCTCAGCAGCCCTGTGAAGAAGACACTGCTGTCTTCCCTCATATCACAGAGAGGAAACCAAGGCACAGAGATGAGAAAATTTGGACATGATCATGTTCTGAATGCATGACAGGGCCAGGATTTGAATGCAGGATAGTTGTGTCAGGATTTGACCCAAAGCTTTTGCCTCTGAGTATGTCTGTCTGATGCCTGTACAGCTAGAGCAATGCGGCTCGCGGCATGGTGCTGTGTGGCTGATGGCTTTTCCAGGAAGGCTTGTCTGTGTTTTCCAGCCAAGGTAAACTAGAAGTTGCGCTAAGGAAATGAGGATGAAGGAGTATCAGTAAAGAGAAAAACAGAGAGAGAAGCAGCTAGCAGAAATGAGTAAACTCAGACCTTAAGCTATGACTGATAAAGGCCCTATGAGATTTGCTAATTTGCCCAAGAGCGTGCAGCCAGGAAGTGACAGAGCTGGGGCTGGAATCCAGACGGTGTGGCTCTGAAGTCCACTCTTTTAGCCTCTCCATCAAAATCCCCCACTGGAAAAAGCACCGGTCAGGAACTCAGAATGCAGGTTTGTTCTCCACCAACCAGCTCTGCAGCTCTGAACAAATAATGTTACCTCTTTGGCTTCTGTTGTTCAGGCATAAAATGAATCGGTTGCAGTTTAACTGTCCTTTCAGCTCTAACATGCTAGTTTCTGAATTCCCGCTGACGGTGAGTCTCTCTCAGACCTGTGCTTCCTAGAATCTTTCTCTGCTATTAGTTGCCACGATGAAAGTTTGCATTTAACTACAAAAAACAACCGAGAACACAATTTGTAAGGGCAATGTTGCACTAAATGAAATTGTACCCTGTTGTAAAAGGTGTTCTGCCTCAGGAAATCTCTCCTTGCTCATTCTAGTGCAAATGTGGGTCCCAACTTGCTTGTCTGGTTTATTTATGTTCCCTCTCTCTGAACTCCATTTAATTAAGTAACAAAACAACCAAAAAGAAGCTTTATTCATTGCAAGTGGATGCAGTCTTCATTCAAAAAATGCTGAGCATACCAAAAGTTTGCAAGCTTCTTGTTTTTGCAGTTCGGTGAAGCTTGCTTGCTTTTTTATGAGCAGCAAGTGATTGAATGCCAACCACAGAAATTAAGGATTGGTTTTGGTTAAAAAGGTGATTAGCAACCTGAACCAAATGCAAGTTTATGCTGGGTCCAAGAATTTTGTAAGTGAAGACCACCATTTAGAAGAAGTTTTACCCTTTAGCTTCCCAGGGAGCTGGGCAGGGAAAGTTCCAGCAAACAGAGTGAGGGAGGCTATGAAGGACTGAAGGGGATGCAGGAGCAGGGTTGGGGAGATTTTGCAAACACAACCATCCCCAAACAGAATAGCTCCCAAGTAACCCAGCCCCCCACCCCCACCTCAAAACCAAGACAAGGGAACGCTGAGGGGTACTAGATTTGATAACTTTTACTTAATGTGAAAATTATCAGATGGTCTCAGCGGACCACAAGTTGACAGAGGTGGTGATTCTTCAAGACAAAAAGTCTAAAAATTTTAAGTTTTCACCCAAAGTTGCATAGCTTGGGCAAAACCAGGACTCATACTAGGACCTGTTTGCTGTAAAACCCATGTTCATTTCTTTGTGCTCTAGGTTCCCAAACCTGGAGAACTGGAAAAAAAAAATAGATTCTCAGACAGAAAGGTAGCTTCTAAATAATCCAGGAATCAGGGAGTGGGGGATGGGGGGGAACGAGAGTAGTCATCAGTTAATAATGACCAAACCTGAGTGATGAGCTGATGGGGGTTGATTTTCCTGTTCTCTCTGCTTTTGTGTGTGTTTTAATTATTCCATAAGAAACCATTACAAAAAGAGGAAACAAAAAGAATTATAAAGAAATCTATAAATCAACCAGGTTGGAGACTCCCTCACCTTCTGTTCCACACTGGGTGGCCTTGCCAATTCATCAACAGGCATCGAGGGAGGGACTGAAGTCAAATGTGTCATCTAAAAAGGACCCAAGTCTTATCTGCTCCCCAATCAGGAGAGCCGTCATGATTAAACATTACAGAATGTGTTATCAACATTAGGGACTGTGGAATCAAAGAGCTAAAAGACACTTGCAAGGTCCAGTCTTCCCCGTGTCCTGATGTCATTGCCGTAAACCACTCCCACCAGAGAAAGTAAACTCACAAGATCCAGGCAAGTTGGGTGCTTTCTCCTGCTCAGCAAAACCAGCCTTATCCATGGGACTGCAGCGAAGAGAGTTGATGCTGCAGCCTCACCAGGGACAAGCCAGCCTGGGATTGGCAAGTGGCCCACAGAGCCTCTGCCCTGCACACCTGGCACATGGGGAGGATGGAGGTGTGTGTGTGTCTGCTAGTCCACATTGCCTCCAATGGGGCAGGCAGCAGTGACAGGGCATTTAGGCGTGCTGGCTCGGGTCACACAGACCTAGGACCATGTCTGGATTGGTCACTGCTGTGGGTGAGTTGTCAGACCTTTGGGAGCCCAGGGTCTCTTATCTGTGAAATGAAAATAACAATGGTGCAAGTTCCATGGCTTTTGAGGAGGTGATCCATGCAGAGCATCAGCAGAGAGCTCCAGCATGAGGAGAGGGAGTTTTTACTCCTTCTTAGCCTATGCTAAGGTCAAGGCCCAATAAGGAAGAGTGGGACCCAACAGCCTAGAATGGAACATCTGGGTAGATCTGCTTAAGATCCTTCAATCTTTAGGTTTCCCGGCACTCTATGCTTTTGCAGCCTCCCCTTGCCCCAAGGTGACATGGAGATCTCATTTGATGTGGGTGCTTTGTAAGATGATACTTGCCCTCACAGAATCTCCTCCAGGGGTGGCAAACTTTTTCTGTAAAGGGACATATAGCAAATATCTTGGGCTTTGCAGGCCACACAGCCCATGTCATAACTACTCAACTCATGCACTGCATCAAGAAAGATCTTTATGGAACGTCTGGATGGCTCAGTTGGTTAAGCGTGATCTTGGCTCCGGTCATGATCTCACAATTCGTGGGTTCCAGCCCTGCATTGCTGATGGTGTAGAGCCTGCTTGGGATTCTCTCTCTCCTTCTTTTGCCCTTCCCACACTATGTGCGTGCTCTCTCTCTCTCTCTCTCTCTCAAAATAAATAAATAAACTAAAAAAAAAAGCAGCTTTGCTAATATGTGGATGAATGGGTATGGCTAGAGTTCTAACAACACTTTACAAAAACAGTCCACGTTTGACCTATGGACCACAATTTACCAATCCCTGTTGTAGGCCAATAATTATGCCTAGCATATCTCAGCATGGCAGACAGGAAAAATACTTTCCCTCTTCAGAAAGGGCCATGGAACCCAGCTAACATGTACCCTCATGACCTAGGATGTCCCATCTGGAAATGAATCTTGAGATTACTGTTGTGAAAGAAAATACAAGACTGGAGAAGGGAGACTTTATTGACACGTGGGCACTCTCCCATGACTCAGGATTTAGCATCCTGGCAAGGACACGTAGAGCCACCCTAATCTGCTACTGACATGGTGCCCTGCAGCATGGTAATAAAGATGGCCTCAACCTAATGAGACATTAAAGCCAGAACTGCTTTGGCAGCAGAAGGGGGAAAATGTTCAGTGAGGCAGGTGTACAAAAACAGATTATGTAAAATCAGAGAGTCTACCAATTAACCAGGCTCTGGGAAAGCCCAAGTTCTTCACCAGTAAGATGAAGAATATGCCAGTGAGGGGGTCACCAGCTTTGTTGAGAAGCTCCTGGTGACTGTCCTTTCTGGGCTCTTGTGAGTCTGGGGTCCTCAGTGTCACTGGGAATGACAGCCTTCAAGAAGAGCATAGCACAGGGCTGGCTGGGTGGCTAGGTTGGTTAAGCTGCTGACTTTGACTCAGATCACGATCTCATGGTTCGTGAGTTTGAGTCCCATGTCTGGCTCTCTGCTGTCAATACAGAGCCCTCTTGGGATCCTTGTCTCCTCTCTCTGCCCCTCCCCTGCTCATGGGTGCACGCTCTTCTCTCAAAAATAAACATCTTTTAAAAAAGAAAAGCACAGCACAGTTGGCAGGGCTAAACCGTCAAAGGTGAAGCGAACAAATGACTGTAACAGCAGAAACGTTCCAAAGGCAATTTGGACCCTTATTTGCAAGAATCAGGGAGCGGTGACTAACAGGCCACGGTGTTCCTAGTGGTAAGATTGCAGCACGTTGCTTTTGAACTGTGTAACCAAAGATGAAGAGCAGGTGAGCCAAAGACTGATGTCAGCTGCTGCTATGGAAAACTGTGATCCTTTGCCCAGTTTCCAGACCTCAGCCTGTTGTCAGACCCAGAGCTAATTACTGAAGGGAAACTAGGTGTCCTTGAGGAATGACCTTACAACATCACAGTAAGCACACACAGTAGTGATTATTCCCTTCCTCTATCACTGAAAAAACCTATGGTTATTTCTCCTGAGGGAAAGGGGTGAATGACTCCGATCTTTAAAGAGCTGTGGATACCAGACCTGAGCTAAAACCAGTACCACAAGACCTAAAATGCCATCACAACCCTCCCCCTGATGTGGAAAACTTCTGGCCCAAATCCATCTCATGGTGAGTTCAATGGATTCACACCCCACCTGGTGTTCATTTCCCTGTTCCCTGAGTTTATAATTGGAAAGGACCTAGGTGACAGCTGGAAGAACAGACTTGTAGAGTAAAAGCCACAACGGTAAGAAAAACCCAAGTGGAAACTCTTGAAACTTCCTCATTCTTTTTTTTTTTTTTTTAATGTTTTATTTATTTCTAGGAGAGAGAGAGACAGCGTAGCAGGGGAGGGTCAGAGAGAGAGGGAGTCACAGACTGAAACAGGCTCCAGGCTCTGAGCTGGCAGTCAGCACAGAGCCCGATGCGGGGCTCGAACCCACGAACCGTGAGATCATGACCTAAGCGAAAGTCGGACGCTTAACCGACTAAGCCACCCAGGGGCCCTGAAACTTCCTCATTCTGGCTAGGATAGAATATCAGAAGAACTGTCTCATTCTGGGTTAGAATGTTGCCTAAAAACTTAAAGAAGCAACAAAACAAAACAAAACAAAACAACTTAAAGAAAGCAGTGGGTGGGGCACCTGGGTGTCTCAGTCGGTTAAGGGTCTGACTTCAGCTCAGGTCATGATCTCACTGTTCCTGAATTCGAACCCCATGTCAGGCTCAGTGCTGACAGATCAGAGCCTGGAACCTGTTTCAGATTCTGTCTCCCTCTTGCTGCCTCTCCCCAGCTTGTGCGCATGCATGCACTCTCTCTCTCAAAAATAAATAAACTTAAAAAAATTAGAAATAAATAAATAAACATTTAATAAATAAATAAAATTGGATTTATAAAGTTAATATATATTTTTCCCTTTGTGAGTTACTTTAATTGTCTGATAGATAAACCAAGCCTTTCCAGGGTCTTTAGTTGATTTTCATAAGTCTAATTAATTATAATTATACACAAGATGAATCTAGGTCCTCTTACATGTTCTTACACTCTATAAATTTAGCAAATCTAGAATGTATTATGCTAAACAAAATAAGTCAGAGAAAGGCAAATATGATTTCACTCATATGTGGATAAGAAACAAAACAGATGAACGTAGAGAAGGGAAGGAAAAATAAAATAAGACAAAAACAGAGAGGGAGGCAAACTGTAAGAGATTCTTAAATACTGAGCTTAAAACAAACTGAATATGTTAAGTAACTTGAATTTACATTTAAAAAATCACAAATTTATTTCATTTTATCTTTTTAATTTTTATTTTTGAGAGAGAGAGCAAATTGGGGAGGGTAGAGAGAGACAGAGACACAGAATCTGAAGCAGAATCCAGGCTCTGAGCTGTCAGCACAGAGCCCAATGCAGGGCTCAAACTCACGAACTATGAGGTCATGACCTGAGATAGAGTCTAGCTCTTAACCGACTGAACCACCCAGGTGCCCCCAAAAATCACAAATTTAAATCACTTAATTTTAATATGGAATCCCAAAACTGGCTTATTGCTTGCATAAGCTAAAATCTCTTAAGTACTATAAGAACTTAAATACTAAATATGAATTTAATAGCTATGTCAATAATTGTGAAGAGTCTGAAATTTTAACCGACTTTCAAAATAATTGTTTAGGTGGCTTCTGGCAAAGGATACGAGCCTTCTGAGTCAGAGACAAAGGAGTTAGTTACTCATAGCAATAGTAGAGTCTCAGCATTTACACCAGTTCCCGGGGTCCCAATCCCCAAGGGGGGTGTGAAAGGGGCCAAGTAACACCTGTACACACAATGAGCTATAGGAGAGGAGCCCTGAGTTTGGGGTGCCCAGATCTTTTCTAATGGACAATATGTCTGCTTCACTTTTGCTGTGGAGGATGGCGTTACCTTTATTGTATTGGACGGTAAACAAATCTGCTCTTTGTTCTGGAGGAACACTGTTTTCCAAAGCTGTTCACCACATGTCCTTGCAAAGATAGTGCAGAAGAAAGGCAGTCATGCATCTGCTCACAAGATGTGCAGTAATAGGAGAAACCTGTGGAAAATGATCTCTCAACACCTTAACCATGAAACAGTCTCATTGTGGGTTGATTCTCTTGGCCATTTCTAAATTTTAAATCTAGATCTTTCAGTGATTGAAAGATATTTCTCTGCTAGGGGATCAATTCCATTTGGGTTATTTTCTCATACAATTTTTGTGATTGTCTCCCAGTTAACTGAGGAATTTTTAATGACCTGTAGCTCGCTGGCTGGAATATGGCTTGGGTTCTTGTTGATGACCTTGACTGCCAGGCGGGTGCTGGCTTTATAGTCATTGTGCCAATTGTCTCCAAACAGGGTGATCTCCACATGTATCTCACCTATACTTGCATTACACATGACCTCATTCTGCTGACTTGTGACAGAGCAGTCAGCCCTCCAGCAAACTGCTCTCCCCTCTGGTTGGATTTAGCACATCTATTTACGTCTTTATTCTTGTCATGCTACTTCTATTTTTTATTTTTTTAAATGTTTATTTATTTATTTTGGGAGAGGAGAGGCAGAGAGAGAAGGAGAGAGAACCCTAAGCAGGCTCTATACTCAGCTCAGAGTCCAACATGGGGCTTGATCTCAGGAACAGCAAAATCATGACCTGAACAGAAATCAAGAGTCAGATGCTTAACTGACTGAGTCACTCAGGTGCCCCTATTCCTATTTTTGAGACAACAGACCTTAGAGATATGCTTGACTTCATTGTCTTAATGTTTAAGAAGAGCATTTTGTTTAGTTCTTTGAGGGTATCTTCTCATCTGATCCTCTCTTTCCTGTTCTGAAAGGTGCCAAAGTGTGTATTTGGGGAAATGATCTTTGAGGAGGTCCCTCAGAGATGTAACAGTTAAGGCAGCACCCCTTGCTGTGGCCAGGAGTTGGAGAGTCCACCCTTTTCAGAAGAGCTCCTGGCCCCTGGGTGGAGCTCCACCTTCAACTTCTGGGTCAGTGAAAGCCCTGCTCGTCCCCAGGAGGATCACTTGCCAGGGAGGCTGAGTCCTGAGTGCTCACCTGTATGATTTAGAAGGCAACAACTAGGGAGAGGAGGGCTCTGGCGACACCCTGAGCCAGCCCACAAATTCCCCTTTCCTTCCACCGTCAGATCATTAATCTCATGGAACACAAGCTGTGTACTAATTGGTCTAATAATGGGAAATGGGTCAGATAGAAGGGCCTCCATGGTGGAATGGAGATGACTTTTTCTAGGTATATAGTTTTGATAGGAATGTGAGAAGGAATTACAGCCCTAAGGCAGCCTCTGGTTTGCCCAGCTTGAAATAACTAAGGTTTCTCCCCATTTTAAATTCTAAATTAATTATAGCCTAGGTGCCCTCTCGCATCCAGCCTTCATCGTCCATTCAGTTTGAAGGCCATTACCAGCCGCTGAGCTTCCCAGTCCCTACAACCAGCGGAGGTCTGTCTATACTCTGCATTCCCAGAGTAAAACTTGAGCTGGTGTCTCACTTCCCTCTCCTAATAGCAAAGTCAAGTCCAAAGAAAAGGGTCTCTGTTGGTGGCAGGAAGGCGTTCTGGCATAGCTTATGGATAGATGGGGCTGGCAGGGTCTCACATAGCCTGGGAGCAGTGAGAGAAGGGGCAGCCCAAGCTGGGGGCTTTATGGACAGACTCCATCTGAGCCCAGGCTCCAAGGCATTTCCACTAACCCTGAGAAATTTGCTTGTTATCACAGTTATTTCTTGACCAGAGGGCACAGCAACCCAGATGCTCTTACTTGTGCTTTAGGATGGCCCTTGCTGTGACAAGGGCCTCAGGATACTCAGAGACTGAGGAATGACATGTCCGCCACTCACTGACACCATCACTGAATGAGTCACTCGATTTGTTAGTTATCTAACTCATAGGCAAGTGTAATTGTCCCTGCCATGCCATATCCCAGGGCTATTGCTGGGCTTTGTTACTTAATCAAATGAAATAATTGAATACTAGATACGAATGAAGTACTGTTTTCTTATTCTAAATGAGAGTCCAAAGGACCCACTTCAATTCTTAGCACAGACAGCTGTTCTGATCACTCAGAGACTGAGAACAAGCTCCCCGCATTCCTGGTTTGAATCTATATCCAGGAGATAGAAAGCCCAGCCATGGTGTTCTACCTGGAGGGATCTTGGGATGTGGCTCTGAGCTGGAAGAAGATGGGAGGGGGGGTCCTGTCTGCCTGATTGCGGGAACGTAGGGGAGCCACCTAAGTGGCCAGGTTTACAGAGGGCTCGAGTGCAGAGAGACAGGGAAAGATAGTCTGTTCTTGGGGAGCAGGAAGAAGAGAGAGCAGTGAGGGACTGAGTGATATGGCATGGGCTCTGTCCTCAAGCCAGATCTGGAACCCCGGCACTTTCCACCTGCTACCTTGCACATCCATCATCTGCAGGGGCTCCTCACAGGTCTCCCTGCTTCTGCCCAACGGTCTTCCACACGGAAGTCAGATTCTGCCAGAGTACTCAAAGCCCTCAGCAGCTCTGGATTCCCGTCTGAGTGAGAGCCCAGCCTCCAGGGAAGCCCACGAAGCCCCCCTTCTCAACCCCTGCTTCCAGAGGCTCCCAGCGACTCTCCTCACATGTGCTTCCAGCCTGTTTCTGACTGTTTCTCAGTACCAACCCTGGTTCTGCTTGGACCCTTCTTTCCTTGATTTCCCTAGTAATTCCCAGTGACTTGTCTCACCTCACTTAGTCTTTGCCCATTCACGGTTTTCATCATGAGACTTCGAACCACCACAGAGAACTCAGTGCCCTCCCTACTCGCCATTCTTCTTAGCCTGGTTTGTCTTTCGTGACCCTTAATGCCTTCAATGCCATGTAACTTATTTCTTACACTTTCTGTTTATTCTGCTGTCTCTCCTCTCCCCCCCCCTCCAGAATGTGCACCCCATGAAGCTTTTGTCTGCTTATTTTCACTGATGTATCCCAGGGGCCTAGAACACCGCCTGGCACATATCAAGCACTCAATAAATATTTGTAAGAAAATGAGTAATTCTGTGGGAGGAAAGGGAGGAGACTGTCTCAAGAAAGAGAAAGAATTTAACAATGTCAACACTTTCAAATGCCTCAGAGAGGTCAAGGAAAGAGTCAGAAATCTTGGCAAACACACCTATGAGAACACTGTCAGGAGTCTGTTTGGACTGGAAACAGAGTACCATGCAGGGTTACAAGATGAATGAATGGGACTTAAGTACAGGAAACATAAGTGTCAACCACTCATTCAAGAAATGCAGGGGAGGAAGGTTGTAAATCATTTCGATGCTAACTTGAGGAGGGCACCAAATCAAGACAAAGAAATGCTTTCTGTGGTTTTAAACTTTCTGGTTCTGAAATTGATGTGTGTCCATTTTAGAAGGATTTGGAAATTATAAAAAAAAAACCCAAAGACAGAGATGAAATTCTTGCCCAACCCCATCACCCAGAGAAAATTACAACTGACTGTACCCTTTGCTTGTTCTCTAGGTACACGTATTTATGGTAGCTCTGTTGCTTCTTAGAGTATTTCCTCAAAAATCAGGGGTGCCTGGGTGGCTCAGTCGGTTAAGCGTCCAGCTTCAGCTCAGGTCATGATTTCATGGGTTGTGAGTTCGAGCCCAGCATGGAGCTCTGTGCTGAAAGCTCAGAGGCTGATTCAGATCCTCTGTCCCCACCTCTCTTTACCCCTCCCTCACTCATGTGAGTGCACGCTCTCTCTCTCTCTAAAATAAATAAACATAAAATTAAAAACAAATACACAGCCACACATGATATGGCTACTTTGTGTTTACATGCCTGTTTTGTAGCTTTGTTTTGATTTCATGTTGTAGCAGGAATTTTTCTTCATACCTTCATAGGGTTTTGTATGATGTAATTTCTAAGGGCTGCAAATGACTTTGTTCAATAAAACATATAGCTAATTCTCTCTTTGGACATCTATGTTTTATCCATTTCTTTATTATTATAAGCCTCACTGTAATAAGCATGATGCTTCTTTTCCTTTCCTTTATTATTATTTTTTTTGAAACAGAAAGAGAAAGTCCATAAAGGAGAAATTGAAGAAATAAAAGAAAATGGAAGTAACTCATGGAAAAATGTCCTGAGGAATCTGGACAAGATGAAACAGAGGGCAAGGGAGCACACAAGACTTGACATTGAGGGGCCAGCCTGTCACCACTCACAGCCCTTGTCAGTATCAGCATCACTAGAGTAGGTGTATGAGAGTGTGCTGTGCTGTGTTCAATATGAGCATGTGGCATCCCCCGTGGTTGAAGAGCTAGTGGGGAACACAGAGCCCCAGCCTCACCAAGGCAGGTTTGGGCCTTAGTTTCTGCGCTTCTACCACATTCCCCAGCTGAGTCTGACACCGGAGTTTGAGAACCCGTCAAGCTTCTTCAAACTTCTGGTCAACATGAAATCTGGGGCACAGAAAAATGAATTAAATGACAGGCTGAGGAATCAGACACATCCAGAAAGTGGAGCATCAATCATATGGGACATCCTAAATGGTCTCTGCCACTGGGCAGTGTCTGGGGAAGGGTGGGGAAGAGGGCAGCTTAAGACTTAACAGCATTTCAGATATATAAGAACCAAATGCAGAGTATGGCCCTTGTTCGAATTCTGTCTCAAACAAAGCAATTCAGCGGGGGAGGAAGAACAGAAATTTGAATGTGGAGTGGTATAAGATGTTACTAAGGAATCACTGTTAATTTTGCTTGCTGTCATATGGTATTATCACTGAGTCAGAAAATGTCTTTATGTTTTAGAGTCATGTACCAAAGTATTGAGAGTAAATGTGACATGTTCATCTTCATAATATTTCAGCAAGGAAAAAGTGAGCAAACCAATATGGAAAATGTTAACAGATAGATCTAGGTCATGGACATATGGGGACTCATTTTAACATCGCAGTTGTTTTTATATATATTTGAAATTTTTTCATAATATAATGTCATAGAGACGTGTGGGAGATTAGTCATAGCAAGTTGGGGAGACCATCATTCCTCAAAAACTATGGCCTGTACAAAGAGAGACATGATAGAGATTGTCAGGTGGAGGGAATTTGAGGAAACTCAGGTTGAGTAGTCCAACTATGACTTGGGCAGAGGAAGTGCAGAGAAGAGGCAGGGGGATTGCCTTGAAGGGAAGTAGGTTTAACATAACTTCTACAGCTAGAGTGCTGTACGGTGTTACCTCCCAGAGGTGAGTAAGGACACCAAGGTCTCAGTATGTCATGAATGTGGGCCAGCTCATGTAGTTTGTATGGTTTTGTATGTAGTTTGTGGTTTTCTCTAGCAAAATTTGCCAGCCTGGAGCAGAATGGGGAAGAAGGGGGAGTGGGAGCTGGCAAATTGAGATGTCCAAGGAGCAAAAAGTAGTAGGGGAGGGATTCTGTGGTTCTATGGTTCCTTTTATGAATCACCTCATGGAGCTTTCTGGATGCCTGGAGAAGTCCTGCTCTGCTGGAGGATTTGGAGATCGGAGATTCTGAGGTGGCTGAGGCTCATCGGGCTTGTGTGTCTGCATTCGTGTGGGGGTGGGGGTGGGCGGAGGGGGGGTATTTGTGAGTAGTTTCAAGTATCTTTCATACTGAAAAGAGCTGAGTTTTACACCTTTCAAATCCTGCGGGCCCACTCTTTCCGAGGGTTGAGAGACCCAACATTGATCTAACACATGTTTAGTGAGTACTTTATTCTAGGCTGCGCCTCTATGGCATCACCTTTGTGGTTTTTCTGGTTAGCAAGAGAGACAGACTTAGAACTGTCCATCACAACACATTTCTTACAATCAAAGTTATATTGTAGTAGAGTTGTATTCCCATTTTTAAAGAAGTTATGTCTTCTTTTTTTAATGCTTATTTATTTATTTTGAGAGCAAGAAAGAGAGAGAGAGCGAGAGCGAGACCCAGTGGAGGAGGGGCAGAGAGGGGGAAAGAGAAAAATCCCAAGCAGGCTCCATGCTGCCAGCACAGAGCCCGACCTGGGGGTTGATCTCATGAACTGAGATATCATACCTGAGCCGAAATCAAAAGTCTGATGCTTAACCAACTAAGTCACCCAGGCATCCAGAATTGTATTCATATTTATCTTAAACATTTTTAGGGCAAAGACTTCTCTGAAACCTAATAAAAGTTATTTCTTTTTTTCACCTCAGAAAAAAGGTACAGAGGCCCATATGTGAAAATCTCCATAAAAGTGCAAGAAAGGGGCACCTGGGTGATTCAGTCAGCTAAGCAGTCAACTCTTGATTTCAGCTCAGGTCACACAGTCATGGTATTGAGCCCCGAGTTGGGCTCACTACTGATTGTGCAGAGCCTGTGGGATTCTCTCTCTCTCTCTCTCTCTGCTCCTCCCTTGCAAGCTCTCTCTCTCTCTCTCTCTCTCAAAATAAATAAATAGTATCAAAAAAGTGCAGGAAATTCACAAACTCCCTGAAGCCAACTGGTGAATCCTTGGGGCTTTCTGCTGTAAAGGTTTTCACAGATGTTTTTTGGGAAGAGACAAAGAGGTGATGGGCTTGTCCTGGAGACTGAGGAAGCCTCTAGAAGTGCCAGTAGAGCCAGGCCTTGGAGAGCAGCCAAAACTTATATTCTTGACCCAACTGGGGACCTAAGCCTATGGACAGGAACACAGAATGAAGGATGCCTGGGGAATGACAGCCGCTGAGTCTAACTGGCCTCCATGCATGCATTCACCCCTTCACTGGAAGCCTCAGTCTGGAGGTTTGCTGGGCTCACATGATGCAGGTTAAGTGATGTGAGGAGGGGTCGGCTCTGGAGACCATCGGAGTCCCTGATGGAAGTGCATGTTTCTCATAATCTGCCCAGATCTCCTGGCAGAGAGAAGACGAGCTTAGGACATGGAGGTAGAGGTGTCTCTCCGTGGGAGGGGTCCCTGCTGTTTAAGCCTGCTGTTTAAGCACATCTGTTTTGATTTGGTTCTCAGGCTATGGATTCATTTAACAGATGCAGCCTTTCAGTGGGTTCAGCTTTTTATTTTCCCATCAGGCACCGATTTAGGGAGGCTTGGCCGATTCTCTGCGCTTGTTTGGCTTTGAGGAATGGAAAATGTGGTTCTTTCAACATCCCTCTCTTCAGCAGGTGGCTGAGGGGTGGGGGCCGGGATGGCCATGGCCTCATGAATAGCTGCTGGTCTTTTCCCATCTTTGTTCCTCTTTCTCATTACTCCACTGACAGGCTCAGTCCCCTGGGGAGGAGTGAGAATGTTAGAACAATCCAGTTGCTCTGCTCAGCATCCAATAAGCCAGTGACTCCATCTGGCTGTACTTCAGCCACCATAGCATGAGCTGCTGGCAGCGGCGCTGCGGGGCAGACCTAGTCATGTGAAAGATTGAGATCAACAACTGTCAGATATTTCTTTCTCTTTTCAGCAAGCAAACCCTGCATGTGTGTGCGCATGTGCGGGCGCTCAAGGAAGTACATATGCTCCTTAAGGATTGACTTCTGATCTTCCTATTTTAAATAAGAAGGTTTAGGAAACTTCAGATCAGTGGTATTAATAAAGGATTACAGAAATCATACCCACACAGCCACTGCAGTTTACAATTTAAAAATTTTTTTAAATTAATTAATTAATTTATTTTTAAATTTACATCCAAGTTTAGTTAGCATATAGTGCAACAATGATTTCAGGAATAGATTCCTTAATGCCTACCCATTTAGCCCATCTCCCCCCACAACCCCTCCAGCAACCCTCTGTTCTTTATATTTAAGAGCCTCTTATGTTTTATTCCCTCTCCATGTTTTTATATTATCTTTGCTTTCCTTCCCTTATGTTTATTTGTTCTGTATCTGAAATTTCTCATATGAGTGAAATTATATGATATTCGTCTTTCTCTGAATAGCTAATTTCACTTACCATAATGCCCTCCAGTTCCATCCACAGTCACACCCATCCATACATTTATCTTTTTTATCCATTCATCTGTAGATGGACATTTGGGCTTTTCCCATACTTTGGGTATTGTCAATAGTACTGCTACAAACATTGGGGTGTATGTGCCCCTTCGAAACAGCACACTTGTATCCTTTGGATAAATACCTAGTAGTGCAATTGCTAGGTCATAGGGTAATTCTATTTCTAATTTTTTGAGGAAACTTCATACTGTTTCCCAGAGTGGCTGCACCAGTTTGCATTCTCACCAGCAGTGCATTCTCCGTTGTTGCCTGAATTGTTAATTTTAGCCATTTTGACAGGTGTGAGGTGGTGTCTCACTGTAGTTTTGATTTGTATTTCTCTGAAGATGAGTGATGTTGAGCATTTTCTCATGTGTCTGTTAGCCATTTGGATGTCTTCTTTGGAAAAGTGTCTATTCATGTCTTTTGCCCATTTCTTCATGGATTATATATAGACCTTTGATAAGTTCTTTATAGATTTTGGATACTAACCCTTTATCTGATAGGTCACCTACAAATATATTCTCCCATTCTGTTGACTGCCTTTTAGTTTTGCTGATTGTTTCCTTCACTGTGCAGAAGCTTTTGATTTTGATGAGGTCCCTATTGGGACCTTCATTTTTGCTTTTGTTTCCCTGGCCCCTAGAGATGCGTTGAATAAGAAGTTGCTGTGGCTGAGGTTAAAGAGGTTGTGGCTTGGTTGCTCTTCTAGGATTTTGATGGCTTCTTGTCTTACTTTTAGGTCTTTCATCCATTTTGAGTTTATTTTTGTGTGTGGTGTAAGAAAGTGGTCCAGGTTCATTTTTCTGCATGTCGTTGTCCAGTTTCCGCAGCACCATTTGCTGAAGAGACTGTCTTTATTTCACCGGATATTCTTTCTTGCTTTGTTAAAGATTAGTTGGCCATACATTTGTGTGTTGCACTTTACAACTTTTAGAGTAACTTCCCAGCTGTGACTTTATAATGGTCCTGAGAAGCAAGCACAAACAGCAGCATTGTAATAATACTATTTTGCAGATAAGCAAACTGAGGTCCTTGGGTATAATTTATCATTCCCACACTACCAAAAACCAGTAAATACCATTCTAGAACTCTTCTTTTGTAATCTAAGTCATATATTTTGAGGAAAAATTTCATCTTTGGCTACCTACAGTTCAGATTCTTGTTCTTCAAAGTCAGAAAGTCACTACACAAACACCTTGATTTTTCACTTGATATGGAAAGAAAAGCAGATCACATTTTAAGCTGTATCCTATGGTCAATCAAGTAAAGGATATTAACAGTCAATTTTTTGAGCTTTTACTATATGACAGACACTAGTCTAAGATCATTATGTTAATTAACATACTCATTTAGTCCTTGTAGCAACCTTGTTATATATGTTTTACAAATGATGAAAGAGACATATAAAGAAGGTAATTAATGCCCATGAACACACATTCAGTAAGAGTCTAGATTTGAACCAGGCAGTTTGAGTTCAGAGTCCAAGACAGCTCAGTAGTTGGGGTCATCAGACAAATGAATAATAATTCAGAAGAGTGAGGCTAAGAATAATCTATTCTTCTCTCTGGTCCTAGAGACTGGGTCAACGTGTTTTCCCTGTTTCTTTGAGAGCAGAGATGGAGTTTCATCTCCTGTGGTGACACAGGGAAATTTGGAGAAACCTTTCCACTGGGAACAAGTACAAATGCTGGAAAAAATGTGTATGCATAATTTGAAGGCAATGAAGAGCTACCAGAGCAGTGAAAAATTACTTGGTTAACATCCAAATGAAAGAAACCCAGAGAAATGAGGAAGGAATTCAGGACCACTTTTGCACAGGGAACCCTTGCAATTCCAGGATAAAAAGCTCAGTTGACCAGAGGCTAGGAGGACAAATTCAAGCTTTGGCTCATGAAAAGAAGTAGCCAGGTTTTGAGTTTGGTTGCATCCTAACTCAAAGTAAGGGTGAACTAGAAACAAATTAGTTCTTATAGACTCTCAAGCTCAACTTTTAATTATCTCAACCTATGCTTGAATTAATTCATCTGAGATTGATAGTACCCTTACCTAACTGCCAGAAGCAGATATGAGCCTCTTCAGAAAAAGATAACATCCAGAGCCTCAAATTTCCTATAAAAATTTTCCTAAAAATGTCAGGCATATAAGTTAAAAAGTAACATGAATTCAGACAGAGGGCCCAACACAATTGTTTTGAAAGCAAGGGAAACTACAGATAACAGCAGCAGACCCACAGGTGTTCCAGATAATGAAGTTATCTAACATGAATTTTCTTTTCTTTTTTTAAAATAAAACTTAATTTTATAGAGAAGTTTTAGGTTTACAACAAAATCAAGAAGGAAGTGCCACACATGCACGCGTGCATAGCCTCCCCCATCACCTGCGACTCCCGCCAGAGGGCACATTTGTCTAACATGAATTTTAAACTAACTATTTTTAATCTATTCAAGAAAAGACAAGATTGGGAATTTGGCAGAGAGCTGAAAGTTATTTAAAAAAAACTATATGGAACATTCTAGAATAGAAAAATACAATAACTGAAACTAAATACCAAAAGTATGGGTTTAGAAATACATTAGAACTTAAGAGAGGATTAGTAAACTTGAAGAAAGTTTAGAAGAAATATTTAAGAAACATTCCACTTAAAATTGAATATGACAAAGAAATTGAATATGACAAATAGCCTTAAAATATATAAAGCAAAATGTCCCTGAACTACAAGGAGATAGACAAATTCACAATCATAATGGAAGATTTTTCATTCAGCTTCACTCAGTGTTTGGTAGAACAAATGAACAAAAAGATTAGTGAAAACATAGAATTGGCCAAAACAAGAAATAAACTTAACCTAACTATTAGTTGTATGTGTGTGTATATATGTAATATAATTCACTCACTAATAACTGTACAATAAAATATTTTTTCAAAATACAAAATTTACCATATGTTAGATTATATAGCAAGTGTCAACAAATTTAAAAGGCTTTAAATCATACAAGATATATTCTCTGATTACAAGTTAAGTAAGCTAGAAATAAATAATGAAAAAATAAATAGAAAATTTCCATTAGTTTGGAAAAATGTAAATATACTTCTAAATAACCCATGGGTCAAGGAAGAAATTGCAATGGAAATATGTGAATTTAATGATATTTATAATTCACATAAAACTTAAACCGTGTGTGGGAGGAAATGATAACTATAAATGCATATGTTTTAAAAGAAAAAATTGAAAATTTGTAAGTGTATATTGCAAGAAGTTAGAACATAAACAAATTAAATTCAAGGAAACTAGAAGGAATGAAATAATTAAATGAGACAAGAAATTGCAGCCCCTCTGGAAAACAGTGTGGAGGTTCCTCAAAAAATTTACAATAGAACTCCCCTATGACCCAGCAATAGCACTGCTAGGAATTTACCCAAGGGATATAGGAATGCTGATGCATCGGAGCACATGTACCCCAATGTTCATAGCAGCACTCTCAACAATAGCTAAAACATGGAAAGAGCCTAAGTGTCCATCCACTGACAAATGGATCAAGAAGATGAGGTTTATCTATACGATACAATACTATATGGCAATGAGAAAGAATGAAATCTGGCCATGTGTAGCAACATGGATGGACCTTGAGGGTGAGTGAAATAAATCAGGCAGAGAAGGACAAATACCATATGTTTTCACATATAGGAGAATTAGGAGGAACTTAACGGAGGACTGCGGGGGAGAAGAAAGGGAGAAATAGTAGGGGAGGGGGAGAGAGGCAAACCATGAGAGACTCTTGAATGCTAAGAACAAACTGAGGACTGATGGGTATGGGGTGGGAGGAGGGAGATGGGCATAGAGGAGGGCACTTGTGGGGATGAACACTAGGTGTTATATGGAAACCAACTTGACAATAAACTATTTGTAAAAAAAAAAATTAAAAAAAAGTAAATAAATGAGACCAGAAATTAATAAAATAGAGAAAATATATACAATAGAGCTTACTGAAGCTGAGACTTGGTTCTTTCAAAACTCTACTAAAACTGAACAAGTTAAAAAACAGAGAATGCTTAAATATGGAATATCAGGAATGTAAAAAGGTAGAATAATACTAAACTTAAGTTATTAAAGCTCCCCCCACCACCAAATAACAGATGTTATTGAAAGCTGTATGCCAAATTTTGAGAATTTAGAGGAAATGATAAAATTAATAGAAAACCAAAATTTACCAAAGATGAAGTAGAAAATTTGAATGGTTCTCTATCTACTAAAGAAGTTGATTTTTAAAATGAAAACCTTCCCATAGGAAATCTATTTTCAGTTTCATATGTATAAAGCCACAGGAGAATGTCACTTCTACTATAGCAATGAAAAAAACAAGGTAATCTGCAAAACTGCAACTTTTAGAACCCATCAGAGACTGAGCTTTCCAGGTAACCAGGTAGATAGAATTTGAAGTGATGATCCCCTTTAAGGAGAGATGGTTCAAACAGTTTTGCTTTTGGCAGGTGGTCACCATTAAAGTGAGTCAAGTGAAAGCAGATTTAATTTTTTAATTTTAGTAAATTCATAAAGGCCATGTGTGGACCATAATGTTGATCCCAAGTCACTTGGAGCTCTACACTGAGGAGGAGTCTGCCCTCAATCTCAAGCTTTTATCCATGGGCCTCCACTGAGTCGCCAGAAGGAATACTGGGGCTGGGGAGAAGACCAGAGACAGCTCCCCTTAGTGTCACAATCATGCCAGAAGTAATAAGTGGCCATTGAAAAACTCACACAAAGCACTGTCATCTTCTCAGACTCTTTTCTCATAAGAAGCAAAAGCCTTAAGTCATTGGGGAACCCCCCATCCCCAGAGTACAGGTAAAGACTCACTGCTTATAAGGGAAGAATAGAAGCACAACCTCTCTATCACTGGAAGAAGAGCAGAAAACTCACACACCACTGAGTCTCAAAGACATACCATATGTGCAAGGGACAGTTTGGCTTCCTTGGGATGGAGTGAATAGCAGTAACAATGAGAAACTTCCATTCCCAAGACCAGGTGCACAGGACCTGCCAAAGACAAGAGCTGGATGAAGAGACCTAGGAATCCCTCTTACCTTCACCATGAACCTCACACAAAGTTACAGGAAATGGCAGTCTACTTCTTTCTTTTTTTTTTTTTTTTTAATATTTTTATTTATTTCTAGGAGAGATGGAGAGAGAGAGAGACAGCATGAGCAGGGGAGGGTCAAAGAGAGAGGGAGATAGAGATTCTGAAATAGGCTCCAGGCTCTGAGCTGGCAGTCAGCACAGAGCCCGATGTGGGGCTCAAACCCACGAACCACGAGATCATGACCTAAGCGAAAGTCGGATGCTTAACCGACTAAGCCACCCAGGCGCGCCGGCAGTATACTTCTAAGGAAGAAGCAAGAGAAATAGCCTCCTGTGGTGCAGGCATACTGGAACCAGTGAAAGCTAAGAAAACAGCAGAAACATTGAGAAAAATCCACCAGCACCACAGACACTGTAAAAATGAAAGAAGAACTCTCAGCTATCCCTGAAGGAAATTAAAGTCTGTAGTGCCCCTAAAGTGACTATAACAACAACTGAGCTAAACAATGGACCATACTGATACACACATGCATACACAATGATGAACTGACAGGAAGAGAGCTGTGCCCATTTCCAGGCATAAGTATTGTTTATTTTGGTCTCCACTGTTTTTCTAGATATAAAATTCATCACTCCATGAAAAATTAGAAAACATACAAAAGTCAAACAACCAAGACCTCATTGTAAAGAGGTAAACCAATCAATAGAAGTAGACTAAGAAATCACCTTGGACTTTATAATAACTATGATTGATAAGTAATTAATTGGAAAAAGTGGACAACATGCATGAGCAAATAGAAAATTTAACAGAGAGGTGAAAATGACTTTTACGAATAGTCAAATGGAAGTACTAGGGGAAAAAAAAGAGCATGACATCAAAAATAAATTGCTATCACAGGTTGGAAAGGGAACTGGACATTGTTGAGAAAAGTATCAGTGAACTTGAAGATGGGTCAGCAGAAATGATTAAATGAGGACAAAGAGTGGGGCACCTGGATGGCTTAGTTGGTTGAGTGCCTGATTTTTGATATTGGCTCAGATAGTGATCCTGGTGTTGTGGGATCAAGTCCCACATCAGGCTCTGCAGTGAGCATGGAGGCTACTTGGGATTCTCCCTTTCTCTGTCCCTCTTCCTGGCTCATGTGCACTCTCTCTTACTCTCTCTCTCAAAACAAAAACAAAACAAAAACCAGGACAAAGAGAAAAATAGGAAAAAAAAAAGCCCACAACATCAAGAGCTGTGGGACAATATCAAATGGAATTAAAATATATTATTGAAGTTCTAAGAGAGAGGAAAGAGGAAGAGACATAAATAGCTGAAGAGATAATGACTGAGAATTTTAGATTTAACTGAAAAACAGTAATAAAAAAAAGCAACAAAACACAGATACAAGAAATTCAAAGTCCCAAGTAGGATAACACACACACACACACACACACATGTCAACTTCTGAAAACCAAAGATAAAGTACCCTTTTAAAGTAGCTTAAAAGCAGCCAGAGGAAAAATAGTCTTAAATACAGTGGAACAAAGGTGTGAATATTAAGCATGCTTTTTGTCAGAAAGAAGGCAAACCAGAAGATAGTGGGGCCACATCCTTATAGTACTGAGAGAGAAAAAAAAAACTCAACTCAGAACTCTGTATCTAGTGAAAATGTCTTTAAAATATGAAGGCAAAATAAGTTGTTTTTTTCAGACAACAAAAGCTGAGAGAATTCATTGCCAGGGGACCCACACAACAAGAGATGTTAAAGGAAGTTTGAGACAGGAGAACAATACTAGTTGGAAATGAAGAGCTCTCTCATACAAAGAGATGCAGAGCTGTAAAAATAGCAAAACTAAAGGTAAATATAAAGCAATTGTTCTTATTTTGTATTATTGGTAGTAAGAAAATTGCCTCTCTAACCAAAAGAGTAGGAATGAATTTTGGAGCTTAAAATGTATATAGAAGTAAAACGTCTGACAAAAATAGCTCAAAGGATGGGCAGAAGAAAATGGAAATCCAGTGTTGTAAAGTTATTACACTATATCTAAAGTGGCTTAATATTTGAAAGCAGACTCTGACAAGTTAATGAGTATATGGGAATCTGTAGACTAAGAATAAAATAAATTATCAAAGAAGTATAACTAATAAGGGTGGACATAAAGTGTAATTATACAATATAATTTTAATGCAAAAAAAGACAGGAAAGCAAGGAAAAGGGGGACAAAAGATAAATGAGGCAATAAGAATAATATAGTGGATTTAAATCCAACCATATCAGTAATTACATTAAATATAGGCTGAATACACAAAATTAAATGCAGAGATTGTCTACTTGGATGGCAAAGCAAGACCCAGTGGCACTCTCTACGAGACACCAATTAAAAGCAATTTTAAGTTAGAAGTAAAAAGATGAATAAAGATATGCTATGCTAATCAAAACACTGGAAGTGGCTACATTAATATTAGACAAGTTAGATTTCAGAACAATACATATTACCACAGATAAAGATATTACATAATGAAAGAGGGAAGAGTTAATCAAAAAGATATAATCCTAACTGTGGATACATGTAATAACAACTTCTAAATGCATGAAGCAAAAATTTGATAGAAGTGAAAATCATATTTGAGACTTTAACACTCCTCTCTACATAATTATAAGAACAAATAAACATAACATTAATACAAATGTAGAAGAGCTGAACAAATCTGCCAACCAACTTGAGCTAAGTGACATTTATAGAATGTTCAACAGCAGAGCACGCATTCTCTTCAAATGTATGGATGAATTATTTTCAAGCGTGTGGATGTTTTTCAAATGTATGCATGGAACATTCACCATGATGAATTATGTTCTGTGCCATGAAACAAATCTCAAAACTTTAAAAGAATTGCAGTTTAATAAGTATCTTCTTTGACAACAGAATTAAACAAGAAATCAGCAACAGAAATATATCTGAGAATCTCTGAATATTTTGAAATTAAACAACATAATACTCCTAAACAACACAGGAGTCAAAGGAGAACTCAGGGGGAATAAGAATAATTTGAATAGAATGAAAACAAAACCCAAACAGATAAAAACTTATGGGACATAGCTAAAGCCTTGCTAAGAGTGAAATCTATAGCATTATATTAGGAAAGGAAAAAGGAGAAGCTTGGGTGGATCAGTTAGTTGATCATCTGACTCTTGGTTTCAGTTCAGGTCATGATCCCAGAGCCTTGGGATAGAGCCCACACTGGTTGGGGGAGGGGGGGAGACCCATGTTCAGTGTGGAGCCTACTTAAAATCCTCTCTCTCCCTCTACCTTCTCCCCAGCTCGTGCATGCTCTCTCTCTCTCAAAATAAAGAAAAAGGAAAAAAAGAATAGGAAAAAGATTTCAATCAGTCATCTAAGTTTCTACCTTAAGAAATTGGAAAAGGAAAAGCAAATTACCCAAGTATGCAGAAAAAAGGAAACAATAAAGACAATGACAGAAATAAGTGAATTTGAAAACAAAAGAACAATAGCAAAAATTAATAAAACTAAAACTTGATTCTTTGGAAAAAATAATATAGCTAAATCTCTAGGCAGACTGATCAGGAAAAAATGATATATAGGGTGAAGACATAAATTACCAACATCAGGAATGAAAGAGAACATAACTATCAGTTCCAGCAGACAACACATGGTTAATAATGGGGAAATGGAAAGTTGTGGGTCAATGAGTCTGTAGTTTCAATTACACAAGAGGAGTAAGTTCTAGAGATGAGCTGTACAAGGTTGTGCCTATAGTTAACAACACTGTATTACACACAAATTTGTCAAGAGGGTAAATCTCACGTTAAGTGTTCTTATTACAATAAGAAAATAAGGAAATGTCATGTAAAATTGTGTGAATATAAATTCAACCACTTAGATGAAATCAACAAATTCCTTTGTAAATACCAGATGACTGGAACTCAATCAAGAAAAAGTAAACAGCCTAAATAGCCCTATATCTAGTAAAGAAAATGCATTCACATTTAAAACTTTCCATTATGAAAATTCCACATCCAAATTGCTGCACTGGTAAATTCTACCAGTTAAGACAGAAATAATATCAATTCCACATAAAGTCTTCTAGAAAAAAAGTAAAGAAGAACAGGGAATACTTCCCAACTTATTCTATGAGACCAGCATAACACTGACCCCAGAGTTAGATAAAGATATTATGAGAAAAGAAAATTACTGAGTTATACCATGATGAAAATGCGTGCAAAAATATCAAATATTACCAGACTGAATTCTACAGTACATTACAAAAGACCAAGTTAGTTTTATTCTAAGAATGCTTGGTTGGTTCAACATTTAAAAATCAATCGTTGCAATTTGCCATATCTATGGATTTAAAAAGAAAAACATCCCTCATGCAGAAATGAGGAAATGCATTTGACAAAATTTAACTTACATCATGATAAAAATTCTCCAAAAAATCAGGAATAAAATAGAACTTCTTTGACCTGACAAAGCGCATCCATAAAAAATCTACAGCTAACCTCATATTTAATGATGAAAGACTGAATGCTTTACTCCTAAGATTGAACAAGAAAAGGATGTCTCTGTCACTGATTATATACACGAGGCCTTTGCCAGGGCAATAAGCCAAGGATGTGAAACAAAAGGTATCAGAAAGGGAGAAATAAACCTATCTTTAATCACAGATGACATTGTCCTCTATGGAGAAAATCTCAAAGATTCTACAAAAAAGCTAGAATTAATAAGTGGATTAGCAAGATTATAAGAGTAAAATAGTCAATACAAAAATCAATTTTGTTTGTGTATAGTAGCAATGAGCCATTGGAAACTGAAATTATAGAATGCCATTTATAATAACATTAAAATATATAATATTTAGGGATAAATACAAGAGGAAATGTGCAAAACTTGGATGCTGAAAGTTATAAAACATTGTTGATAGAAATGAAAGAAGATCTAAATAAATGTATATCTTATTAATAGATAGGAAAACAATATTATTAGGATGTCAGTTCTCGAATTGAGCTACAGATTCAATGCAAAGCCAATCAAAATCCCAGCTGGCCTCTTTTCTCTTCTGTAGAAATTGATAAGGTGTTTGTAAAAATTATTTGGAATAGAGAAGTCTTGAAAAGGAACGACAAACTCAGAAGATCCACAATATCTAATTTTAAATTTTACTGTGAAGCTCTAATAATCAAGAATGTGGTTTTGGCATAAGGGTAGACATACAGAAATAGTGTGTGAAACAGACCCATACTCATAAACACTGCTGAATTTTGACAAAGGTGATGAGGTAATTTAATGGAGACATGATAGTCTTTTGTACATACTTTAAGAAGCAACTGAACACTTAAAATAGGTACAAAAATTAACTCAATATCATACTAAATGGAAGAGCTAAAACTAAAAAAATTCTAGAAAAGACACCAATGGCATGAGCAATAAAAGAAAAGTTAACTACCTCAAAACTAAAAACTTTTGCTGTTTAAAAAAATGAGCCATTGACTGGAAGAAAATATTTGCATAACACATATCTGGTAAAGGATTGAACCCAAAATATATAAATGACTCTCCCAATTCAATTCTAAGAAAGCAACTCTATAAACACCGAGCAAAATATTTTAATAGATACTTCACTAGAGAAGTTACATGTGTAGAAAATAAGCCCATGAAAAGGTGTTCAGTGTTACTTCTCATTAGAAAAAGTGTATATTAAAATCTCCCAAGTTAGAATGTTTGTTTTTTAACTTACAATATCACATATTGGTGAAGAGGCTGGTGACAATGCAAAATGGGAGAGCCACTCTGGAAAAGTCTGGTCATTCCTTATCAAGTTAAACATGCACGTGCCATATGACTCAGCAATCCCCTCTCGGGTAGTTACCCTCCTAGCTATTTACTCCTAGATGTGTCCACATAAAGACCTGCAGGTGAATATTTTCAGGCACGTTTTCATAATAGCCCACCAATTGTCTATATATCGCTGAATGGATAAACACATCATGGTCCTTCATTTACTTGACTAGCAACATTCAGCAATAAAGAGGAACAAACTCCCGGCACGTGCGGCAGCTAGGTGACTCTCCCAGGCGTTATGCTCAGTGGAAGAAGCCATACTCCAAAGACTACATGGGTATGGTCTCACTGTTGCAGTGTTCCAGAAAAAGCAAAGTGATGGGGACAGAAGACTGAGCAATGGTTGCCTAGGACTGGCATTGAAGGTTAAGGGAACTTTCTGGCACGACAGGAGTATTCCACACCCTGATTCTTGTGGTGTTTTCACAAATGTATACAGTTGCAAAAACTCCCTGAGCTGTATATTTCAAAGCAATGAATTTTACTCTTTGTAAATTATATCTCAAAAAAAACCCATTATTTAAATAAAAACTTAAATAAAAATTAAATTTAAAAAAACGTCTTTTTTTTCATGAGAAAATTACAGTCCCGGATGGCTTCACTACCAAGTTATACCAAATATTTAAGTAAAAATAACACCTATTGCAAAAGAATAAAAATTCTTGCAAAAACCAGAAAGAGAACTTCTTAATTTGTTTTATAAGGTCAGTGCAACCTTGATTCTGAAACCCACAAAACAATATTAAAAAGGAAACTTACATAGACCAATCTTATGAATTGTGCAACAATTCTAAATAAAATATTAGCAAACCAAATCCAGCAAAATATTTTAAAAGATAATACGGCATTACTAAACTGGGTTATTTCAAGAATACAAGGCAAGCTTTACATTTGAAAATCAATCAGTGTAACTCACTGCATAGAATAAAAAAGAAAATTTGTAGTTATCTCAGTTTAGGCACAAAATACACTTGATAACATCCTATATTCATTATAATTTTTAAAAATTCTTAGCAAAACCAACAAAAGGCAGCAAATTTAATAATCTGTCAAGATATGTTTTTATTTTTTTTAAAGTTTACTTATTTATTTTGAGAGAGACAGAGTGTGAGTAAGGCAGAGGCAGAGAGAGAGGGAGAGAGAAACTCAAGCAGGCTCTGCACTGCCAGCACAGAGCAGGATCCAGGGCTCAAACCCATGAAGCTGTGAGATCATGATCTGAGCTGAAACCAAAGGCTGGACACTTAACCTGTTGAGCCACCCCAGGGCTCTAAGACATATATTTTTTAAACCTACAGTAACCATTATACTTAACAGTGAAATATTAAAAGGTTTCCTTTTGAGGTCAGGATAAGGATGTCTGCTCTCACCACCACTACTTAACATTTTATCTGTGGTTCAAACCAATCCAATAAAGCAATGAAAACAAATATACAAAAGGTGTTAAGGATTGGAAGACAGAAATTACAAATGTCTTTTTTTCAAATAACATAGTTGTGTATATAGAAATAAATTAAACTTACAGACCATTGTAGTAAGTTGCTAAATGCAAGGTCAATACAGAAAATATAAAATAATTGCATTCCTCTAGAGCAGCAATAAACATACAATAAATTTTAAAATAGATGTTTCTATCCCATAACATATTAAATCAAACAGAACCAAATCTAATAAAAGATAATTCAAAGCAGTAAAACAATATGGAGAGAAACAAGAGAAGGTCTAAATGAATGAAGGAATGTATGATGATTCTGGATTGAAATATATCCAGAGAAAGAAAGAGACAAGGGGAATGGAGGAACCTGGCAAAAAAATATTATCCTCAAATTGATTGATAGATTCAGTGAAATCCCCACACAGATTTGTGTGGCTGTGTATTTGTATGGAAATTGACAAGCTGACTCTAAAAATTCATAGGGAAATGCAATAGCCAAGGCATTCTTAAAAAGCACAATATGCAAGACTTACTCTGCAAGATATCAAGACTTACTGGAAAGCCAGAATGAGTGGTATTAGTGCAAGAATAGACAAGCCAATGGAGCAGAATAGAGTCCAGAAACAGACCCATGAATATATGTGTTTAGAAGTAGCACTGCAGAACAATAGGGAATTTGTTGTCAAATGTTTAATGAATCATTTGACATCAGTTAGGTATTCCGATGGGGATAAAACAAAACTAGACCTTTCCTCTTACCTCACACCATATACAGAAATAAATTCCTAGTGGACTACAGATTTCAATGTGAAAGGCAAAACAATAAAGTTTCATGAACATATGCAGGAGAATTTCTTTGTGACCTTAAAATAGGTAAGGATTTTTTTAAACAAGGCACAGAAACTCGTTTACCATCAGGAAAAGGTTGATAAATGACATTACATTAAAGTCAAGTGGGGGCTGGCCACCAACTTAAGGGTGAGTATAGTATGAGGAATTGTATTTTTTAATATTTATTTATTTATTTTGAGAGACAGAGAGAGGGAGAGAAAAGAGAGCAAGAGCATAAGTCAGGGAGAGGCAGAGAGAGAGAGAGGGAGAGGGAGAATGCCAAGCAGGCTCTGCACTGTCAGCACAGAGCCCAACATGAGGCTCGATCCCACGACACTAGGATCATAACCTGAACCCAAATCAAGAGTCAGACACTCAACAAACTGAGCCACCCAGGTGACCCATAACGTGAGAAATTGTTAATACAATCTGTAATATCTTTACATAGGCAAAGTAAAGATGAAGTCTATTGCTTTTTTTTTTTTTTTTTGGCAGTGTCTGTACTTTGGAACCTACAAGGACACTCAAAGTTAAGTAAGAAAATTTCCCAGATTTTAAGGACCAAAAAGGAATGAAAGGAGGTAAGGATTTTAAGACATATGTGGCATGTGATAACTCTACTTTCCATGGCTTTCTGTGATCAAACCGAACTTCTTGCCTTTCCATAGATCTCACCTCATTAAACTTGCTCAAGTTCTCTGCCCCATGGTAGCAGGCTGTGGGTCTCCTAAGACAGCAAATATTTTAATGAGCAACCTGACAGAAATTTTGTGATACAGAAAGTGAGAGTTGTCAATTACAAGTGAAGACACTGGGGCAAGCTCTTGGTGTGGCACTTTGGTCACACCCCATGGAGCTCAAGTGCCAAGTCATTGAAGTTGTATAGTATAAATGACATGCTGAGTTGAGCCGAGAGTTAGATCAATGAAATCATTATGTAAGCAACATTCTGAACATAAGACAGGATGTAGAGACATCAACAGTGAAGATCTGGAACTTTCTCTAAATGCTAACTTCAGAGAATGTAAATGGAATGCTACTCTGACAAGTAAAATTTCCAGATGATTTTATTCCCCTCTCCCCTGGCACATAAGTTTTCTTCTCCTTCTTTCTCGCTTTCTCTATCTTCCTTTTCCTTCTCTTTTACATTCTATCTCTCATTTTCTCCCTATCTGTCTTTCTATCTCTTGATTCCTAATTCTTCCATAACTGTATTTCTAGCTCTTTCTCTTTAGAGTAATCATTTTCTATCTCTTTTTTATTCTTTCTCTTTCACTTTGTCTACATATCTCTTGTCTTTCATTCACTTCTTCTCTCTTACTAGCACTTTCTTTGTGGCTGTCTGCTTTTCTCTCTCTCACCCTCTTTCTCTTGTTTGATCAGACCCAGGTCAATAAGCAGGTCACATCAAAACTGCCATCCACCTTGGTCTCACTCTGCTCACCTCTGCAGACACATGAGCTATAAAACCTCCCACAATCCCATTTGGATCCTTTCTGAAAGAAAGGGGAGGATATGAAGATGGGTGGGCAGGGTGACATCAACATCCAGGAGAACTGGCATCATCCAGCAAACAAGAGACATTTTATTGACAGACTGTAAAATACCACCCCTGGTATTTTCTGGCTGGTAAATTTTATGCATAAGAGTGATGAGCTCACACAGGTTTATTGACTTTTGAACCACTGCATCGCTATGATACATGCTCCAAACAGAATATGTGAGATGATGAGGCAAGAGGGAAAGAATTAAAGCTTTTGATGTGGCTTTAAAGCTCTGACCAGTGCAAGCTTGCAATTGTGTGGATCTATTTTTCTATCTCACAAATTCCAAATCATAACCTAAGTTGCTTCACTGTATTTTCCCCCCACATATTCATGCACCTTTCTCTTGTTGACAGAAAAATAAGTAGCACAGAATCCAATTGCAGTGTGGTTCATTAAGACGTTTTAAAAAATCACTTAAGCAATTAGCCAACAAGAGAAATTTTGAGTTAATGACATGCCTGAACGATTTATAAGTTGGCCAAGTCTTGATTAAATTAATTAATCAAGAGTTAACTCTTATTGCTGCCAGTCCTGGCATGGATGATTGCTGCTGTCTTGTGAAATTGCTGACAGCTTGCTCTGAGAGTCAGATAGAATGTACCACCTTGCTGAGAGTCAGATAGTATGTACCATCCTGCCCATTAGAATAAGGTGCTCTCAGAAATGGGCATAGGGGGTGCCTGGGTGATTCAATCAGTCAAGCACCCAGCTCTTAATTTTGGCTCAGGTCATGATCCCAGGGTTGTGGGATTGAGCCCTGAGTTGGGCTCAACAGAGCCTGCTTGGTATTCTCTCTCTCCCTCTCTCTGTGGCCTTCCCCCACTTGTTCTCATGCTCTATTGTGCTTTCTCTCTCAAAATAAATATACAGACATTTTTAAAAATGGATACGGAAGGCATCCATGTTAGGGCAGAGTAACCCATGAGAATAGGCAAGATAGGATAAGGCTTAGGATAGATAAGTAGGGTCCACAGAGCAGAAATGGTAGAATAGAGAAGAGGCAGCATAAGGAAGGGAAGGAGGAAAAACTAACAATGCTGGCTGCCATGTTTATGAGCACTCTACACCTGGCATTTTCCAGATGTCCCCTCAATCACAGATCTCAGGGGCCCCAAAGAGTGACTATTACTATTTCCATTCTACAGAAGAGAAAACTTATTTCCCTCATAGTTAAGGGAGCATGTAGCTCATGCCAGGTGCTTCATGTTGTCTTATCTCTTTTAATCACCACCACCTCCACTCTTGAAGGTTTTACAGATGGGGAAATGGAAAAACTTCGGAATTGTTGAAGGATTTGTCCGCAGAGCTGGACAATGACAGAGCCTGGCTGAACACATCTACTCACTGCCACCACACAGCTCACCTTACATTCCTAGGAATGTAGAGTGGAGACCAGTGGGGGGAAAACCTCACCTACCTCACAGTCTACAAGTGCCAGGCCTGATTCATAGCCACAAAATTATTGCTCAAAGTCAGGCTTCTATCATTGGCTTATAGCAGTGAGGAATTTTGATGCAGATTCGCCCGATTCGCGAGTCCCCTGAGACCCCCAAGGAGCCAACACCGATGCAAGTACATAAGGGTCTTTATTACAAGCTCGAGCAGGGGCTCACTTGCCTACCAATTTAGTGGCAGCAAGGTGAAGCCCCGAACAATAGTGAGCAGGGTTTCTATGGGGTAAGGGGCGGGGGTGTTACAGTGCACACGTTGTACATATGACATCATTACATAAGCCCCAATTACAATTGTACAGCATCCAAGGTAATAGTTTTGACTATTCAGTATCTGTGAGGTGTCCGTTACTTTTGGTGGGGACCCAATCATGACCTTTGAGTATCTTTTGAAAATGACTAATTATGAGGTGAGCTCAAAGGGCCTACGTAGGATTTAGGCAAGTGGTGAGTAATTGGTTAATTTGTCTTCAGTTCCCAGCCTTGACTCAGACCACAGAAATGTTTAGCTGATCTGAGAGCAGTCTGAGGGTGGCTTTAGCCTCAAACAATCTGAGGCTTTTTCTGGAACTGAGGCTACATGTAGCCCGAGGTTGCTCTTAAAGGAGGCCTTAATCTCAAAATGACATTACTTAGGCTCTTCACAGATAAACCTAAGTTTAAATTCTGCTTCAAGAATTTTCTGTCTCTCTGGTTTTGTCACTCAAATTCCCCAAACTTCAGTTTCCTCAAGAGGGTAGCTTACAGATTGTGGTAGGAATTAAGAGGTGGGATAAAGTGTCTAGCTCATAGTAGGCTCTCTACCCAGGGCTCATTTTACTACTATAACTAGTGTTACAAGATGAATTGTGTGTGTTTTCCAAATTTCTTTTTTTTCCATTTTTTTATAGTTTATTGTCAAGTTATTTTCCATATAACACCCCATGCTCATCCCAACAAGTGCCCTCTTCCATGCCCATCACCCCTTTTCCCCTCTCCCCCACCCCCATCAACCCTCGGTTTGTTTTCAGGATTTAAGAGTCTCTTATGGTTTGCCTCCCTCCCTCTCCTTAATTATTTTTCCTCCCTCCCCACCCCCATGGTCCTCTGTTAAGTTCCTACTGTTCCACATATGAGTAAAAACACATGGTATCTGTCTTTGTCTGCCTGACTTATTTCACTTAGCATAACACCCTCGAGTTCCATCCACGTTGCTACAAATGGCCAGATTTCATTCTTTCTCATTGCCATGTGCTATTCCATTGTATATATAAACCACATCTTCTTGATACATTCATCAGTTGATGAACATTTAGGCTTTTTCCATGATTCAGCTATTGTTGAAAGTTGAAAGTGCTGCTATGAACATTGGGGTACATGTGCCCCTATGCATCAGCGCCCGTGTATCCCTTGGGTAAATTCATATCAGTGCTGTTGCTGGGCCATAAGGGAGTTCCACTGTTAATTTTTTGAGGAACCTCCACACTGTTTCCCAAAGGGGCTGCACCAGTTTACATTCTCACCAGTTTCTTATTTTGAAGTCCTAACATCCAGTACTTCAGAGTGTGATTGTATTTGGAGATAGGGTTTTTAAAGTTAAGTTAAAATGAGGCCCTTAAGATGGACTCTAATCCAATCTGACTGGTGATTTTATAAGAAGGGATTAGGACAAGCTTCTGCACAGCAAAGGAAACAACCCACAAAACTAATAGGCAACCAACGGAACGGGAAAAGATAGTTGCAAACGACATATCAGATAAAGGGTTGATATCCAAAATCTATAAGGAACTCACCAAACTCCACACCCGGAAAACAAACAACCCAGTAAAGAAATGGGCAGAAGATATGAACAGACACTTCTCCAAAGAGGATATCCAGATGGCCAACAAACATATGAAACGATGCTCAGCATCCCTCCTCATGAGGGAAATACAAATCAAAACCACACTGAGATACCACCTCACACCAGTCAGAGTGGCTAAAATGAGCAAATCAGAGAACACGAGATGCTGGCGAGGATGTGGAGAAACGGGCACCCTCTTACACTGTTGATGGGAATGTAAACTGGTGCAGCCCCTCTGGAAAACAGTGTGGAGGTTCCTCAAAAAATTAGCAATAGAACTCCCCTATGACCCAGCAATAGCACTGCTAGGAATTTACCCAAGGGATATAGAAATGCTGAGGCATAGGAGCACATGTACCCCAATGTTCATAGCAGCACTCTCCACAATAGCTAAAACATGGAAAGAGCCTAAGTGTCCATCAACAGATGAATGGATCAAGAACATGTGGTTTATCTATACCATGGAATACTACATGGCAATGAGAAACAATGAAATCTGGCCATGTGTAGCAACATGGATGGACCTTGAGGGTGTTATGCTGAGCGAAATAAGTCAGGCAGAGAAGGACAAATATCATATGTTTGCACGTATAGGAGGATTAGGAGGAACTTAACTGAGGAACAAGGGGGAGAAGAAGGGGGAAATGGTGGGGAAAGGGAGAGAGGCAAACCATGAGAGACTCTTGAATGCTGACAAAAACTGAGAACTGATGGATGTAGGGGGGAGGGGGGATGGGCATGGAGGAGGGCACTTGTGGGGATGAGCACTGGGTGTTATGTGGAAACTAATTTGACAATAAACTATTTGTAAAAAAAAAAAAAGAAAAAAAAGAAGGGATTAGGACACAGACACATACAGAAGGAAGACAATGTGAAGACACAGGGAGATAGGGAGATGATGGCTGTCTAGTGCCATGGGGGAGGGGGGACTCCAAACGACCCATATCTGCCAACATGTTAATCTTGGACTTTAAGCATACAGAAGTGTGAGGAATAAATGTCTATATTGAAGGCCTCCAGTCTGTAATGCTTTGTCATAGCAGCCCTAGCAGACTAAGACACTGAGCAAAACAGAACTTGAGCACTCATCCAGTTTCCTCAGTATCTTTTCATTAATTACTTCTGTAGTAGAAGCTTCCAGAGAGGCCTGGTCTCATACCACATAAGAGCAGCTCTCCCGGCCCTCAGTTAGTCACTGGCAGGTCCCCTTGTTGATTGACTGCCTTCCCCACCAGCACACAGGCTCCGTGAAGGAGGACCTTGTTGGTACTTCCAGAGCTACTCTAATGGCCCAAGGAAGGCATTTACCAAATGAATGAACTAATCAATTAATTAACTAATTAATCGGGATGCCTGGGTGGCTTAGTCAGTTAAGCGTCTGACTTTCGCTAGGTCATGATCTCACAGTTCGTGGGTTTGAGCCCAGCTTCGGGCTCTCTGCTGACTGCTAGCTCAGAGCCTGGAGCCTATTTCAGAGTCTGTATCTCCCTCTCTCTCTGACCCTCCCCTGCTCACGTTGTCTCTCTCTCTCCTAGAAATAAATAAAAATATTTTTAAAAAATTAACTAATTAATCTCTTCAAAGTATTCAGAGAAATAAATGCAAAATATGATCCTACCTTGGGGCACCTGGGTGGCTCAGTTGGTTAAGCATCCGACTTCGGCTCAGGTCATGATCTTGCAGTTTGTGGATTTGAGCTCCGCATCAGGCTCTGTGCTGACAACTCAGTGCCTGGAGCCTGTTTCAGATTCTGTGTCTCCCTCTCTCTCTGATCCCCTCCCCTCGCCCCCCCCTGTTCACACTGTCTCTATCTCAGAAATAAATTAAAAAAACATAAAAAAAATATGATCCTATCTCTCAGAGAGGGTGTTGAGGATGTGGTTTCTCTTAATGAAGTCACTTGCTGGTTCCTAGAAGTAAAATACCTGTCACCTGGTATTTTATGGAATATCCCCCAGTACAAGAAGAGCTGTCACCTCTGCAAAACGCATCTTCTCGCCAGACACTATTGTGTTCTAAACATACTGTTCCAATTTGTCTCCTTCTAAGAATGATCCACATAAGACCAAAGTATTACCATAAATGCCGTTTTCACATCACCCTCCTCATGGGAGAATCCACAGGCCACCTCGGTCATCCCATAAAGGCTGATGAACAGCATTCATTCACAATGCAAATCTTTTAAAGAAAAATATAGGAGACTGCTCATGAGAATATAAGAAATAATATTTTAAATATATATTTTATCTTAATATATTAAAAGGTGCTATAATAGAATTCAGAATTTCTCCTTATTTAAAAAAATATAAGTGGTCCATAAGGAAACAAGAAATATTTTTAAATTATTATAAGGTCTTATAAATAGGAATTTTTCCTTCCTTTTTTTGTTTATGTATTTATTTTGAGAGACACAAAGACAACATGAGTCAGGGAGAGGCAGAGAGAGAGGGAGAGAGAGAGGGAGAATACCAAGCAGGCTGTGCACTGCCAGCGCAGAGCCCGATGAGGGACTCAAACTCACGAAACAGAGATTATGACCTGAGCCAAAACCAAGTTGGACACTTAGCCAACTGAGCCACCCAGGTACCCTTTTCTTTTAAGAAAAATATAGGCAGTGGGGCACCTGGGTGGCTCAGTTGGTTGAGTGTCCAACTTGGTTTTGGCTCAGGTCATGATCTCATGGTTCATGAGTTTGAATCATTGGGCTCACGTTCTGTGTCTCCCTCTCTCTCTGCTCCTCCCCAACTCACACTCTGTCTCTGCCTCTGTCTCTCTGAAAAATAAGTAAACATTAAACAATTTATTATAAAAAAAAGAAAAATATAGGAGGTTGCCCATAAGGATGAAAAAAATATTTTAAAATATACTATGAGATCATATAGTTCATGACAGAGAGGAGATTATTCCTTTTAACTGAATTCTAGGGTGATACACATTCCTTCCTTGGGGTCTCCACTTCAGAGTTATTAGCACTTCTAGAATAGATAATGAACTATGAAAAAAAGTGGACAGGGTGGGTAAACTGAAGTTCCTGCCCCGACTCTATGCCGTGTGCTCCATCGGCTCCCTTCTTCTTCAGCTGCAGTGATTCGTCACCAGGGTTATGACCTGGTTGGGTCATTCTGCCCCCACCTGGCTTCTCCTTAGGCTCTGAGACACTTCAAGGAAGGAGCCATGCTCTATTTACCCTCTTATACTCTCCACCTACCTCAGCACTCAGCGCACTGGAAGGTTCCATACAAGGACTGCTGAGTTGAATGAAATAAAGCAAATGTGAAAACTGCCCAGATAGAAGAACTTTCCTGGAACCCTTTCAAAGTGAAAGAGTAAAGAAGGGATGGGGGCAAATACTGGCAAATGGAAAGGAGACAAAAAGGGAACACCCACCAGACTCCTGTCATCGGTAAATATTTCACTTGGCTCATGTGGTATATCCTGAGGACTTTAAGGGCTCCTTTATCTTGTACTTTATTTTGCTTTAGTGGAGTTTTACAGCTCAGACTCTAAATTATGTGTATGGGAAATTTCATAGATGTTCAATTTCATTTGCGGTGTGATTTGGCCCTGATAAAAAGAAAAACAGAGAAGTAAGAGAACAAGAACTTTATTAGCTACAGTGGTAAATGAATATATTATTCATAGGGCCGTACCCCGCCCCCTCCCCAGCCCGGGTGTTATTATGGGTGTTATACTACATCTATAAAAATACATGCTACAAATACCAAAAAGCCATGTAATAAGACCACCTTAATAAAACTGTAAAGATAGGTGCAGTGTTTCAGGAGAGGACCATTGGCAAATACGGGTAAAAATGGTTGTAGCTGATAGATTTTTCCCCCATTATGTGTGTGTGTGTGTGTGTGTGTGTGTGTGTGTGTGTGTGTGTTGTGTATAGTGTATATGGGTGTCCATGCCTTAACATACATGAGAGCGGATATGTGTATGATTGGGGAGACCAGGGTTGGGGGAGGGTCTTGTGAGTGCTCAGATCCTCAGATCTTCCAAATGTGATCATTGAGGAGCTGGGGTTGAGATTATCAGTGCCATGGGGAAGGACGCCCTGTCCCTGACAGAGGCCACCCCCAGCCTACGAGTCTGGTTGCAGGTGGACACACGTACCCATGCGAGGCTCTCGCTGTTCTTTCCTGACAAGAGCCGTTTCTGACTTGACTAGTGGATGTCAAAGGGATTCTAAAGTGTGGTTACTTTTCAGAAAAAGCAACCTGAAAATATTTGTTAAGAACCTTAAAAATGTTTATATTTATTCTAGTCACTTCCCTCCTAGGTAAACTAAAGTAGGAAAACAATCCAAAACATAAGCCATTATTTCTATATGAGATTTTGACCAGAAAATTATTTATTAAATAGAAAAAATATGAGCAACTTAAATTTCCAATATGAGAATAATGATAGGACAGCTACTGTATGAAACACTGTGGGTCTCCAAAAAAGATATTTATAAGGACCTTTAAAAGCTATGAAATTTTCAATGAAGTCATTTGATTTAAGAAGGATGATTTTTAAAACTATCATAGGATGACAAGTATAGAAAAATGCAAAGAAAAAATCTAAAAGGAAAGAGCCAAAATGTGAGCAGTGATGGTCTCTGATTAATGAGATACTAACATTTATGTTCCTTTTTCAAATTTTACCATGCATTCCCAATTTACTACAATGAGTTTGGGTTATTTTGTAATCTGACAAAAGTAAATTAAACTGGGGCAAGCAATCATGGACAACTTGTTCTCAAAGAGAGCTCCTCTTGGTTTTATGCAAAGGAGCTATGTGACTGGGATTGGAACCTTCTCAGTGATAAGGAGATAAGCAATTTTCTGTTTTATTCTCTTATCTCCAATGCCTTAAAAAAACACCTAGGAGGTGTATGCAACAAAAATTGTACATCTCAGTAAATCATCACAAAGCAAGCAGCGATCTAGCCTACTCCAGTTCAGGAAAAGGAACACAGCAGCATCCCAGAATTCCCCCTGCCCTTTCTTGATCATTGTATTCTCTTTCCAAATCTAACCACTCATCCTAGCCTCTTTTTTCTTAATTATTTTTCTATATCCTGACTTGCAACACTGTTTTTGTATTTCTTATTTATTAAACTGTATAAATAGTATCATACGTATTTACTCTCTTGCACATGACTTCTTTTGTTCAACATTGTGTTTGTGAGATCTCTCCATGTTGCACGTAGCTGTGGTTTGTTTAGTTTTACTGCTATACTCTGAAAACATCTTGTGGTAGCAATATTCATCCATTCTGTCATCTATTCATGTATTCTACTGATGTCCACACGGGTTTTCAGTTTTTGGCTTTTGTAAATATAATGCTGCTGTGATCATTTTTGTGCAATCTCTTGCTATACCTATGCATGCATTTCTATTGGTATAGAACGAGGAGTGGAAATTCCAATCTAAAGACTATGCATATATTCAACTTTTGTAGATAATGATGATTTGTTTTCCAAAATTGTACCAATTTACACTCTCACTAACAGTAGATAGGCAGGCATAGGGATGCCTGATGGTCCACATCCTCATCAGCATTTAGTGTTATCTCTTTTTAATTTTAGCAATTCTGGAGAGTGATTAGAAGTATATGACTGCACATTTCAATTGTGTTTCCTTGATTACCAATGAGGCTGAAGATATGTTTATCAACCATTCGGATATCATCTCTTGTGATTTACCCATTCAAGTCCCTTACCCATTTATTGTATTGAGTTTTATGTCCTTTTCTTATTAATGTCCTTTCTGTAGAAATCTTTCATGTTTTTAGACATGAGCCCTCATTGGTTATATAAGTGTTGAAATAGCTTTTCACATTTTGTGACTTGCATTTTTTTTTGGTCTTTTTCTGGTGTCATCTAATGAACAGAAGTTCTTAAGTGTAATGGAATCCAATTTATCAATCTCTTCCTTTATACCAAACAGATATTGAATTGTCTTGGCCTCACTTATTTTTTATTTTTTAGGTTTTTAAAAAGTTTTAATTCAAATTCCTGTTAGTTAACATATAGTGTAATACTAGTTTCAGATGTACAGTTTAGTGATTCAACATTTCCATGCAACATCACAACAAGTGCCCTGCTTAATCTTTATCATCTATTTCACCTATCCCCTTCTAGCCCATGAACTTTGTATTGTGTTTATTTAGGCCTTCTTTAATTTCTTTTAATAATGTCTTATACTTTTTTCATAGAAAACTTACACAACTTTTCTTAGATCAATTTCTGTGTGTTTCATACTTCGGGCATTATTTTGAATGGTTTCTTTTCATAAGTTTCACTTCCTTTTTGTTCTTGACATATGTGAACATAGTAAATTTTGTTTATTGGTCATGTTTCCAGAAGAACTCACTTATGAAACTCGCTTATTCATTCAAAGTATTTATTTTTAATTAAAAAATTTTTGTATATAATCATGTGATATATTTGATAGCTTTCTATACTTATTACACATATTTTGTATTTATTTATTTTTTTTTTACCCTCATTCACTAGGAATTCTAGTACAGAGCTGAATAGAAGAGATGAAAACAGGCATTGCTGTGTACTTTTGATCTCAGAGGAAAAGGTTTTTCACATTGCAACACTAAGTGTGATTTTTGATATAGGTTTTATTTATATCCTGTATCAACCAAAGAAAGTGTTTTGTTTTTTATTTTTTTAATTTTTTTTAAATAGTTTACTGTCAAGTTGGTTTCCATATAACACCCAGTACTCATCCCCACAAGTGCCCTCTTCCATGCCCATCACCCCACCTCCCACCCCATCTGCCCTCAATTTGTTCTCGGCATTCAAGAGTCTCTCATGGTTTGCCTTCCTCCCTCTCTCCCACTATTTTTCCCCTTCTTCTCCCCCATGGTCCTCCGTTAAATTCCTTCTAATCCTCCTATATGTGCAAACACATGGTATTTGTCCTTCTCTGCCTGACTTATTTCGCTCAGCATAACACCCTCAAGTTCCACCCATGTTGCTACACATGACAGATTTCATTCTTTCCCATTGCCATGTAGTATTCCATTGTATAGACGAACCACATGTTCTTGATCCATTCATCAGTTGATGGACACTTAGGCTCTTTCCATGTTGTGGCTATTGTGGAGAGTGCTGCTATGAACATTGGGGTACATGTGCTCCTATGCATCAGCACTCCTGTATCCCTTGGGCAAATTCCTAGCAGTGCTATTGCTGGGTCATAGGGGAGTTCTATTGTTAGTTTCCTGAGGAACCTCCACACTGTTTTCCAGAGGGGCTGTACCAGTTTACATTCCCACCAACAGTGTAGGAGGGTGCCCGTTTCTCCACATCCTCGCCAGCATCTCGTGTTCTCTGATTTGCTCATTTTAGCCACTCTGACTGGTGTGAGGTGGTATCTCAGTGTGGTTTTGATTTGTATTTCCCTCATGAGGAGGGATGCTGAGCATCGTTTCATGTGTCTGTTGGCCATCTAGATGTCCTCTTTGGAGAAGTGTCTGTTCATGTCTTCTGCCCATTTCTTCACTGGATTTTTTGTTTTTCAGTGTGGAGTTTGGTGAATTCCTTATAGATTTTGGATACTAGTCCTTTAGCTGATATGTCATTTGCATATGTCTTTTCCCATTCCATCGGTTGCCTATTAGTTTTATGGATTGTTTCCTTTGCCGTGCAGAAGCTTTTAATCTTGATGAGGTCCCAATAGTTCATTTTTGCTCTTGATTTCCTTGCCTTTGGGGATGTGTCAAGTAAGAAATTGCTGCGGTTGAGGTCAAGGAGGTTGTTTCCTGCTTTCTTCTCTAGGGTTTTAATGGTTTCCTGTCTCGCATTCAGGTCCTTTATCCATTTTGAGTTTATTTTTGTGTATGGTGTCTAGTTTCATTCTTCTGCATGTTGCTGTCCAATTCTCCCAGCACCATCTGTTAAAGAGGCTGTCTTTTTTCCATTGGATGCTCTTTCCTGCTTTGTCAAAGATTAGTTGGATGTACACTTTTGGGTCCAAATCTGAGTTTTCAATTCTATTCCATTGGTCTATGTGTCTCTTTTTGTGTCAATACCATACTGTCTTGATGATGACAGCTTTGTAGTAAAGGTTAAAGTCTGGGATGGTAATGCCTCCCGTTTTGGTTTTCTTCTTCAATATGACTTTGGCTATTCGGGGTCTTTTGTGGTTCCATACAAATTTTAGGATAGTTTGTTCTAGTTTTGAGAAGAATGCTGGTGCAATTTTGATTGGGATTGCATTGAATTACGTGTAGATTGCTTTGGGTAGTGATGACATTTTAACTATATTTATTCTTCCAATCCATAAGCATGGAATATTTTTCCATTTCTTTGTGTCTTCTTCACTTTCCTTCATAAGTTTTCTATAGTTTTCATCATAGAGATCTCTTATATCTTTGATTAGGTTTATTCCTAGGTAGTTTACGGTTTTTTGTGTAATTGTGAATGGGATCAGTTTCTTGATTTCTCTTTCTGTTGCTTCATTGTTGGTGTATAAGAATGCAACCAATTTCTGTACACTGATTTTGTACCCTGCAACTTTGCTGAATTCTTGGATCAGTTCTAGTAGGCTTCTGGTGGAGTCTGTCGGGTTTTCTATGTAGAGTATCATGTCGTCTGCGAAAAGTGAAAGTTTGACTTCTTCTTTGCCAATTCTGATGCCTTTGATTTCCTTTTGTTGTCTGATGGCTGATGCTAGGACTTCCAGCACTATGTTAAACAACAGTGGTGAGAGTGGGCATCCCTGTCGTGTTCCTGATCTCAGGGGGAAAGTTCTCAGTTTTTCCCCATTGAGGATGATGTTAGCCAAGAGCTTCTCATAGATGGCTTTTATGATGTTTAAGTAAATTCCTTCTATCCCGACTTTCTCTAGAGTCTTTATTAAGAAGGGATGCTGTATTTTGTCAAATGTTTTTTCTGCATCTATCGACAAGATCATATGGTTTTTATCTTTTCTTTTGTTGATGTGATGGATCACATTGATTGATTTGTGAATATTGAACCAGCCCTGTAACCCAGGAATGAATCCCACTTGATTATCTCGGTGGATAATTCTTTTTATGTGCTGTTGGATTCGATTTGCAAGTACCTTGTTGACGATTTTTGCATCTGTATTTCATCAAGGATATTGGCCTGTACTTCTCTTTTTTTGCTGGATCTCTGTCTGGCTTGGGAATCAGAGTGAAGCTGGCATCATAAAATGAGTCTGGAAGTTTTCCTTCGATTTCTATTTTTGGAATAGCTTGAGAAGAATGGATATTAATTCTGTTTTAAATGTCTGGTAGAATTCCCCAGGGAAGCCATCTGGTCCAGAGCTCTTATTTGTTGGGATATTTTTGATAACTGATTCGATTTCTTCACTAGTTATGGATCTATTCAGATTTTCTACCTCTTCCCATGTGAATTTTGGTACTGAGTGTGTGTTTAGGAATTCGTCCATTTCTTCTAAGTTGTCCGATTTGTTGGCAGATAATTTTTCAAAGTATTCCCTGATAATTGCTTGTATTTTTGAGGGGTTGGTTGTAATAAGTCCATTTTCATTCATGATTTTGTCTCTTTGAGTGCTCTCTCTTTTCTTTTTGAGAAGCCTGGCTAGAGGTTTGTCAATTTTGTTTATTTTTTCAAAAAATCAACTCTTGGTTTCATTGATCTGCTCAACTGTTTCTTTGGTTTCTATGTTGTTTATTTCTGCTCTGATTTTTACTATTTCTCTTCTTCTACTGGTTTTGGGGTGCTCTTGTTGCTCTCCCTCTAGTTCCTTTAGGTGCACTGTTAGATTTTGGACTTGGGCTTTTTCTAATTTCTTGAAATTGGCCTGGAGTGCAATGTACTTTCCTCTTAGGACTGCCTTTGCTGCATCCCATAGAGTTTGAATTGTATTTTCATTTTCATTTGTTTCCATATATATTTCTAATATATTCTCTAATTGCCTGATTGGCCCATTCATTCTTTAGTAGGGTGTTCTTTAACCTCCATGTTTTGGGAGGTTTTCCAGACTTCTTCCTGTGATTGAATTCAAGTTTCATAGCATTGTGATCTGAAGGTGTGCATGGTATGATATCAATTATTTTGTATTTATTGAGGGCTGCTTTATGTTACAGTATGTGATCCATCTTAGGAATGTGCCATACACACTTGAGAAGAAAGTGAAATCCATGGCCTCAGGATGTAGAGTTCTAAATATATCTGTCAGATGCATCTGGTCCAATGTGTCTTTCAAGTCCATTGTTTCTTTAGTGATTTTCTGTCTGGTTGATCTATCTATTGTTGTAAATGGAGTATTAAAGTCCTGTGCTATTAGCACATTCTTATCTATAAGATTGTTTCTATTTGTGACTAATTATTTTAAATATTTAGGTGCTTCCATATTCGGAAGCATAGACATTTATAATTGTTAGTTTTTCCTGGTAGATAGACCCTATAATTATTATATAATGCCCTTCTTCATTCCTTGTTACTGTCTTTACTTTAAAGTACAGTTTGTCTGATGTAAGTATAACTACTCCAGCGTTCTTTTGACTTCCCGTAGCATGATATATATTTCTCCATCCCCTTACTTTTAATCTGAAGGTGTCTTCTAGTGTAAAATGCGTTTCTTGTAGATTGCAAATAGATGGATTTTGTTTTTTTATCCATTCTGCTACCTTATGTCTTTTGATTGGAGCATTCAGCACATTTGTATTTAGTGTTATTATTGAAATATATGGGTTTAGAGTCATTGTGTTGTTTGTGGGATTCATGCTTGTGGTGGTGTCTCTAGCATCTTGCGTTCCTTGCAACATTTCCCTTAGAGAGTCCTCCTCAGGATTTCTTGTAGGGCTGGTTTAGTGGTGACAAATTCTTTCAATTTTCATTTATTTGGAAAGACTTTTATCTCTCTTATTCTGAATGAGAGGCTTGCTGGATAGAGGATTCTTGGCTGCATATTTTTTCCATTCATCACATTGAAGATCTCCTGCCATTCCTTTCTGGCCTGTCAAGTTTCAGTAGATAGGTCTGTCAACACTCTGATAAGTTTCCCTTTGTATGTTAGGGCCCTTTACTCCCTAGCTGCTTTCAAAATTGTCTCTTTGTCCTTATATTTTGCCACTTTCACTATGATATGTCGTGCAGAAGATCGATTCAAGTTATGTCTGAGGGGAGTTCTCTGTGCCTCTTGGATTTCAACATCTGTTTCTTTCTCCAGATTGGGGAAGTTCTCTGCTATGATTTGTTCATGGATTCCTTCAGTGCCTTTCCCTCTCTTTTCATCTTCTGGGATTCCTATGATACAGATATTGGTCTGTTTGATTGTATCACTGAGCTCTCGAGCTATTCTTTCATGTTCCTGGATCAGTTTACCTCTCTTTTTCCTCAGTTTCTTCTTTCTCTGTAATTGTGTCTTCTAAATCACTTATTCTCCTTTCTGCCTCTTCAATCTGTGCATTGGACACCTCCAGTTTATTATCTCATTTATCGGATTTTTTAATTCATCATAACAATTTTTAAGCTCCATAGTGTTTGTAGCCATAGTTTGTCTGATGTCTCCATGCTTTTTTCAAGCCTGGCGATTAATTTTATGACTATTGTTCTAAATTCTTGTTTAGTTATGTTGCTTATATCTGTTTTTAGCTGTTCTTTAGCTGTCATTTCTTCCTGGAATTTCTCTGGAGGAGAGTTCTTCCATTTCGTCATTTTAGTTAGCTTTCTATCTCCTCTTAATTTTAAAAGCTTATTGTACACTCTGTCACTGTAAGTTCTGCTGTATTAGAAAGGGCTCTTCAACTGTCCAGAGCCTGTCTGTTCAGAAAGTGTTCTTTGGATGGTGTCTTTTGGTTTCTATTGTTGAGCATTTGGTTATTTTGCTTCCCTACTGGTAGTGGTATTTGGGACTTTCTACCATGTGTAGTTTGGCTTGTTTCTTGTGGCAGCCCTGGAAAAAGAAAACAGACAACCACGGAGGGAACAAAGGTACACAAACGCACAGATAAAACCAATAAACATGCAAATCCAGGCTCAGGTAAAAACAACAACAAAACAGCTCTCTGGTGGGGGTGGGCGTGGTTTGGTATAGGCAGGCCTGGCCTCCACTGTGTCTGTTGGCCACTTCCTGAGGCCCCGCCTTGGAGGTTGTGGGGAGAAGAATGGCGTCACCCCAGTCCCTTCTCAACCAAGCGTTGCAAACCACTTCTTTGGGTCCAATCTCCCTGTGCTGAGGATGTAGCCAAGGTGGGCTGAGTTTTATGCTCTACGCTCTGCCTCGTTTCTAGGTCCCAGTCCGCTGGCTTTGTTTACACCACCCTAAACAGTCCCGCGGGTCGCTGCTTCCCTGCTGCAGGGGGTTGAGTGGGGGGTTGGGGAAGTGTCGCAGCTCAGATCCACCAGGATCAAGCAGAGATACAACCCGAGTGCGTTCGGGGAATGTAGCAACTTCAGGTCCACGTCACTGGGCCACTGCCTCCAGGGATGGTGCCGGGAGCATTGCAGTGCAGTTTTTTCTGATGCCTCCTGGGACCAGGGGCACCTAGTTCAAAGTTGGCACTCCAGCCAGAACTAGAAAACACTGTGTTTCCAAGCCGAGGTGTTTCTCCTCTCCAGGGACGGTTCTATGAGCAATCTCAGCTTCTCTTTCCTTTCCCCTGGACTCGCTGCCCCCACTTGCTGGCTCATCACTCACCGCAGTTGCATGCAAGCCAGGATCCCCCCGCCTCCCTCCATATCTCTGGGTTCCGTCCAGCTTTTATCTTCCCTAGTTCGCACTCATGCACTTATGAAGTTTCCTCCCCAGTGTATTCTGTCTCTTTCTCTTCCCAAACTCCTGTGGCTCAGTGTCCTATGACTTCAGGCCTTCTCTGAAAGATGGGTGCAAGCGAAATGCACGGAGCTCTCTACTTCTCTGCCATCTTGCCAGATCTCCGTGGGCTGCCGAACCTGTGTTTTAAAAATATTTATTTATTTTTGAGAGAGAGAGAGTGGAGGAAGGGTAGAGAGAGAGAGGGACAGGATCTGAAGCTGTCAGCACAGAGCCCAATGTGGGGTTCAAACTCAGAGACCATGAGATCATGACCTGAGCCAAAGTCAGATGCTTAACTGACTGAGCCATCCAGGCGCCCCTGAAGAAAGTTTTTTTGTAGCCTTAACTCGCTATGAGGTTTTGTCATGAGCAAATGTTAAATTTTAACAGATATTTTTCATTTATTGTGAAGAGCATACAAATTCTTACTTTTGTTGTTTCAATTTTGCAAACTTTATTGATGGGTTTTAAAAGGTTAAACCGACCATGCATTCTTGCAATGAACCCAATTGGGTCATAATGTGCTATCTTTTTCTGATATATGGATTTAGTTTGCTATTCTTCTTCTTAAGGTTTTTACATCAAGACTATACAGGACTCCTAAAACGTGTTTGGAACTAATCCCTTATTTTGTATTAACTGAGACAATTTGTGTTAGATTGAGAATCTGTGAAAGAGTTGGATAGAACTCATCAATTTAGCCATCTGGGCCTGAAATTTTCTTCAAGATGCTCCTCATAGGCACGAATTCAGTCATTAGTCTCTTCCTGAGGGTAATGACTCTTGATTTCTAGCACAATCCATGAATTTTGGCTTTTTAATCTTTACACAAATGGAATCAAACAGTGTACATGTAGTCTTTGGTGTCTCGGTACTTTTGCTCAATGTTTTGTTTGTGAAATTCATTCATATGTTTGGGATTAAATGTAGTTTGCATATTGTCACTGTTGTTTAGGATCCCACTGAGTGAATATATCATGATTTGCTTATTCATTCTACTTCTGGTATGCATGTGAGTTGCTTTCAGTTTGAGGCTATTACAAAAAGTGCTGCACTGAGTATTCCCTTCTCTTTATTTATTTATTTATTTTTCTTTTGGAAGAGTTTGAAAAGGATTAGTTATAATTCTTCTTTAAGCGTTTGGTAGAATTCACCAGGGAAAGAATCTGGTCCTGAGCTTTTCTCTGTTGGAAAGTTTTTGGTAATTTATTCAATCTCCTTATTCATTTCTTGGTCTGTTCAGATTTTCTATTTCTTCATGATTCAGTCTTAGTAGTTGTATGTTTCCAGGAATTTATCCATCTCTTCCAGGTTCTTTTTTATTGTTTTAATCTTTATTTATTTTTGAGCGAGCGAGCGAGAGAGAGAGAGAGAGAGAGTGCGGGCACAGAGGAATAGAGAGAGAGGGAGAGAGAATCTGAAGCAAGCCCCAGTCTCTGAGCTGTCAGCATAGAGCCCTCCATGGGGTTTGAACTCATGAACCACAAGTTAGTGACTTGAGCCAAAGTCAGACATTTAACCACTTAACGACTCAGCCACTCAGGTACTCCTCTTCTAAGTTTTTAAATGTGTTGGTGTGTAATTATTTATAAGAGTCTCTTATGGACCCTTTGTATTTCTGTGGTATCAATTTTGACTCCTCTTTTATTTCTGATTTTATTTATTTAAGTCTTTTCTCTTCCTCTCTTTTTTAGTCTAGCTTAAGTTTTGTCAATTTTGTTTACTTCTTCTAAAATACAGCCTTAGTTTGATTGACATTTTCTATTTTCTTGTCTCTATTTTACTTATTGCTGATCTAATCTTTATTATTTCCTTCCTTTTGCTGACTTTGGGCTGCATTTGTTTTTGTTTTTCTGTTCCTTGAGGTGTAGAGTTAAGTCATATATTCAAAATCTTTGTGTGTGTGTGTGTGTGTTTAGTGCAGGCATTTACTGCAATAAACTTTCCTGTTAGAACTGCTTTTCCTGCATTTCATAAATTTTGGTGCACTATATTTGCATTTCCATCTGCTTCAAGATATTTTTGATTTCCCATTCAATTTCTTTTGACCCAGGAGTGTGTTGCTTAATTCCCACATGTTAGTAAATTTTCCACTTTTCCTCCTCTTATTGATTTCTAGTTTCATGCCTTTGTGGTCAGAAGATACTTGGTATGATTTCAATCTTCTTACATTTTCCAGGCTGGTTTTGTGAATTAACATAGGATCTATCCTGGAGAATATTTTGTGTGTGCTTGAGAAGAATGTGTATTCTGCTGCTGTTGGATGGAATGTTATTTATATGTCTGTTAGATCCATTTGGTCTAAAGTATACTTTAAGTCCAATGTTCCTCATTGATTTTCCATCTGGATGATCTATCCATGGTTGACAGTGCAGTATTGAAGTTTCTTACTGTTATCATAGTGTTGTCTATTTCTCCTTTCAAACCTGTTAGTATTTGCTTACTATATTTAGGTGCTCCAATAATTAGTGCATTACAGCTGCTATAGCCTCTAAGTGAATTAACCACTTTATCATTATATAACGACCTTCTCTGTCTCTTGTTATAGTTTTTGAAGTAAAGGCTATTTTGTATAAGTATAGCAACACCTGCTCACTTTTGAGTCCATTTGCATGGAATATTTTTTTCCATCCCTTCATTTTGAGTCTATTTGTTTCCTTAAAGCTGTAATGAATCTCTTGTAGAGAGCCTATAGTTGGATCTTGGGGTTTTTCTGCTCACTCATTCAGCCAGCTGTCTTTGATTGAAAATTTTAATCTATTTACATTTAAAGTAAATTGATTAATAGGTAAGAAGTCACTAACGCTATCTTATTGTTTTCTGGCTGTTTGGTAGTTCTTTTTTTCCTTTCTTCCTCTTGTTGTCTTCCTTTGTGAATTTGTTGTTTTCTGGAATAGTATGCTTTTCTTTCCTTCTCTATCTTTTGTGTATCTACTACAGATTATTGCTCTGTGGCTACTACGAGGCTTATATACAATATCTTGTATATATAAGAGTCAAGTTTAATCTGATGAGATTTTAACTTTCATCACATACTGTTTTACTCTGCCTCCCAACATTTTTGGTTTTGTTTTTGATTCCCTACTTTCTATGTTTTGTGGTGTGTGTCCATTAACAACTACACACCACCACACACCACCATATCTCAGTTATGAGAGTATTCTGCATTTGATATACACTTAACTGTAGCAGTATATTTTCTATTTTCATGTTTTTATGTTAAGAATTAACATCCTATCATTTCAGCCTGTGGATCCTTCCAACACTTCTTGTAAAAGGCAAGTCTAGTGGTGATGAGCTCCCTCAGGTTGTGTTTATCTGAGAACATCTTTACCTCATTTATTCCTGAAAGAAAACTTTATTAGGTAAAATATTCTTGGTTGGCAGTTGAATATATCAGCTCAGTCATTCCTGGCCTGTTGCTGCTAAGAAATACACTGATAGCCTCATGGGTGTTCCCTTGCAGGTGAGGATATTTTTCTTTTTGCTGTCTTTATAATTCTCTCTTTGTCTTTGATTTTCAGCAGTTTTATTATACTGTAGCTTGAAGAAGATTATTTTGAGTTGAAAATTTGGGGAAATCTATAAGCTTCATGAACTTGAATGACCAAATCAATTTGGGATTTGGGATTTGGGAAGTGCTTAGCCATTATTTCTTTAAAGAAGTTTTTTTCCCCTCTTCTCTTCTCTGTAACTCCAATGAAGTGCAGATTATTTCTTTTAATTATATCCCATTGTTCATGTAGGGGATACATGGATAACTTCAAATGATCTGCCTTCACATGTTCTTCTGCTTGATCAAGTCTGCCATGGATGTTCTCTATTAAATTGTTCATTTCAGTCATTGTATTTTCAGCTCCAGAATTTCTGTTTGGTTCTTTTTTATGATTTCCATCTCTCTGTTAAACTTCTCATTTAGTTCACACATTTAAAGAAGCAATCATCTCCTCCAGTCTTTACTGACTGACCTCTTCAGTGCATCCAATGTTGTGGTGGTGGTGGTGGTTGTTGTCTCTAACAGTGTGGTGGAACTTCTCTGTAGGACTCTCAGACTTCCACAAATGCACTCTTGTCTGTGGATGACTGTCAAAATTGGTGTGTTCTCTCAGGAGAAGACAATAAAAAACTCTTTTGCCATTTTGATAGCAGCCTGATGATTCCAGTGGCTTCAGGTCTTTGAGGCGGCTTTTGCACCATTCTCTGTTCTACTTTTGGAAATCTAGTGAGATTTTCTCTCTATCTTTGTTTGTGTGACCCTTATATCCTGGTTTCCCAGTTTATTCCTATTGATATTATGTATCATCCTATTTCCCATTCTCCCATATTTAATGAAGTGTTCTTATTAATTATATTAAAATGAGGCAGGATAGGGGTGCCTGGGTGGCTCAGTTGGTTAAGCATCCGACTTTGGCTCAGGTCATGACCTCACAGTTTGTGGGTTCGAGCCCTGCTTTGGGCTCTGTGCTGACAGCCAGCTCAGAGCCTGGAGCTCATTTCAGATTCTGTGTCTCCCTCTCTCTCTGACCCTTCCCTGCTCACGCTGTCTCTCTCTCAGAAATAAATACAACATTAAAAAATGTTTTAAATGAGGCAGGATATATTTGATAAGTCTCTATACTTCAGCATCTGTCATGGACTTTAATAATGTGAGAGGTTCATGTGAAATTAAGAGAATTCTCACTTTATTAGGTGATTAAATCTGAAACAGGAATAGCAACAACCTATCTATTTTCTTCATCCTTTTCCATATGGAATTCAATAAACTCCTTGCAATTGCAGGGGACTTTTGGTGGCAAAAAAAAAAAAAAAAAAAAAAAAGTGTGTTCAGTACCAAGGAGCTAAGGACAGCTAACTCTTCTCTAGAGGTGGTGGCAGAAGTAGTCAATCTCTATTCTGGTTGGTTGGTTATTTGCTGTATCAACCAGCTGGGCCATTTTCCACTCCATGGTCTGTCAGGGCATAAAGCTGCAGGCCTCTGCCAGTGGGTTCGGTGGGAACAGAGAAATTATTCATTAGACGTATGTGATGGATGTGTGGGACACATGGACTGAGCAGGCTTGCCTTCGAGTGAAAGAGCATAATCTAACACTCTTGCTACTGTGGTTCTTATTGCATGGTTTAAGTTTAGAACTGCTCATTTTATTTTTTGGCAGTGCTTTTTTATTTTGTAATAAACCTGCTTGTCAGGAATGAGTGAAAACAATACAAAGTATATATTTAATCAAAAATTAGGTAGCAAGGTGCCTGGGTGGCTCAGTGAGTTGAACGTCTGACTTTTGGTTTCGGCTCAGGTCATGATCTCATGGTTATTGAGTTTGAGCCCTGCATCGGGCTCCATGCTGAAAGTACAGACCCTGCTTGGGATTCTCTCTCCCTCTTTCTCTGACCCTCCCATGTGCTTTCTCTCCCTCTCTCTCTCAAAACAAATAAACTTTAAAAAGTTAAGTAGCAAATTTCTATTTCTCAAACCAATTGATAAACATGCAACTTATACAAAATGTTTTTCAGTATTTAATATCCACCATAGCAACTTTATCACTAACCACATGGAACCTAGGAGACTAAACCAGCTGATAAGACATTGGCATCTACTTTGAAAGTTAATTATTACTTGAAGAAGACTGTGTTCCAACATGACAATTTAATATGGACAGGAGCAGAAGTTATTTTCCATATCACTCTAGGAAGCAAGACTTTCATTTAGATCAAATAGCCAGTCTTCTAAATTAATTTTACTTATTTGCAATTCTAAGTCTTTTGGCTCATATTTAACAAGTAAAATGATATGGTTTCTGTTGCTTTGGCAGAAAAGAAATGTTGAAAACAGATAAATGATACAAGTATTATAACAGTGTCATCAGATTCTTCAAACAAGAAATAATCTAAACAAATCTCAATAATGATGTGATTTTTTTCAGACATTTCAGAGCATCGGAGTTAAGCTTTTAGAAGGTCACTTTGTCAATGAGGAAACATTTGACACTGTAAACACTGTTATAAATTCAGTTAAAAAGTTCAACATTAGAAAGAAAATCATTTATTTGTGAGGTGATACACATATATAAATTTTGATGAAGCATAATGTTTTCTTAGAAACTATCATTTTACTAACTAGGTAACCCAAAGAAACTGTCTTTGGCCCTAGTTGTAGCTCATACATATTTCCTAATTATGTTTGTAAAAACTGTGGTAATCTACAAATCAAATAGAAGAGACAGGCATCAAAATTTCAAAATAATATTATATAGAGTAACTAAATTGCAAATTTTAACTGTACAAAGCTGATATGGATAAAAAAATTCCTTCAGTGGGGGCACCTGCCTGGCTCAGTCGACAGAGCATACGATTCTTGATCTTGGAGTGGTGAGTTCAACCCCATGTTTGGGTGGAGAGATTACTTAAAAGTAAAATATATATTTAAAAAGAATCCTTCAGCGGAGCAGTATGAATTGTCTTTACTAGGTATAACTATTCAGATATTATATTTAAACCTTTGAAGAATTCACTTGTAAATTAATTGAAGTGTTCAGCAATGATATTAAAGTCTTCTAAGTCTTCTAAATTTGAAGTGCATTTTCCCCCCAAATCTCTTGGAAATCTTTATTCCCAGAAATCAATGCATGGAGCACCAGAAACTTGTTTTAGAGCTTCTGATACTTTCAGAGAATTGCATTTATTCAAAACAAGACTTGCAAATAGGAAGACAAATTTATCTCTCCAGAAGCAAGAGAGGCCCTAAATAAATTAAAAGATAAGAGCTCAAACAGTGTACAAGAGCTAGTTCTGAAATTGCATATTTGAGCTCAGGAGTATTTGAAGTCTTTTGATGGAGCTCTTATTTTTAACTAGAGAAATTTTATTTTCCTGGAATGGAGTGAAATTGAGAAAGGCTGTGATTTTTGCAGCATTCGAATTTGGCAAAACTTAAAAGAAACTGACAAATTTGGTTGTGTAAAAATGTTTTCAAAGAAAAGTACTCTGAAAAATGGCAGAAAGCACCTATGTGGATATTTGAGTGACACATTTACATATTCAAGGCAGAAGTGATTGAAATAGAGAATCCATCAGGTAGCAGAGTATGACCTGAGCTCTTCACCTGTAGAGAGAGTCTTTTCTTGGATAAAAATGTTATAATCTACAGAAAAGTACCAAAGATGCCAATAATTTCAAGCTGACTTAACTTCAAATGCAAGCTTGAAGACTGTAAACAGATCTGTGAAAAAAATCTGAAATGATAAGACCATGTGGAAAGGAAAACAAAAACAAAAGCAAATAAAAAAAAATCTATGTTTTAGATTTAGATGTGAAACAGAATTAGTGATACATATGGTCAAGAAACTGATTACAGAATGTGACTATGAACCAAGAACCACAAGTCTACTCATGGTATTTTTAATGTTCAGATCAATATCAAGGAGTTCTTCCCAAATTTTGCTTCAATATACATGGATATATTACTTTTTACCTTTTAGGAAGAGTTTTCTTGCAAAGGAGTTTTTAAAATAGAACTGTATTATAGATCCATCAATATAAAAAATGAATTTCAGTCAGTAATTTCAATCATTATCACTTGCTCTCAAAGTTGTATTGAGTTGGGGCACCTGTGTGGCTCAGTGGATTAAGCATCAGACTCTTGATTTCAACTCAGGTCATGATCTCACTGTGGGTTTGAGCCCCATGCACAGAGTCTACTTCGGCTTCTCTCTCTCCATCTCTCTCTGCCTTCCCCTGCTAGTGGTCTCTCTCAGAATAAATAAATAAAGTTTAAAAAAATTGTATTGAATTAGCAGGTAAATTATGCAGCGACATATCTACACGTTTCTAATGCTTCCTTATGTGTTTTCTCTCCTCAGGCTCTAGTCTTCTAAGCTCCCCTCTTCTCATACTCACCCCCCTCATGCTAACAACCTGTTCTATAGGATATTTCAGGGCTAAGCTCATTCACACATGCTTATCTCAGAATATACAGCTCTATGCCTTTTTTTCCTTTACTCTGAGGTGCGGAAATTCAACGGATTCATCATTCATTCATTCATTCATTCATTCATTCAGCAAATCACTTTCCCATGTTCCAGGTGCTGAGCACACTTAGAAAGAGGAGACATGGCCCCTACCCTTGAGAGACTCACTCAGTGGGCACATATGCGGGGAACCATGGGTTTTTCCCATTGCCCTGAAATATACAGGCAAACCAGTCCAGTTGACTACGGGACAAATAAAGCTTAAGCGTACTACCCTGTTCCTCAGATCACTTACCTACAGAGAAAAAAAAGAAGAAAAAGTGACAGACCGTCACCCACGCTTTTAGTCTCCCTAGGTCACTGAAGTGGAAGAGTTGCAAAATGTCGCAAGCCCAGTCCCCACAGGCCTGGGTGTGTGACCCCATGGGCAGGCACTTCTTCCTCTGTCAGTCTCTCTACCTGTCCCCAGATGTGGCAGTCAGAGGGCCTTTGTCCCTCGTTCCCTAAACTCTGCACTCACTCTTCCATATAGCAGCACAGTGTCAGCTCTGGGTGCTGGGAAGCCAAAGTCCTGGCCATTAGGTCATTCTGTCCACCTCTGCCCTGGGCTGGGATTTTCTCTTGCAAACCTTGGATTAGAACTCGCACAGCCCCCGGGTTGTGCAGCAGATGCAAGAGCACACACTCCACCTCACTCCAAGGTGCGTGGACCCTCTGCTTTACCCAGGCCCCTGATAATGCCCGTCCTCCCTCTTCTCAGCCTTAGCCAGATGGCCCCATGAGGCTGACACTTCTGCCTCCTGGCTGGACTGGGCTCTGCTCCTGCCTGGGACCTTGAGACAGAGGTCTCTTTTTTCAGCTCACCAACAGTCTGGATTGCAGTTTGCAAGCTCTCTTTGGTCCCTGTATCCCTTGTTTCTTAAAAGCTGGTGTACTGGGGCACCTGGATGACTCAGTTGGTTAAGCATCCAACTTTGGCTCTGTTTATGATCTCACAATTTGTGGGTTCAAGCCCCGCGTCGGGCTCTGTGTGGACAGCTCGGAGCCTGGAGCCTGCTTCAGATTCTGCATCTCCCCTTCTCTCTGCCGTTCCCCCACTCATGCTCTGTCTCTCTTCTGTCTCTCAAAAGTAAATTAAAAAACGTTAAATGAATAAATAAAAAAGCAAAAGCTGATGGTCTGCTGTGTTTAATTAAGGGTGCTGGTCAATATCATAATGGGAAAACACGTTAAACAAAAAATCAAAAAAAGTAAATTAACTGCATAAAATTCTGTGTTAGGAATTTGAAAAGAAAGAAAAAAAGAAATGGTAGAGTAGAGAACACACTCTTAACACCAGGAGTCAGGAAAGTCCTGCATGAAGGTGTGTGATGGACAGGTAGGGGGATCTCCACAGAGCGGGAGGGCGGAGCTCTCCTTTCCCTGCTTGGGGAGGTGGGGTCCCTGTCACCTACGATGGTCTTTGTCTCTAACAGTATAAGTGGTGGTTGCCAACACGTTTGGGACATACATTTGCCCCACCTTCAGCAAGGCGAGGTGTGCACACGACCCTGGGGCCTCCTTTCTGTAACTCCCTAGGGACCAAAGTAACCTTGACCCCATGGCAGAGCCCCTGGTTTCATGCATTAATTCTCCCACCATGAAGTTCACAGGGAGCTCTGCAAAGTGCACTGACTCAGCAACCCCAGCATCAATCCCAGGTTGGCCCCAAGGGTCCTCGGAACCTCAGGAAATGGGTCTTGGTTTAATTCCTTTCTTCTGGCTTGTACCTCTTTTCTGACTTCTGTACTATGTACGTGTCTTCCCTGAAAATATTTAAAGTTGTTTTTGAAGGCGAACCTTTAAAAATCTTTATTTATCATACACTTAAATATCATAAACTACATTCTCAGCCCTGAGCAGACTTCACATCCAGTCTTCAGGACAGCACTATAAAGAAGCTTATAATGATGATCACTCCCATTTTACGGATGTGGACAGAAAGGCACAGAGAGGTTAAGTGATTTGACCAAGGTCACACAGCTAGTAAGTAATAGCGCCAGAATATGAATGTGGTGGTCTGGTTCCAGGGTCCTTGCTTCTAAGCCCTAAGGCATGTTGCCATATATGTGTAAAGATTGTTACCACTGGATAAAAGTAGAGGAGTTAGAAAGACTTTCAAGAGATCATAATAAATGAGCAAATTGAAGCCAAAGTAGAAACAGCACATGACACAATTTCTATCACAGGGTGCTGGTGAAGAGGACTATGGAATGCCTAGGTCAAGCTGCTGTGGTAAAGAAAAGACCCAGTGAGGGGCGCCTGGGTGGCTCAAGCGGCTAAGCGTCTGACTTTGGCTCAGGTCATGATCTCACAGTTCGTGGGTTCAGCCCCGTGTTGGGCTCTGTGCTGACAGCTAGCTCAGTGCCTGGAGCCTGCTTCAGATTCTGTGCCTCTCTCACTTTGACCTTCCCCTGCTCATGCTGTCTCTCTCTCTCTTTGAAATAAATAAAACATTAAAAAATTTAAAAAAGAAAAGAAAAAGAAAAGACCCAGTGATTCATGGGCTCTTGGGCGCCAGTGTAAAAACACCCCTGGGACATGTCAGCAAAAATGGTAGAAAAGGGAAGAGAATGTGGAAAGTGAACTACTGCTCCCCAAGGAAAGGACAAAGATAAACGGGTCCTAGCAGATGCGGCCTGGAAACAGAGGTGGACGGCTCGATAAGGAGCTGGGGTGGTCAGGCACGTATGGGAGAAAATAGAGACTGGAAAAGAAGAAATAGAAAAAAAAAAAAAAGAAGGGCACCTGGGTGGCCCAGTAGGTTGAGTGTCCGACTCTTGATTTCGGTTCAGGTCATGATCAGGTCATGGTGTCACAGTTGGTAGGATCAAGCTCCGCATCAGGCTCTGTGCTGACAGTGTGGAGCCTGCTTGGGATTTTCTCTCTCCCTCTCTTTCTGCCCCTCCCCTGCTCTCTCTCTCAAAATAAGCAAATAAACTTTAACAAAAAAGAAAAAAAAAAGAAAGTAATGATTCAACTTCAATATGCATGAGAAATAGTTGCAACCTCTCCTCTTATCTGGGAGTTGTTTGTAATCACATGCAGCTTCTGAGTAGGGCTATGATTAGACTCTGTAAGAATCACAATGCTACAAAGCCCCTCTTGCTGTCTAGAAAATGCTGGCATCACTGTCTATCCTGGGCACAGGTGCTGAAGCAGGAGGCCACGCCCTTCATGAGCTCCCTGGGGAGACTGAAGTCTGGGTGCTGGTAAAATAAGGTGGCGGGGGAGAAAGTGCTGGGGACATTCACAAGAACACATTTCTTTCCCGGTTGTCCCCAGTGAGTGATATTCCTCCTAGGCTCCAGCCACTACAGTATGGGAGCTCCCAATTCTTTTCCAGAAGGAAACTAAAGCCATGAGCATTTCTTCATTTCCACTCACCAGTGCAGCGCTGGGCTGTCCTGGAAGGGCTGAGTGAGGGCATCTCCTTCCTGTCAGGTTCACGGTTATTGTGAGAGGTAGCACTTTTCTTCCTGGAGTTTTTCCTCCTTTGCCGTCTGCTAACTTCCATTTATTCCTTTTTATTCTTCACCATATTATAGCTGAGTTTGGGGACTGAGGTTATTCACACATATTTTTAAATCAATATGTGGTTTTCTGCTCTAAACAATTTCAAAAAATAGATTTTTCTTTTGGCAAGAGAGAAAAATGTGATTTATGACGAGAGCTTGAGAAGCTACATATAGACAACCATAAGGGATAATATGCATGGGGGTCTTGACTGATGTCTTGTCTCAAGTGGAATTCATGGCGTTTGATAAATTAATGATCTTGTTCGAAAGATTAATGAAGTTACCATCCTGAGCTCACAGAAAAGCAAGTTTATCCAAATACCACCAATACCCTTTGTAGTGCTTAGAAATTTCCTTTTTGTTACCACAAAGCAAACTGTTGGGGCAGGAGATGGTCCTGACTTTCTGAATCCTAAGAGCCCTTATGCATAAAGAGAATGGAAGGTCAGTTTGGGTGATGGGCAGGAGGCTGGGTGATGATAGTTAGCATCTTGGATCGGCAGGGAAGTCTCCAAGATTATATCAGCAGGTTAGGTTAGGAGGCCACTGCTGCTCATGAGCCAAGTCTCCAGAAAAAGAGGCATAAAAGGGGGGTAGAAGGGGAGGATGGTGAGAGAAAGCAGAGATGACACCCTCGTAGCCTTTATCAGACAAATACCCTGTGGCTCTCTGGCTTAGTTCAGCATTGAAAAGTGGTGCTGAGGAAGGTATTGTATTGGAAAGCAGGAAAGCAAATGGGCCCATGCAGGCAGAATGTAGGTCTTCACCAGATAACTTAATTGTCACAGAACTGCCCTGACTGCCACCACTGTCCCCAAACCCCTCACCCTGCCAAATCTAGGAAGCCTGCTCCCCCAAATAAGGAACCCACAAAAAGATGGGCGCTGGTTCCCCTGGAACACATGCTGGGGGTTATGCGTAAATATCAAGAAAGCCAGGATGGTTAGATGCAACTCATGCTTCCATATTCAATAAGAAAATAAGAAAACGCAGTACTGAATCCCTACTGTGTGCCAGGCACTGGGAGAGGTCCGGGGGAACTGGGTGAACAGCACCGGAACTGGCCCTCCTGAAGTCACCAACGGAGTTGTTAATGGCATGCTATTTGTCTGCTCTCCCTTCCCCATTGAGGAGAGGCCAAGGTCCAGGCGGCTTTGATCCATCTCTCTAAGATTCACTCCCTTCTGATTCACAAAGAATAATGAATATGGAGCTATCAGGAGACAGCTTTCCCACCATGTGAAGAGACCATACCTGTTGTGGAAAGCTGAGAGAGAGAGAGAAAGTGAGAGATTGAGAGAGGTAGAATTTGAGAGAGGGGAAGACTGTTTTCATCTCTGGATTACACCCCTCCAAGCCAGACAACTTCTGGATTTGCCAGCTACTTGAGTTAGTCTGGGTGGAGTTTCCCAATGTGTCCTCAACTGAGTCCTGACTCATGTAGTTATTGAGGTTTGAGAGAGAAGGTCATCATGAACTCTGGAGTTCTAGGTGAAGGGCTCTCATGAGAAATTCGCTGAGCTTTCTAGAAAAGAAAAGGGCAGCACAAGGATCTCTTCTGGAGGGAAAAGCAAAGGTGGATGGAAACTGAAGAACAGTAAATGAAGAAAAGAAAGACCAGGCAGCACCTGGGTGGCTCAGTAAACTTGACCCTTGGTTGAGCGTCCAGCTCTTGGTTTCAGCTCAGGATTTGTGGGTTCAGGCCCTATGTTGGGCTCCACGCTGATGGTTCAGGGCCTGCTTGGGATTCTCTCTCTCTCTCAAAATAAATAAATAACCTTAAGAAGAGAAAGAAAGAAAAGCAAGAGCCAGAACCAGGAACAAATGATGACTTAGATACTTTGATGTTCTGTGCCTAGACCCTCAATTCCCACTCTGTACAGTAATGGACACGTCCACTCTCAGGAATCCCTCCCCATGCTCTACCTCAGAATACTTTTGATTTTCCATACGTTCAGATGTAAACTGTGACTCAGGCTCCCAACTCTGGTGACATTACTGAACAACATGAAGGCCATGTGTACATGGAGATATGCCTGACAGTTCAGTCAGAAAGGAGCACCAGTGTTTTAATTGAACTGACCTTTTGGTTGTATGACAAAGTTAATTATTGTCACAGACAACCCAATGACACATATTGATGCAACCTAAAATGAACTCTATTGTCTGTGGTAGGTAGACTTTCAAGTAAGTTACATAACTTTTCTCAGCTCCATTTTTTTTCTTTCTAAATCTGGAGGAGCAAATGGAAGTATCTGGCACCATCAGAAAAGTGGGCAAGGTGCCCCTTGTAGCCTTTTGTATAACATTGTTAACAATCTACATTTGAACTGTAAGGTTTAAATGAGGTGCAGTGCATCCAGATGCAATGTTGAGAAAGGTACTCTATATATTAGCATAGAAAGATGTCCATGATGTGTTAAGGAAATGAGAATAAAACTAGGTTCTATAACAACATGTACACCATGAACCCATACATGTGTGTACATGTATGTTTAAAAATGCATAGGGTTCATTCAACAGTTCATGGGGGAGAGAATAGGAGGAGACTAACTACAAGGAGATCTTTATCTTGTATTTGCATGTGTTTCTGTACTGCTTTAGTTTTGTTTCATGACAAGCAACTATTTTTTTTAAACATTTTTATTTATTTCTAGGAGAGAGAGAGAGAGAGACAGCGTGAGCAGGGGAGGGTCAGAGAGAGGGAGATACAGAATCTGAAGCAGGCCCTAGGCTCTGAGCTGGCAGTCAGCACAGAGCCCAACGAGGGGCTCGAACCAATGAACTGCGAGATCATGACCTAAGCGAAAGACGGACGCTTAACCGACTAAGCCACCCAGGGACCCCAGCATACATCTATTTTTTAATAACTTAAGAAACCCAGTAAATATATTTACATTTTAGAAATAAAACAACATTCATTTTTTTGGGTGTGAGGAAAGTCCACATAAAGCCATTATCACAGGGGTTTCATTAATTACACCGATTAATATGTTTTCACTCTGTTGTGAAATTTGAGAAACTTAACAGAAGACCACAGGGGAAGGGAAGGAAAAATAAGTTACAAAGAAACAGAGAGAGAGGCAAACCATAAGAGACTCTTAAATACAGAGAACACACTGAGGGATGATGGGGATGAGAGGCTGGGAAGGGTGGGAAAAATGGATGATGGGCATTGAGGAGGTCATCTGTTGGCATGAGCCCTGCGTGTGGTATGTAAGGGATGAATCACAAGAATCTACTCCCAAAGCCAAGAGCACACTGTACACACTGTATGTTAGCTAACTTGACAACTAATTATTAAAATAAAAATTTTAAAAAGGAAACTTCACAGAAGACCATAGGGGAAGGGAAGGAAATATAAGATACTAATAGAGAGAGAGGCAAATCATAAGAGACTCTTAAATACAGGGGTGCCTGGGTGACTCAGTCGGTTCAGCATCCGACTTCTGTGCCCGTCATGATCTAACCGCTCATGGGTTCAAGCCCCACATTGCACTCTGTGCAGACAGCTCAGAGCCTAGAGCTTGCTTCGAATTCTGTGTCTCCCTCTCTCTCTGCCCCTCACTTACTCACAAAAATGAATAAATGCTAAAAAAAAAGAAACAAGACTCTTAAATACAGAGAATGAATTGAGGGTTGATGGGGACAGGGAAAATTGGTCATGGGCATGGAGAAGGTGACTTGCTGGGATGAACACTGGGTGCTGTATATAAGTGATGAATCACGGGAATCTACTCCTGAAGGCAAGATGACACTGTATGTTAGCTAACTTGACAATAAGCTTAAAAAAATAATGAATAAAAATATGACTACAAAAATAAGTAAATTTGTTCAATTAAAAAAACACAAAGAAAAAAATTATACCAGTTACTGTTACTACTATACAATATCAGTGTCTACTTCCTTCCTTTGTGGTTCGCTCCTTAAACTTCTTCATGTCTTTAGCCAAATGTTCCTTTCCTGGTGAAGCTTTGCCTGAGCCCTCTCTATATATTGCCATACCGTTTCACCACACACACACACACACACACACACACACTCTCTCTCTCTCTCCACCTCTTTCTTGCTTGAAATGATCCTTAGATCATTGCTGCCTCACCTGCTACATTATTTGCCTTTTTTGCCTCGTGTGCTGTCTCTTCCTTCTGTGAGAATGTTAGGTCTAACAGGTCAGGGGACTTGAGTAAACTTAGCTCAAGGCTGTGTTCCTAACACCTAGAATTTCCCTGGTACATAGAAGGCCCTCAACAAATATTTGTCAAGTGAACAAGTGAATAACAATGTTTGCCTCTGAATGTAACTGCAAATATGGAGTAAGATCACCTACATAGGGTGTGCAGACCTCAGAAGCAGAGCACAGTCACTCTTAAAAGCATGGCTCTGATATTGGACTACCCGTATGTGAACATGAACTTCCTGGTTACAAGCTGAATTACTCTGGGCAGATTCCTTAATCCCTCCAAATCTCAGGTTTCTCATCTATATGATGAGATGAAAAAGTCAAAGAAGGACTTCTGTTTCTAGCTGAGACAAATGACAGAAACCATATTTACTCTCCCCCAAGAGGACAAAATATATGAAGCATTGGAGTTTAAGACACCGGCCATGAGACTGTAAAGACAAGTGGTCCCTGAGAGATAGGAAATAAATAAATGAGGGGAGCCCTACAATCACTCCTGCTTACAGCTGTGAAAGTTTCCAGGTTGTGGCACATAGAGACAGATCTCAAACAGAGCCTGGGAGACCTTCAGAGTGGAGGAAATGGAGCTGAGAGGTCAGGCCAAGTCGGCCAGAGTCACAAGGCAGATTGCCAGAGAGGAGAGAGCCTTGCACGGAGGGAGAATTCCGGAATCCTGCTGAGTCTCCTTAAATATTCAGCAGAGTACTCATGATGTCAGAAAACTCATGCAGAGAAGGGGGCACATGTCCCACATGGGGCTGGAAGAGTGGCTGCTTCCACTAGTCACACTGAAAAACTTCTATTTCATAAGGCCTCGGGCTCTATGCACAGCGTTTCCCTAGAAGTAGGGAGAGATGAGGCCCAGATTGAGCACTCCTCCACTATTGCCTAACAAATATTTGGAAGGATCAAATGATTTTGAAATGACTTATCTGCATGCGAGGAAACAGCTGAAAAATATTTCTAAAAATACAAAATTAACCGACCTCTAGCAAGGTAAAATTTACAATATATAGTAAAAGATTACAAATATACAAAGAAGCAGGAAGGGGTGCCTGGGTAGCTCAGTTGGTTAAGCGTCTGACTTCAGCTTAGGTGGTTCATGGGTTCGAGCCCCACATTGGGCTCTGTGCTGACAGCTCAGAGCCTAGAGCCCGCTTCAGTTTCTGTGTCTCCTTCTCTTTCTGTTCCTCCCCCACTCAAGCTCTGTCTCCTCTCTCTCCTTCAAAAATAAATAAACATTAAAAAACCTTTTTTAAATAAAACAAAGAAGCAGGAAAATATGACAGACAATGAAGAGAAAAATCAGTCCAAACTGATCCACAATGGATAAAGATATTAGAAATAACAGATGAAGGTATTAAAATATTAATTATATTTTATTTCATATGTTTAAAGACTTAAGTGGAGACATGAATGACATTTTATTTATTTATTTATTTATTTATTTATTTATTTACATTTATTTTGAGAGACAGAGAGAAATAGAGCATGAGCAGGAAAGGGGCAGAGAGAGAGAGGGACACAGAGAATCTGAAGCAGGCTCCAGGCTCTGGGCTGTCAGCACAGAGCCTGACGCGGGGCTCGAACCCATAGGCCATGAGATCATGACCTGAGCCGAAGTCTGACGCTTAACCGACTGAGCCACCCAGGAGCCCCGTGATATTTTAAAAATCAAATCAAGCTTGATTGTACTTTTCAACAAGCTAATCCCAAGTACAAGAAAAGTAAGGAAAACAACACCAAGGCACATCATACTCCGTTGTCAAAAACCAGCAATGAAAAGAAAATCTTAAAGGCAAACAGAGAAAAAAAAGAGATGTATAGATACACAAGATAAGGATGAAAGCAATTTTCTCATCAGAAAAATGTAAGCAAGAAGACAATGGGGCAACATCCTTAAAGTACTGAAAGAAAAAAGTCATCAAACTAGAATTCTATACCCAGTTGAAGGTATCTTTCAAAGATGAAAGCAAGGGGCGCCTGGGTGGCTCAGTCGGTTAAGTGTGACTTCAGGTGGCTCAGGTCATGATCTTCAGCTCGGATCATGATCTCACAGTTCATGAGTTCAAGCCCCGCATGGGGCTCTGTGCTGACAGCTCAGAGCCTGGAGCCTGCTTTGGATTCTGTGTCTCCCTCTGTCTCTGTTCCTTCCCCGCTTGCACTCTGTCTCTCTCTCTCTCTCTCTCTGTCAAAAACAAATAAAGATTAAAAAGAATTTTTTTAATGGAAGCAAAATAAAGATTTTCAGAAACACAAAAGCTGAAAGACTTTATCACTAGCAGGGGATCTGCACTACAAAAAAATATTAAAGGAGTCATTCAAGCAGAAAGAAATAATACCAGATGCAAATATGGACCTGCACCAAGGAGTGAAGACCACTGGAAATGGTACCTATGTGGGTAATCACAGAAGGATTTAAGCATTATTTAAATATCCTTAAAATATAACTGATTGCTGAAGAACAGTAATGACAGCATAGTGTGGGGTTTAAAACATCTGACAGAATGAATCGTATGACAATAATAGCGCAAGACGGAGAGAGGACACCTGGAAGCCTGTTGTAAGATATGTAGAGGTAAAGTGACTAACATCACGTGAAGTGGAATTGTAGGAAGTTCAAGATGTATGCTTTGAACTCTACCTTCACCACTAAAATAAAACAAAGAGTAATGGTTACTAAGCCAAAAAAGAGCTAAAATGGAATAGTAAAATGTTCAATTAATTCGAAAGAAGGTGAGAAAAGAGAAAAGGAGGAGCAATAAGCACGTGAGTCAAATAGAAAACAAATAGCATTTCATAAATTTAAAGCTAACCGAACAAATAATTAGATGTAATGTAAATGTTCTAAACATCCCAATTAAAAGGTAAAGCTTGTCAGATTGACCCAACCATATGCAGCCCACAAGGAACTCACTTCAAATATTAATACACAGTCTGACTCAAAATATGGAAAAAGATAAACAGTGCCAACACTGATCAAAAGGAAACTAGATTCCCTATATTAGTATCACACAAAGTATACTTTCAGAGGAAATAATATTATCAGGGTTAAAAAGGTTATTTCATAATGATAAAGGAATCCATGCCTTAAGAGGACATGAAAATACAGGCATCTAATAAAAGAGCTTTAAATTATGTAAATTTGAAAAGTACAAGGAGTGGGTGGCTCAGTCAGTTAAGTGTATGCCTCTGGCTCAAGTCATGATCTCACGTTCATGAGTTTGAGCCCCACATTGGACTGTCTGCTGTCAGCACAGAACCTGCTTCAGATCCCCTGATCCCCTCTCTCTCTCTACCCCTGCCCTGTGCACTTTCTCTCTCTCTTAAAAATAATAAATAAGTAAAAACAAACAAACAAACAAAAAAGGACAAGAAGAAATAGAGAAATCCACGACAGGGATTTCAATATCTCATTCTTGATTGATACAAGTCGAGATAACATTACTAAGGACATAGGAGAGTTGAACAATACTATCAACCAACTTGATCTAATTGACATTTATATAGCACTTAAGCCAAGAACTACAGAACACACATTTTTTTCAAATGTACACAGAGCATTTACCAAGATAGGTCATATTCTGGGCCATAAAACAACTTTAAAAGGATTTTCATTCAAAGTGTGTTCTCTGACCACAGTGGAATTAAAACATAAATCAATTCCTGAACGATCACTAGCAAATCTCCAGATACTTGGAAACTAAGTAACATACTTCTAGATAACTCAAAGAAGGGGTCAAAGAAGAAATCATATGGGAAATTAGAAAGTATTTGAACTGAATAAAATTGAAAATATAGCCTATCAAAATGTGTGGGATGTTGCTAAACAGTGCTGAGATTTTATTGCACTCATCTAAAACATTAGAGAAGAATGGTTTCAAATCAATGAACTCTGATTTTACATTAAGAAACCAGAATAAAGAAGAGCAAGTTAAATCTGCTGTAATAGAAGAGAAGAAATAATATACATTCGAGTGGAACTCAATGAAATAAAAGACAGCCAAGCAAGAGAGAAACATCAATGAAACCAAAAACTGGTTCTTTTGGAAGATCAATAAAATTGATAATATTTGAAGCCAGAATGATCAGGAAAAATGAAAGAGAAGACATCAATTATCAATATAGAGGGAGAGAAAGGTGACAGATTCTATAGATATTAAAAGGAAAAGAAGAATAATCTTTTGTTATTATTACTTATTATATTATTATACTCACTGTTGTCCTTATTGGAGTAGAGGTGTCTGTCATGATTCCAAGGTGTCTGTCATTCCACCCATGTACGTGGGAAATATATGTATATGTGACAATCAGATTGGCATAGGCATTTACTTGTGATGTGGCTGGAGAGAAATTCTGGTTAGATGTTCACTTACCATTAACCTCGTGACACTAAAGCTTCACAGCCCACACTTGCCCCATCCTCTTCCAAAACTCTGGATGTAATTTTATTTTCCTCTGTAAGTGCATTCTTTTTCTTAAAGAGAACCCCTGAACTTTGGATCTACCCCTCGCTGGCTATTCTTATGAAAGACGTTGTTTTCTTGAAAGTGTCTTTCCCATATATCTTTCCTCCCTTTTTGCTTTCCCGTTCTGACCTTTGTGTTCATACACCCATTTAGGCAAAGGCCTGTGTGTTTGAACGTTGGCATGGAGTGGGCCTTCATATACAGATGTGCAGGTGTGTGCATTTGTGTGTGTGTGTGCATGTGTGTGTGTGTGCAGGAACGCTAGACAGTGTGGAGTTTTGTGGAAGTTGTGCACAGTTTCAGGACTTCCCGCTGTTGCTCTGAATGCATTTTCTTCCAATTCGAGAGAGTCCAGCCATACGGCACAGAGCTCTCAGTCCATTTCCCCAGAGCAGCCCAAACTTATTTCAGTCATGCTGAAAATGGCTCTAAATATAATTAAGGCAATTCCCCCCCTTCATCCCCCCTCCCAGCTCCCAGAACATTTTTCTCTCTCCAGATAATGTCTTGGAAATGGCCCAGAAGCCTGGCGGAGTCATAAAGGGAACAGGATCCTTGGCATGGTCACATTCCAAAGATGCCTGCATGGGTTTGTCACATCAAAGGAAAAAAAGAAAGCCTGGTATCTGCAGCCCCCTCCCCGCAGCCCTTCTGGGGAAGGTGCTAGAAGAGCTGGAATGAGCCCTGGAGTAACCGCAGGGGCACCAGTGCCCTCTCCCCAGGCAAGCCCGGGGTCCAGTCAGCACATTCATCTGGGGGCAACATTTTAAATAACTTCTCCTCCCACGGCCAAAGTCAGCTGGCGTTCCTGGTCCGCTGAAATGCGCTTTCTGCTAGCATGCCTTCTAGAAAAGCGAAGTGTGCTCTGAGAGCTGATTAAGGGTGTTTCAAAATGGTAAATTAAAGTGTACTGCTGTTTGAAGGGCCCTCTCCAGCCCGTTATTGCCAGGATAATGGAAGCATTCAGCCTACAAATCCAGGATTAACGCTGCTCCTTCTCTAACTCACCGCTCACCTCTGCAAAGTCTTTGCTCTGTGGGGCGTCGGGGGTGGGGGACCCATAAGAGAAAAAAAGCCCTGCTCACGTGTTGGCTCCTGACTCTGAGGGACTGGCGAATGTGACAGGTATGAAAAGGAAGAGTTGCCCCTCAGTGTCTCAAGGTAAGGGCACCGCCATCTGGGTGAAAATTGCTGGAGAGGGCAGATAGAAGGGCAGGGGGCTGAAGGAGGGGTCAGGCTTCCCATTATTCACTCATTTTCTCTGACTACCACCTAAAAGGATTTGAAGTGGCTTCCAGTAAAATGTGGCAGATTCTGTAAGACTAATGAGTAAAAACTTAGCTTGTATAATGAAGGGGGGTGCTGGGGAGCAGACGGGAGGGAGTGGGGAGATAATTATATCCGAAAATCTATGATAGGAACAGCTACCAAAAATAAGAACAAACTTCGGCTCTGGGCCTCCAGAAATTCTAGGGGGAAAGGGAAGCATTATGTATCACAAAATTTTCTTTGTTCACTAGGACGCTGTGGGATCAAGGAGCACACCTGAACCCCAGGAGCTGACACAGTACCGCCAAACCAGTATGCTCCTGGTATGTGTTTGCTGATTGAATAAATGGACCAAGAAGCCTACAGGTTTTGCCTATGGGGCGCCCGCCAAAATTGTCATGGATGGCTGGTAAGCAAAGCAATGACGAGAATCCTCCCTTAAAAGGACTGGTTGCAGGATTTTTAATAGTTCGATTTCTTTTACTCGCGATTTTTAAAGTTCTGGAATAGAGCATCAACAAAGAAAAGTGCACAAACATCAGTGGACAATTTCATAAATAAATATAAAGCCAACACTCCTGTGACCACCAGCCAGGTGAAGAGATAGGGCATTTATCCACAGCCCCCAAGAGCCTCTCTGGAGGTAATCCACTATCTTATTCTTTTTAATGTTTATTAATTTTTTAGAACAAGAGAGAGAGTGCGAGCAGGGGAGGGGCAGAGAGAGAGGGAGACACAGAATCCAAAGCAGGCTCCAGGCTCTGAGCTGTCAGTACAGAGCTTGACGTGGGGTTCAAACCCACAAACCGTGAGATCATGACCTGAGCCAAAGTCGGACACTCAATCGATTGAGCCACCCAGGCGCCCTGGTAATTCACTATTTAATTTAGTCTAATAAAGTCCCCCCATTTCTTTATACTTTTGCCATTTATGTGTTTAACACCTAACACGTATGGTTCTGTTTGCCAGTTTTGGAACACATGGAATTCCACTGATACATTCCTTTGTGTCCTCATTCTTTTGCTCAGGATGCTGTGGGGAAGGAACGGCCGTGTTTTCGCAGCTGTAGTTTGGTGGTTGCTGTGCTGTGTGAACCACACTTTCCACATACATCCTCATGTGCACGGACACTTAGGTTTTGTTCCAGGCTTTGGCAGCCTGCTGGGGCTTTCAAGCCAACTCTGAGCACTGTCTTCTGGTTGACACTCGCTCAAGCTCTCCTGGCCTCCAGGTTATAGCTGCTCCCTGATAAATATCCTCAGTTTCAGCCTGGCACCCCCGCCCCACCCTGGGGCTCTCATGAGGTTCTGACTCCTGGCCCATCCCCTCGGTCTTTGTGTTCTGGGTTCCAGTGACTGTTACAGTGACCTACCTGCAGCTGTCTCACTGGCTCAGACACTTCGTTAGCTTAGACTGAAGCTTTACTCTATTTTCCTGTTTGTCGATTTCACCCCTACACACAGTGGGGGCTCAGGTTATGGTCATCTGAACTGGTTCATGGGCTAATGCTGTCCAGCCTACTCTAAACTGTGGCCAGACCCAGCTTCCCATAATTTAGACAGGGACTTCTAACCCTATGTCTGTCATGGTCTTTTTCCTGACCCCCACTCTCAGCCTTGGCTTTTTGAATTGGATCAAGCAAGTTCGTTGGTTTTGAGGACATAAGCTGCTTTTAAAAATTTTTTACTTGAGAGAGAGAGTGAGAGAATGAGTAGGAGATGGGCAGAAAGAGAGAGAGAGAGACAGACAGACAGAATTCCAAGCAGGCTCCATACTGTCAGTGTGGAGCCCGACGCAAGGCTTGAACCCATGAACTGTGAGATGTGACCTGACCTGAAATCAAGAGTTGGATGCTCAACTGACTGAGCCATCCAGTTGCCCCAAGGACATAAACTGTGTTTTTATAGCCAACTGAAAAATGATCAAGTGGTCAGCTTCCATAAATTACCAAGTCAGAGACTTACTATAAATGTAAAACGATCCTGCTATTTTGTGCAGCCACTATCTCTTAATTATTTCATTAAACACATTACAAATACTGTTTTATCTTTCACCAACATTGAATAATGAAGAAAATGAGGTTCATCAATTCAATTAACCAACATCATTGTGTACTTAGTATGTCTAAGACAACCTTGCTTGGCACTTTGAATTTATAATAAGATGAATAAAAAAACCCAAGATGAGGAAGTGTAGTTTAGAAATTGCAGTCGGCCCATGTGCTGTTGAGGATGACACTAGAATTCACATGTACAGTATGTACATACAGTAGGCCTCCCTTATTCAAGGTTTAGCTTTCTGTGATTTCAGTTACCCACGGTCAACCGTGGTCCAGAAACAGAATTTTCTGGACGTGTCGTCAGAAGGGACAGTAGTAACCTAATGCTATGTCACAAGGCTTCTGTTATTCCTCTCCCTCCATCTCATCGTGTGGACATTTTATCATCTCTCACTACAAGAAGAAAGGAGAGTGCAGTACGATAAGATATTTTAAGAGACAGACACCACATTCATGTAACTTTTATTACGGTGTATTATTAGAATTGTTCTATTTTATTAGTGTTGCTGTTAAACTCTTACTGTGCCTAATTTATAAATTAAATCCTGCCATAGGTATGTACGCATAGGGGAGAATATGGTATATTTTGTTTGTACTGTGCAGTTTCAGGCATCCACTGTGGGTCTTGGAATGCATCTTCCACGGATAAGGCAGGACTCCTATACCCACCAAAGGGAACTGTCGCTTCCGCAAAGGTACGGCAGGGGACACAGGCACAGAATGGGGGGAGGCACAGAACTCAGCACGTTGTAGAGGGAGCATTGTCCTTGAGGGAGGGTAGCACAGTAATGGGAAGATATCACACTCTCTGGAGCATCAGGGAGGAACGGCTGACCTGGGAGATTCTTGTTTGCACTGGAGCGAATCTGGGGAGTGTGGCTGCCAGCCAGAATGGAGAAGATGGGGGGCCAGAGGAAGAGACCCCGAGACAAAGCAGGGTGGGAGGGCTTCAGGAGCATGGATATTTGATCTTGAGAAGCTCGTTTTCCAAAGCTTTCAGTTCCCGGGTTGGTGTGCACCCAATGTCACCCTCAAGGTTTAGTAAAATTTCACTGGACACTAGCTGGGCGGTGCAGAATCAAAGCCTGGGGGCTGGGGGCGTGGCAGACAAGAGACAAAACAGAGGTTCACTAGCACAGATGGGCTCAGAGCGGCAGCTGGAGCAAGAGCTTCGAAGAGATGCAGAGCATTCGGAGGGACCAGGCTTCTTCCACGCACATACAGTGGGTTGTGGTCATTTGAAGTGGGAGCGTGGAGAGCTTGGGACATGTGGACTAAACAGAAATGAATATGGTGAAGTCCCTGCCCTCAAAAGTGTAGAATCCTGGGGGCGCCTGGGTGGCTCAGTCGGTTAACCATCTGACTTCAGCTCAGGTCATGATCTCACGTTTCGTGGATTCAAGTCCAGCATCGGGTTCTGTACTGTACTCCAGCTAAGAGCCTGGAGCCTGCTTCAGATTCTGTGTCTCCGTCTCTCTCTGACCCTCCCCTGCTCACACTGTCTCTCTCTCTCTCTCAGAAATAAATAAGTTAATTTAAAAAAAAAGTGTGTAGAATCCTGGCAGAAAAACCTATCTGCAGATAGAGAAACAGTACTCTTGGTGGTATGCACAGCACACTGCACTTGGGGAAGACTTCCTGGAGGAGGCAAGGCAAAGGCAAGTCATATGCAAGTCATGGTCGGCGTGTATAAGGTGACGGTGTGAGGAACAGAGGCAGCAGAAGGAGAGAGGGAGAAGGTCACCCTTTAAGTGTGAGCTTGCCAGTATTTTTATTTCCCAGGTTTCATGTGCAGCCTTCTCTTTCTATGCCGGATTCCACTGCATCCAATGATGCTTCCCCAGAGGATGGGTGCAGGAAGCAAACCTTGGATCCCTCAGATCAGCAGCTCTGGTGAGAAGCTGAGTCGTGAAGGGGGCAAGGCTCTCAGAAACACAAGACGTTTCTCCATCTGTGACAGACCCATGTGGCCATCCACCCACAGATGCTGATGACTCGTAGGTCGATCCCTGGGTGACAAAGGTAGCCCCTCTGCAATGCCTGAACCTTTTCTGGCTGGAGTTTGCTGGTCCCCTTCTCCCCTTCCCTCCCCCTGCCTTCTGGGGCCTTCCCAGAGGGCGCCCCAGAGGGTGCCCACTTTAAGGCTATTGACTCAGCTCTGAGTGAATCGCCAGCTCAAGACCCAAAATTGCCCACCTTCTGCTGAGTCTGCTCTTCCTTGCAGGGCTCCACGCTGGCTTCCTGAAGCCGCCCCTCCTCTAAGCGGTAAATGATTTCCAGGTGCCACCATAACTCACATTTTTATTGCTTTCTTGAAAGACTGTCTTCCCTTCCCCATGGGCAAGACTATGCTGTAATTGAGGCACTTTTGAAAGGGGAGGACAGCAAAATACATTTTCAGTGTTGTCATCCTTTGAAAGAAAACAAAAGGAAGTCCTTTAAGATCGTATTTCATTTCATGCCTTGATGAGGAGTCAAGAGTCCTTAAATCTTGCATAAGCTCTGTTGGAAATTTGTGTTTTTATTTTGGACAGGTTGACTCATCTTTCTTTGACTTAATTTCCCCATTTACAAAACAGATAAAATACTGTAGCTCCCAGCACCCCTTTTTTCCTGAAAGATGTGAAAATCCAACTTTTGCTCACCCTCACTCCCCAACCCCCCCATTTCCTGATGTCTATATTTCCGACAATGATGTTATGACTCTCCTAGGCACCGGCCTGATGTCTGTCTTTGATTCTCTTCCATCTTCTGTTATCCAAGTCCAGCTGGACTGGTTCTGCCTATGCCTGTTATGAGGACATCACTCTCATGACTACGTCTGACTACCTCCCAAATGCCTCACCTCCAGATCCCACCACAGAGAAGGTTGGGATTTCAGCATTTGATTCAGGGGTGATACACACATGCAATGCACAATTAAGATCTGCAGAATTGAAAGAAATGAGTGCAATGCCTTTCTTTCTGTTTCTATAATTGGGACCTCAGGTAGAGACACAAAGTGAGAACATTTCTTAAGAGTATCCATAGCAGCATTCTTCATAATAGTAAAAACTAGAAATAACACCATGTCCATGAACAGTGGGATGGGTGAATCAACTGTGGTGTATTCGGCAATGATATTGAACTACAAGCAACAGCATAGAGGAAGTTCTCAAGCATAATGTTGAGCAAAAGGAGCTGGACACAAAAGAGAACATACAAAATGATTTCTTCTATATAAAGTTCAAAATGTGGGTAGAACTAACTATTGTACGAGGGGAAGGGATAGTGATTACTTCTGGGAAGAAAGGAAGGGATGGTGATTAATTAGAAGGGGAACATGGGAGCATCAGGGGAAGTGGTTGGTACACACTGTTTCCTGTTGTGGGCAGTGGGTACATGGGTGTGTTCAAATTGTGATAATTCACTGAGCTGTATATTTACGACCTGTGCCTTTTTCTAAATGCATGTTTATTGGGGCGCCTGGGTGGCTAGTGGGTTAAGCGTCCGACTCCTGGTTTCTGCTCAGGTCTTGATCTCCTGGTTCGTGATTTCGAGCCCCATGTCAGGCTCTGGGCTGACAGCACGAAGCCTGCTTGGGATTCTCTCTCTCCCTCTCTCTTTCTGCCCCTCCCCTGCTTGTTCTCACTCTCCAAATAAATAAATAAACTTAAAAAGATAAATGTCTGTTTATTAAAAATACTTCATATTTAGACTTTCCCTCAGTATATCCATTAAAAGGCATGGCTTGATTTACCTCAAGTCAGGAACTGGCAGTGTTCCTCTGAGCAAGCACAGGGAATTCTAACATTTGGAACTTGGTAAACCAAAGTAATGTTCATTGGTGATTATAGCAGATCCTACAGGCTTATAGTGAGTCGATCTGTCAACAAATATTTATTAAATACTATCCTACACCCCATTCCCATGAACTGCAGGTCCAGTCAGAGATCAGACAGCCAACTAGCTTTAGTTTGGCTGCTAAAACCAGGCAAGAAATTCTAAGCCTCTTTCTGGTATTCCTTCAGGGATTTTTCTCATCTTGGCCTTCTACCTTGAAATGCACTCTAGGGTAATAGAGAGAGTCTGGAAAAGGAAGAACTGAAGCAAAATAGGTTGGAGGCTAGGGAAGCAGTCCTACAAGATTCCAGACAGTAAAGACAAGCTACTTATAAAGAGTTTCATATTGGTAGCAGATTTCTCACTTTGTCTAGAGACTAGATTATGGTCATTTAACAGCTATAGACTATGAAGAAAGAAACTTGCAATCCAAGAATCCTTTTCTCAGCTAAGATAGTATTCTCTGGTCAATGTGACAGCACACTCAGGGCTGTCACACCTTACAAGTCCAGTGGGCAAACCCATCTGTATTCCATCCAACAAGAACCACCTGAGAATCCGCTAACCAAATAAAAACTGAATCAAAGCAAAGTACTCAATTGTGGAAATATAAAGGCAAAAGTAAACAAGATATGCCAAGGGGTGTCTTTTCTCATTTGGTCACAATAGAATCTTTAAATTAGAAAAGAAAAAGTAGAACTTTCACCAGCCATTTATTCTAGTCACAAGTCAATACAGCTAGAAAAAATTATGAATGTTCTAGAAAGCAATGTGAATGAGTACACCTTCTGTCAATGTCTATGTGCATAGCAAAAGCTTTTTATGACTTTAAATGCTTTTAAAAAAAGAAATCTAAAAATCAAGATTGTATCTGTCTATATAAAGGAGAAAAAAAAAGTACAGCAAAATAATCCAAAATAGAAAGTAGGCATTAAATAGAAAACAACAACAACAAACATTTGAAAGGATAAATACTTCCCAAAGTTGATATTTGAAAAGACCAACAAATGGCTAATTCTCCTGAATATAATTTAAGAGGAAAAAGAAGGAAGGGAGGGGGGATGAAAAAGAATCTCTAGGGAAAATGGATGACATTCGATCAAGTACATATTAACAAAATTAAGAAGAAATGGAAAACTCACATAGACAATTACCACAATAGAGATAGGAAAGGTGAATAAAGATTTACCACTAAAACAATTACTGAGAACAAATGCCTTTAGAATCGGATTCTATCCAACCTTTAAAAAACAGATAATTCCAATAATAGTTACATTATTCCACATATAGAAAAAGAGGAAAGGTTTTCTAATTTATTTCATACAATTAAAACAAAAAACTGATATAGTACAGAAAGAAAAACTATAGCCCAGTCTCATTACGGATGTAAAAACAGAAATTATGATACAGTACTAGCAAACAATATATAGGATGCTATCAAATGTCATATACTATGACCAAGTAAGTTTTCTTCTAGAAATGCAGAAGTGGTCCAAAGATGAGAAAATGTACGCATGAAATTGAGTGCAACAACAGATTAAAAGAGAGAAATCCATGGGGCACCTGGGTGGCTCAGTCGGTTAAGCGTCCAACTTCAGCTCAGGCCTTGATCTTGTGGTTTCAGGTTCGAGCCCTGCATCAGGCTCTGTGCTGACAGCTCAGCCTGCTTCGGATTCTGTGTCTCCCTCTCTCTCTCTTTGCCCCTCCCCCGCTCACACTCTGTCTCTCTCTGTCTCAAAAGTAAATAAACATTAAAATTAAATAAATAAAAGAGAAAAATCCATGTGATCGTATCAATAGACCTCAGTGTCAGTATCAATAAAGTTCAGCAGCCATTTTTCAAAGACATTCTAAACAAATAAGAATAAGAATCAACTTAAATATGTTAGACTATTTTTACCTTCATTGCCTATCATCCTAAATAGTAAATCTGAAGCCATTTCAATTACCATTAGAAACCAGACAAGGATACCAGCTGCCCCTTTTATCTTGAGCAGTGCCTTCGAGGTTTTAGCAAATGCAATCAGGCAACAAAATGAAATAATTGGAGTAAGTATTAAGCGAGTAAAAATACACTTTTCTCTTGTCGATGACATAATTTTTATCTAAGTAAGGAACTTAACAAAGTAGCTATATGTAAGACAAGTAGACAAAAGTTAATAAGCTTCATACAGAGAAAGAAATAATAAAAAATGACCTTGTTCATAATAGTGACAAAAATTATCAGTGTAAAATTCACACAAATAAATTTAACAGTGAAAACATCATATTTATATAAAGAAAGCCTTAAAATGTATTTGAAAGATATGAGTTCTGAATAAAGGAACAGATTATACTTTTTTATGGATGGAAGATTTAATATCATAAAAATTAATTCCCCACAGCATTGTTTTATGAAGTTTATATAATTTCAATTAGACAGAATTTTCTTCACCCTGAAATTGTATAAAATCATTTCAACAGTCACTTGGAAGAAGAAATAGCTGAGAATGACCAAGAGAAATTTGGATGAAAAACATGTAGGCTTGTTTTTCCAACCATCCAAACATAATTCAAATTTACCGTGCTCAGATCTATATTGTATTGACATAGGAATAAGCAAATAGATCTGTTAGAAAAAATGGCCCAGAAGTAGATTTTCATTTCCAGTGAGAATTTAATATATGACAAAGTTAGTATGTCAATGAACATGGAGTTTTTTTTTTAAAGAACATTCTCAACTTGTTAACATGAATTATCACTTGTGGATTGGGGAGGAAAAAATTCATGCAGCTGAAGGGGGGAAGAATGGAGAGGAGGATTAGGCAAGTATACTTAACAATGATAATAGTCGTAATCACTAGCACTCATATGGGCCTTCAAGGTATCAGACGCTTTGTGATAGATATAGATGCACACATACCTGTATATTCTCTGTATATATACACACATATATACATGGTCTGTATATGTACATACCTTTATATATATACTTTATGTATACATACATATATTCTTTATCCCAATTTTAAATATTACATATATAAAATTATATAAATAAACATAAATTATGTGTATATATACACCAATGCCTAATCAGGATTCAAACCTAAGCGGGGCACCTGGGTGGCTCAGTCGGTTGAGCGTCCGACTTCGGCTCAGGTCATGACCTCATGTTCATGAGTTCGAGCCCTGCGTCGGGCTCTGTGCTGACAGCTCAGAGCCTGGAGCCTGTTTCGGATTCTGTGTCTCCCTCTCTCTCTGACCCTCCCCTGCTCTCGCTGTCTCTCTCTCTCTCTCCTAGAAATAAATAAAAATATTAAAAAAAAAAAAAAAAGGATCCAAACTTAAGCAATCTGGTCCCAGAGTCTTCCCTCTTTACTATGATACACTGTCTCTTAAAAAGCAAAGTGTTGCATGAAAGACAGAAAGTGTGATGAGACCCCAATTACAAGGGCTTGACCCTGACATGAGCGCCTCCTTAAATATTTGCTACCTAGCCACCTTGTTTGCCCTCCCCTAGCCCCAGTCTTGCCATGTACATAAATTTGTGCAAAAGATAGAATGTGATCTAGATTTATGGACCTTTAGGGATATACATGATACTGACAAATGAAAAGGGCAAGTTACAGTATAATACTTGGATTTCACTGAGAACAAACACATACATGTAACAAAACGTTAACTAGGGATATGTGTCATATATGTTCAGTTGGTAAATATCAGAGGTTAAGGTGCAGTTAAATGACAAGCCCACAAGGAAGGTATTGAAAAGTTACAAAACTGGGGAAGATTTGTGAAGAAGGGGAGGATTTGGAGAAAGCCGCTGCCTCTATGAGTCCCATTCTCCCATCTCAAGGGTGCAGGGGGGGCATTGAGAGTGTCACTCCAGTCACCTCACACCTAAGGGGCGCCAGCTTCAGCAGGCCTTCAGGGAGCCTGCTTATCTGTCTCCAGAAACTGGGAAGCACATGCACTGGCCCCAGCATACACTCAAACAGCCTCATGGGTGCCACAGTAGCAGGGCACACCATTCCCAGTGCTTTTTTTTCAAGTTCACTTATTTATTTTGAGAGAGAGGGACAGAGAGAGAAGAGAGAGCACGAGTGGGTAAGGGGCAGAGAGCCAGAGGGAGAGAGAGAATCCCAATCTGTGCTGATAGCACAGAGCCCCACACAAGGCTCCATCCCACAAACCGCAAGATCATGACCTGAGCTGAAATCAAGAGTCAGACACTCAACGATTGAGCCCAGATGCCCTCCCCACATTGCGTTTCTGTGCAGCGCCACATCCACATAAGGCCTTGGCCACGAACCTGGAGGGGACGTGGCTGAAGGAGAGAGGATAAACAGAAGTAGCTGGGAAGTACGTGCCTTCTCCTGGGACAGGGACAAGGGTGCAAGAAGCCCAGGGACCAGATGTGGAGCCTAGGAGAGGGATATCACTGGGAATTTCTGAAAGGAGTCCTGTCCAACAGGTGAGTGGACTCTTGCTGCAGACAGTGTACACAGATGGATGGCAAAGGTTCATGGACAGGAAGTGGAACAGCCTTTCAGGGAAGAACCTCCCTGATGCTGTGGGGGTGTGGTCACACAAGTGCACAGCCTCCTAGGAACCTACTGGAACGCTCTAGAGAGCAAGAGACCGCTGCACACACCCACAGGGACAGATTAACAAACCCAGTAAGAAGTTCCTCCACCCTTCTTTGCCTTCTTGCCTCCCACCCTAGAAAGATAGGAGCTGGGTTAATCAGTAGAAATCTGTACTTTGAATTAATAATGTATTAAACAGGAGCGCCTGGGTGGCTCAGTTGTTAAGCATCCGACTTCGGCTCAGGTCATGATCTCACAGTTTGTGAGTTTGAGCCCCGCGTCGGGCTCTGAGCTGACAGTTTCAAGCCTGGAGCCTGCTTCGGATTCTGTGTTGTCTTCTCTCTCTGGCCTTCCCCCACTTGTGCTCTATCTCTCTCTGTCTCTCAAAAACAAATAAATGTGAAAAAAATTTTTTTTTAAATATTTTTATTTATTTCTAGGAGAGAGAGAGAGACAGACAGTGTGAGTGAGAGAGGGTCAGAGAGAGAGGGAGACACAGACTCCGAAATAGGCTCCAGGCTCTGACCTGGCAGTCAGCACAGAGCCCGACGCGGGGCTCGAACCCACGAACCGCGAGATCATGACCTAAGCGAAAGTCGGACGTTTAACCGACTAAGCCACCCAGGCGCCCCGAAAATTTTTTTTAAAAATAATGTCTTAAACAGGATATTCTGATTTTTTATTGGACACCGAGTTTTCCTATGTACAATAACTAAGACTTCCTATTTCTACATGAACCAAGCACAGTCACAGACCTGCTAAAGTCTCTACCCAGTGGTAGGGGACAAAAACTTCTCCCACTGCATACATTAACATTTTTTTCTTTTAACATTTATTTATTTTAAATGTCCCCATTTTAAAGAGACAGTGGGGGATTAAAACTAATCTGCTTGGGTCACTTCCCACAGGTCAGGCTCGTACAACATACCAGTTATACAAACACGGTTTTGTCTTCCACAGGACCCTAAGGCATGTGCATGAGTTGTATGAACAAGGAGGGAGTGTAGGAAGATATAAGTGAGGATGGTGAGACCAGTAGCCTTTGGGGGGACAAGGAGGGGTGAGGAGGAAGCAAGGGAGCATAAAAGAGCAGGGTGATGAGGGGTAGGGGCAGAGGAAGGAAGGGAGACTGAGCATTCCAACAGACATATGAAAGCCCTTCACAGGCTGCTCAGTGCCAACTGGAACTGTGGACTGCCCCGAAGGCTTGAGGAGAAGCCAGGAGCCTTAAAATTTGCCCAGAAGCTCCCCAATCTCCATCAACCCTGTATGAGGACTCCTGGGCTCTCGGGGTGTCAGCCCCTATCAGGTCGGCTGAGCCATCCCAAGATGCGGCCAGGCTGGACATCTGGTCTTCCGGTCTGCGATTGCAGAGCTGACGGGAGACCTGATAAAGCCAGACAGAGAAAGCCTTCTCTAAATGTCCTCTGTATCCCTCAGCTCCTTGATTTCTATTACAGACTGCACTTCCCACATTTTATTAAAATGTTGTATTTTATGTCTCTGTTAGAAACAGAAAATAAGTCCCTTAAGGTAAGGATAATTCATACCCATTCCTGTATATTCAATAGCTTGCTCACAGGCATTACTAAATATTGTTTGCACTAAAATATACTCATACAGGTTCCTGGCTGGAAGATTCTAAACTAACTCAGTGACAGATAACAGTGAGGACCCCTGTTTGTGGCTGAGCTTTCTGGGACAAGCCACAAGAACACAGAGCTCTGTTCTCCCACAAGGTCTGGTCATTTGCCCAGAACCTGTATTAGTTGTATTAGATTGTGTGTCTCCTCTCCTACAATAGAAGTCCAAGAACATTGTCTAATTTGTCTACTGTTTTCCCAAGACAGCGAACCCCAGGGTTGAATGAATGAACAAACAGATTGGTAGATTTTTTTCAGATGAAGCCTCATCCATTGCTAGCCCCAACTACCAAGATGTGATTCAGAGCAAAATAAAATGTAGTCCTTATCCTCCAAAATACCACCTTCTGCAGTGGGGGTGGAAAGGATGGAGACAAACAGGTAAGCAAATCATTATAGAGAATACTGGTATCTTAGGGCAGTAGAGGTTTTGAGAGAGGAGAGGTGAGCACCTTTGTCTCAAGAGTGACAGAGTGGGCAGGCTAGGAAAGGTTTCAGATGAGAGGTGGCCATGATGGCTGACAAGTTCTCAACCTGTCTCCTCGAATTTCGTGCCCAGGGTCATGCAGACTTGGGGGCCTGGTTTCGAAAGAGAGGACAGCTCTGTGCCATGATTTGAGGTGGCTACAAAATCCAAAGCGTCTCACCTCTGGACCACCACATGGCCACAGACTCCAGCTGAGTTGCTCATTTCTATGGTCAGGACACGGAGGACCTCATTAGAATAGTAATTTCCCCCAACCAGGCATCTAGAATGTCATCAAACTCTGCGGGACTGGAGGCTCAAATCAATGAAAACGTTGGTAGCTTCTGAGAGAACTGCTAAGGAGCAATGTTGGGACTCTCCAACCCATATTTGTCTTATTCTTCCTTTTATAGGAAATACATATGTATATATATATACATATATATATGAAATGCAATACATAAGTCTTCGTCTTCATGTAAGATTGATGGTTTGGTAACATGAAGTTTTAGGTTGAAATGATTTCCTCCAAATTTTGAAAGCATTACTTTACTTTCTTGTAGCTTCTGGTGGTGGTGTTGAGATGGTCATTTGGATTCTCCATCCTTTGAATAGGCCCAGGTTTCCCTTCCCACTTGAAAGTGGATAGAATCTTCTACTTTTTCCCCAGTTCTGAAATTTCTCACTGATACACTGAGATGAGAATTTACTTCCATTCACTGGGAGGGTACCAGATGGGCCCTTTTAATTCAGAATTTGTGTTTTCCACTTCTCTTTTTCTCTATTTTCCATGACATTTCTATAAGTCTACCTTCAAACCTTTCTATTGAGTTTTAATTTTCTGCCACCATGTGTTTTTGTTTGTTTTAAAATTTTATTTCCTGAAGATTGTGTGTGTGTGTGTGTGTGTGTGTGTGTGTGTAATGGGGACATCTTGTTTCTGTTTCATAGTTTCAGTATTTTATCCAATATCTCTGATAGTATGAAATACAGTTTTTCAAATATTTCCCTTTCTTTAAAAATATTTTAAAAATGTTTATTTATTTTTGAGAGAGACAGAGACAGAGACAGAGTGTGAGAGGGAGGAAAAGACAGAGAGGGAGACACAGAATCTGAAGCAGGCTCTAGCATCTCAGCTGTCAGCACAGAGCCCGACGTGAGGCTTGAACTCTCAGACCATGAGATCATAACCTGAGCCGAAGTTGGATGTCCAAATGACTGAGCCACCCAGGCACCCAAAGATTTCCCTTTCTTAAAGTCTGTGCCCTTCCAGCGGTGTTACGTTTATTTGCTTGTTTGCACATTTACTTGTTTTTTGTGATGCAAGGTTCCCAGTGTCTGGGACTCTGGTTACTTGCTGGCATTTAAGAGCAAGGGCTATAAGTCTAGTTGGCAGCTCTGAGCATGTAGGTGGGCTTGTCCATGGTGAGTTTACTCTGGCTGAGCCATTTCAATAGGTATCTTGTTAAAACCCCAATGCTTTGTCCTGGCATTGAAGAGGACACTTCCCTGAACTGACTGAACAGAGTTGGAAAGGGTGTTTAGGACTGTAATTGCTTCTTGAATGGGTGCTCAATCATTACACCTTATTTTAGTTATAATGGGGGAACCTGGTACCTCTAATCCTTAAGCCTATAGAAGATTGTGCAATCTAAGCCAGTGTTGCTTTCCCAGCTTCCTCTATTGTTGGTTCAAAATTTATCCTTTTCTAGACCTTTAAATCCTTTGCTCCTCCCCATTTCCAAAATGTTGTTGGCATTGCCTTCTCTACAGTTCTCTCCTTCTGGGGAATTGTGCTTCTGTTACAATTCCAGACTTCTGCTTTCTAACTGTGGTTAGCAAAAAAAAAATTGTCTCCCCAAAATGTCCACATCCTAATCCCCAGAGCATGGGAATATGTAGGTTAAGCGGTAAAGAGGAATTACAGTTGCAGGTAGGATTAAGTTTGCTAATCAGCTGACCTTGAAATAAGGAGACTATTCTAGATTATCCAATGTAACCATAAGGGTCCTAAAAAGTAAAAGGGAAGGTCAGAATGATGTAACATGAGATTCAATCCACCACCTCTGGCTTTGAGGATGGAAAAGGGAGCCCACAAGGAATGCAGTTGGCCTCCAGAAGCTAGAAAAGTCAAGAAAATGGATTCTTTTCAGACTTCCAAGATATAATGTGGCCAGCCAACACCTTGACTTCAGCCGATTGAGACCCATGTTGGACTTTCAACCCACAGAACTATTAAGAGAATATGTTTGTGGTGGTGTGCACTTAAGCCACTAAGTTCGTGGTAATTTGTTAAGCAATAGGGCACTAACACACATACACACACACACACACACACACACACACACACACACACAGAACTTCATGTGTCTTACCTTCTCTCCATTAAACAAATAATTAAAACAGAACACTGAACAAAACATATGAAACTACTGTTTTTGACACTGGCAATAGTAGTGCAGGGCTGTGGTCCTTAAGCATGGTACACAGAGTGAGCCGTGTGACGGTCCTAGTTTTCTGTCTGGAGACCATGTGCAGCTCCCAGCGGACTCGCCAGATGAAAGAGTCACAGATCAGTGTTGAAGGAGAACAAGTAAGCTAAAGTCCATGGGACAGAGTACTGGTGAGGCCAGAAGCTACATGGAGAAAGAGTCTAGGAATCTGCATCGGGATCCCTCTGAGGTGTAAGAATGCCCATCTGTACACAAATAAGGCTAAATTCCATTAGGCTAGGCAAAACCAACTTCGTGGGAAAGAAAAATCCTTATGCAGCTATAAATTGAAATTCCCAAAATTCATAAAGGAATCACACAGGTAGGAAGTCACTGAGTCCCTACTAGTGGAGAACCCAAAAAAGAACACATGATCCTTAAAATTAAATACTTTTAAGAGTGGGGGCACCTGGGTGGCTCAGTTGGTTAAGCACCTGACTCTTGACTTCAGTTCGGGTCATGAATGACCTCACGGTTCAATTGGTCAGGCTCTGTGCTGATAGTGTGGAGCCTGTTTGTAATTCTCTCTCTCTCTCTCTCTCTCTCTCTCTGCTCCCCCCACCTCTGAAAATAAATAAACTTAAAAAAAGAGGTTTTTCATTTTAAAAAATGTTTTTAAGAGTGAGACTAAACTAGCCCCAGAACAAAAGGCACTCTAGATTCACTAAATTATAAAGTCAAAAACAAGAATAAAAAAATCCTTACTGGTGGAGCAGATCTAAGTCCAAAGCATAAAGTTCACAAAGTAAAGCATTCAATAGCAAACTGGTGGACATGTGAAGAAGCAGGAATACATGACCTAAAACCAGGAAAAAAATAGTCAATAAAAATGGCCAACAGAAATGACAGAGAAGATGGAAACAGCAAAAATTTTAATTACTTATTTTCATATTAAAACAACATACAAGGCTTTTAAAAATATAAACACAACAAGGGAATTTAAAGATGTTTAAAAAATGGATTGGAATTTATTTTAATTAAAAACATTTTTTGATGTATATTTACTTTTTGAGAGAGAGAGAGAGACAGAATGTGAACAGGGTAGAGGCAGAGAGAGAGGGAGACAGAATTTGAAGCAGACTCCAGGCTCAGAGCTGTCAGCACAGAGCATGACACAGGTCTTGAACTCATGAACTGTGAGATCATGACCTGGGTCGAAGTCAGATGCTCAATCTACTGAGCCACTCAGGTGCCCCAGGACTGAATTTTTAAAGCTAAAGAATAGAGTGTCTGAAATGAAAAATTCACTGATACAGTTAATGGCAGATTAGACACTGCAGAAAAAGGATTAGTAAACTTGAAGTCAGAACAATAGGAGATCACCAAATGAAATACAGACAGAGAAAAAAAATGAACACAATGAACAGGGACAATTAGTATAACATACATGTAATTGGGGTCCCATTCAGAGAGGAGGGGGAAAGGATAGAAAAAAATGCCAAGAGTTTTCCAGATCTTATGAAAGTTATAAAACCATAGATCTAAAAAGAGCAAGAAAACTCAAGGAAAATCACATCAAGGCACATCATAATCAAATGGCTGAAAATCAGTGATAAAAAGAAAATGTTAAAAGCATTTAGAGAAAAATGATACATTACACATTAAGAATAAAGGTAAGAATTACTGCAGAATTCTTGTCAGAAATTATGCAAATCAGAAGAAAATGAAATAACACATGTAAAACATTGAAAGAAAAAAATTGTCAGAGTTCTCTACCCAGAGAAACATCTTTAAAATTTCCAGGTGAAATAAAAACTTTTTTAGATAAATAAAATTTTCAATAATTCTTTGCCAGTAGACCTGCATGGCAAGAAATGTGAAAGAAAACTCTTCAGGTAGGAAAAGTGCTATACCAAGTTAAAATCTGGATCAATACAAAAGATAGCAGGAGGGATTTATTTAAAAGTGACCTAAAACAAACTTTGATAGATATGCCCATTTCTTTGATTATATTAATGGCTTTTATAAGTGTATACCCATGTCAAGATCCATCATTTGTAATTTTAAATATGTGGTTTGGTGCTTATCAGTTATGCCTCAATAAAGATGTAAAAAAAGGTCACAGAGTTGGAGAAAATATCTGCAATGCACACATTTGAAAAAGAATTCTATGCAATTATTCCTTACTGAACAAAAAGAAGACAAAGCAACCTTTTGCAAATGGGCAAAAGTCAAACAGACATCTCATACAAGAAGGTATAGAGATGGCAACGCACGTGAAAAATGTTCAACGTCAATAATCATTAGGGAAATGATCATTAAACCACAAGGAGATATCACTACACACCTGCAAAAATGGCTGAAATTTAAGAGATTGGCTTCACCAAATGTTAGCAATAATATAGATCTGGAATTCCTGTACAAAGTGGTACAACCGTTTTGTTTCTTTAAAAGCTAAACATACACTTACCATATGACCCAGCATTTCAACTTACTTAAGAGCATGAAAATATATATCCACACAAATACTTGTACATAAATGTCTTATTCCTAAGAGCCAAAATCTCCAACAACAGGTGAACAAATTGTAGTCTATCCACACTATGATATCCTACACAGCAGTCAAACAGAAGGAAGGACTGACTGATGTATGCAACAACTTGCATGAATCTCAAAACCATGCTGAGCAGAAAGAGCCAGACTCAAAAGACTTCATCTTGTATGATTCCTTTAGTATGAAAGTCTCAAAAAGACCAAATTAACCTAACTAACAGAAGGCAGATTAACGGTTTCCTGGGAACTGAGCTATTAGTGGATTGCTTGTCAAGAGTCAGAGGGTGATAGAAGCATTCAACATTTTTATTGTGGTGGTAGTTGCAGCAATGTACAAATTTATGAAAATTTATCAAACTTTGTAAAGTGGGCGAATTTTATTGTATTTAAATTATACCTCAGCGAGCTGGGTTTTTTTTTTTTAATTTTTTAATGTTTATTTATCCTTGAGAGAGTGAGAGAGACAGAGAATGAGCAGGGAAGGAGCAGAGAGAGAGAGGGACACAGAATCTGAAACAGGCTCCAGGCTCTGAGCTGTCAGCACAGAGCCCGACGCAGGGCTTGAACCCATGAACCATGAGATCATGACCTGAGCCGAAGTCAGACGCTTAACCGACTGATCCACCCAGGCGCCCCATGGGTTTTTTTTTTTTAATCCTCTTACTGTCTCTCAGTAAGGTTGATGGAGGGAAAGGAACAATATGTGCATTTTCAATCTATCTTAACTAATAATTTTTTAATAATTTTTAAAGTATCCCTATAGGGCTTGGCTGCATGTTGAGTACTCAAGTACTTATATAACTGTTAATATTTTTATACTACTTCGTAAGTTAAAAGGACTTTCGCACATATCTCATTTTATCTTCAAAAATACCTCGAGAGATTTGGCATTGATTTTTTGGATATGACACCAAAAACACAAGAAATAAAAGTAAAAATAGTAAATTGGACTACATCAAAATTAACAACTTCTGTGCATCAAAGGACAGAATCAACAGAGTGAAAGGCAACTTATAGAATAAGACAAAATACTTAAAAATCATATATCTCATAAGGGGTTAATATTCAGAATGCATAAAGTGTTCTTAAAGCTCAACAACAAAAAGACAACCTGACTTGAAAATGGGTAAAGAAGTTGAACAGACATTTCCCCAAAGAAGATATACAAATGGCCAACAAGCATATAAAAAGATCCCCAAAATCCATAATCCATAAGGAAGTGTAAATCAAAACTAAAATGAGATATCACTTCATATCCATTTAGGATGGCTACGAGAAAATAAATTTCGATGAATACGTGGGAAAATCAGAATCCTTATGCACTACTGGTGGGAACACAAAATGGTGCAGCCGCAATGCAAAACAGTATGGCGGTTCCTCAAAAATTAAAAGTGGAATTACCATATGATCCAGCAATTCTACGTTTGGATATTTACCTAAAAGAAAAACAAAAATGGAAAGCAGGGACTCTAAGCGGTATTTGTATACCCGTATTTATAGCAGCATTATTTACAATAGTCTAGAGGTAGAGAAGCAACCCAAGTGTCCACCAATGGATGAATAGATAAACAAAATGTGATACGTATACATACAAAGGAATATTATCCCACCTTAAAATGGAAGGAAATTCAGGCATATGCTACAACATGGATGAATCTTGCCTGCTAAGACACTATGCTAAAGGAAATAACCAGTCACAAAGACATATACTGTATGATTCCACTTATACAAGGTCCCTAGAATAGTCAAGTCATAGATATAGAAAGTAGAATGGTGGTTTCCAGGGTTGGGGTAGGGGGGATGGGGAGTGAGTGTGCAATGGGGACAGAATGTCAGTTTTATAAGATAAAAAGAGTTCTGGAGATGGATGGTGGTGATGGTCACAAAAAGAATGTGAATGTGCTGAACTGAATGTGCTGTGTCTCTGAACTGTATGCTGGAAAATAGTTACAATGGCAATTTTTATGTTATGTGTATTTTAGCATAATCCTTTAGCATAATTTTAAAAAGTACCTTGGGAAGTAGATTTTCAGCACCATTCTGTTGATGAGAGACAGTGGTTTAGGAGCTTAAACAACTTGCCAAAGGCCTCAGGCCAAAATGGTTGTGGAGCCTGAATCGGAACCCAGATCTTCTTATCACAGACTCTGTTCTTTTCCACTTCCTGTTGAAGTTGGCTTTTTAAAAATATGCTTGAGGGGCACCTGGGTGGCTCAAGTTGGTTAAGCATCCGATGCTTGGTTTCTGCTCAGGTCATGATCTAACAGTGAGGAGCCTGCTTGGGATTCTCTCTCTCTCTCTCTCTCTCTCTCTCTCTGCCCTGCTCACACTCCTTCTCTGTCTCTCTTAAATCAATCAATCAATAAACTTTAAAAATAAAGAAATAAGCAAAAATATGCTTGATTAACTGCAGAATTAGAACATGTTCTCATATATGTTTCTCAGGCGGGTGCATCACTGGGTTTCCCTTACATCTTCTTCCTCCCACTCTCTTCCAAATGGCCCCTGAGCTCACTGGTGGCACTCTTTGGGATAGCATCACATGCAGAGAGTTATTCTTCCCCAACTTCAAACTCTCCTTCCAAGGTGGACAGACAATATGGCCAAAGGGTCTGGATTTGGGTCCCCAACCTGGGAGATGAGAGGAGATCAGTGGACTGTCCAGGGAGAACATGGGGAGGCTCAAGTCCTGTGCAGTTGTGAGGTGGACTCTGTTCTCTGCTGGCTTGAGTCTTAAAGACCCCCTTCCACAGGGATCTTCTTAAAAACGCTTAGGGGCAGGGGTCCCTGGGTGGCTCAGTTGGTTGGAGGTCTGACTCTTGGCTTTGGCTCAGGTCGTAATCCCACAATCGGATCTGAGCTCCGCATCCAGCTCTGCACTGAGTGTGAAGCCTGCTTGAGATTTTTTTTCTCTTTGCCCCTCTCCCAGCTTGTGCTCTCTTAAAAAAAAAAAAAAAAAAGGTGAAGGGGAGCGCCTAGGTGGCTCTGTCAGTTGAGCATTCGAATCTTGATTTCAGCTCAGGTTATCATCCCAGGGTCATGGGACTGAGCTTCGCCTTGGGCTCTGCACTGAATGTGGAGCCTGCTTGAGATTCTCCCTCTTTCCTTCTGCCCCTCTTCCCTGCTCACTTTCTCTCTCTCTCTCTCTCTCAAAGAAATAAAATGAGAAAAAAAGAAAAAAGAAGACTTAGGGGCACATTTCTTTGTCACGGGGACTTTTCTGGTGCCAGTTCACAGCCCCTTACCCTGTATCCCAGTGTCTAAATCCCATGCAGAGCCCCTGCCTTTCACCCCTCTGGCCACTCTCTGAGAGCTCACTGTGACTGTTCTAGCATCTGCTTGGTTCAGTTCCCAGCTTCACCTTGGAACTTTCTGATTCTGTTAGGCAACCATGACACTGAGCTGAGGCCAATCGTGATGCTCTGCCCCCCCCCAACCCCCACACTGACCACATCTAGCAGGCTACTGGGTCCCTCTTGCCCAGGCGAGAGGAGGGCACCTCCTGGTTCCTGGCTGGCATTCTGGGGACAAGAGCCGGCTCTTCCTTCCTGGGGCTCTGCTCTCCTCTCTTGGGTTTTCCTGTCTACAGTCCCCATCCCAAGGATCTTGAAAACTGACAAGACCCTCCTCCTCATGAAATGTTGATGCACTTTCCCAGGGCTCAGTGGCAGCCACACACACCATTCCCTGTTCCGTGTCCCTCTGCGACACATATATGCTCTCCTCTCATTTCAACATGTGCTACTTTTGGGGACTTGTCACAACCTCTAAGTGCATGTATACCTCCAACTTCTCTCCTTCTATCTGTCCCTATAGTGACAGCCTAGTGTTAGGGCTCAGACCCAAACAATTTGCTATATTTAAAAAACATGCCAGTCTCCATCAGGAGTGAGAACAAATGGGGCCATAGGACATATTTGATAGTGGCTTTAAAGAACTTTTGTTGGGATGCCTGGGTGGCTCAGCCAGTTAAGCCTCTCACTCTTGGTTTTGGCTCCGGTTGTGATCTCATGGTTCATGAGTTCGAGCCCCACATCGGGCTCTGCGCTGACAGCGGAGCCTGCTTGGGATTCTGCATCTCCCTCTCTCTCTGCCCCTCACCTGCTCATACTCTATCTGTCTCTCTCGCTCAAAAATAAAAATATAAAAATTTGTTAAATAACTTCCAGCAAAAACCCAGCCAGACATATCAGACAGGTCTGCAGGTGAGGATTTGCCCAAGTAGCACTGCCTTTTCTGGGCCACACTCCACTCAGAATTTGGGCACCCAGAGATGATTAATTCACAGCTCTTTGAAGCAAGTGGGGTCCCCACCCAGAAGTCCTGGGCCTGCCAAGCTACTGTGTCTTCTGAAGGGAGAGAGTTATTCTTTGTCCTCAGTAAACAAATAACAAACTCTACCCTTTATTCCTTGAGAAATCAAAACTGGTAAAATTTGGATTTGCAAAGTGGGGTTGGGGGGGTTGGGACTGCAAACCATAAAGTCTCCCAGGTTCTCTTCCAGCTCCTTGGGCAGCACCAGTTACTAGAAGCTTCTGGGAAGTTGTTGCTGCCTCTCTGTCCTTGGAGAGGCTCTCGGCAGTCGCTTCCTGCAGTGGGCGCCTCCCCTGGCAGATCTTCTGGGTGCTAATGATGGGAGCTACTGGCAGGGCCTCTCCTATCTCCTCCACCTCTGCTTTGGTCCCTCGAGACTGCAGTCTCTGTCACTCGTGCTAAAGCAGCGCCCACACCGTCGTGTCTTTGCTGAATTCCTAGTAGGCTCAGACCTTTTCTTGTCAATTTACAGTAGGGAAGAAAATCCAACATCCCACACACAGGCACCAGCCAGACTGCCCCCTCAGCGCTCCCTTGTTGTGCACTGTGGCAGGACACAGGCGCAGACACCACCTCATTTACTGAGCTCTCCTCCGCCAGGCTCCCAAGCTGGGTGCTCAATGCACAGCTTCCTCCTCACAACCCACCTGCATCCTCCAATCCCCCAACCAAGGACACAGGATCTGTGCGTAATCAGGGCCAGCACAGCCCTGGCTATTCCAACGTTCCCCATGTTAAATGCTGTTGGTGCTCAGAGCATATCAAGCTCCCGTGATCTCTGCAATCGTGGCTCAGGAGAGACACCAGAAAGAGCTTGAGCAGGTGGCACTCTTCTCTGATGCTCTGGGCTATTGTGTTTTTTCTCTTTTCGTATCTTTTCTTTTCAAGAAGAAACATAAGACCATTTAAAACACACATTTTAATATTCCAGTGCCTTGCTACAGCACAGAGCAACAGTTCCAAAATAACTCGGCATCTGTAATCCATAATTTATCATCCAAATTTGTTGTGTTCAATTATTCATATCCTGCAACAGTGTGTCCCCAAAGAGGCAAATGGACTGAAAAGAAATCTCACAAAACATACAAGATGGAAAAATAACCCAAGCACTGCCATGAAGTTATCAGGATAGGGTGGGAAAGTACAGGTTGGAATCAGGAAGAGTTTCATAGAAGACTTTTCTCCAACACCCAACAATGTTGTCATTTGCTGCCATATTCTCTTTTGGGGGGAAGGGTGGTGGTGGTCATACATCATTTTTTCAAGTTTTATTTATTTTGAGAAGGGGGTGGAGCAGGGGAGGGACGGAGAAACACGAGGAGAGAAAGAGAATCCCAAGCAGGCTCCATGTTGCCAGCACAGAGCTGGACTCAGGGCTCGAACTCATGAGCCGTGAGATCATGACCTGAACTGAAATCAAGAGCCCCACTCTTGACTGACTGAGCCACCCAGGCACCCCATATATCATTTTTTTTATTCCTAGCACAGATATCACCAAAGTTTCATCTAGTCATAAGAGGGGACATAACTTAATCAATATTTCCACAGATGTTTATTAATCATCTGCAACCTGCTAGTCACTCCACTTGTCGTAAAAAGATGAATAAGATACAACTGTTGACCTGAGGAAGCTCCATGACAAGCAAGCACCAGAGGATCTTAATTTTTTTAAATTTTTTAAAATTTACTTTCGAGACAGGCAGAGAGAGAAAGAACAGGGGAGGGGCAGAGGGACGAGGAGACAGAGAATCCCAAGCAAGCTCCGCACTGTCAGCACAGAGCCCAACGTGGGGCTCGAACTCACAAAACCATGAGATCATGACCTGAGCCAAAACCTAGAGTCAGACACTTAACTGACTGATCCATCCAGTTGCCCCAGCACCAGAGAATCTTGAGAGGAATTTGATTCATTCTGAGTGCCATAATGTTAGAAGGTTTTGAGAAAGAATAGATTTTTTTTTTTTAAAGATCCTTCTAGATACTGTTAAGGGAATTAATTTTGGGGGGCAAGAGCAGAAAAATGCTTCCATAGTCTAGGTGAGGGTTGGAGGTGACAGACTAGAAAGGTTGTAGAGATGATAACAAAGAAGCAGAGGCAAGATGGAGCTTTGGGGATACCTGGGTGGCTCAGTTGGTTAAGCATCTGACTCAGGTCTTGATCTCAGGGTCATGAGTTCAAGGCCTGCATTGGGCTCCACACTGGTGTGGAGCCTACTTAAAAAAAAAAAAAAAAAAAAAAAAGATATAGAGCCTTGGATGATAGCTGCTGGCATGTTCTGCATGAGGGAAAGAAAAGGGTCAGTATGACTCCCAGATCTGGGCTCGAACATTTGGGTGAATGATGGTGCCATTTACGGAGAAGGAAACAACGGGGGAGGATGAGTTTCAGGCGTGAAATTAAGCTCTGTTTTCTACAAGTTCGGTTTGAGCTGCTTATTAGTCATCCACGTGGAGAGGCTGAGGTGGCCATTGTGTGTACAAATCTGAGGCTCTCGAGAGAAGTCAGGGCTGGAGATAGACATTTGGAAGTGGCCAATTTATAGATGACATTTAAAGTCCTAGGAACTGAGAGTATTAGAGAAGAGAAGAGGTCTAAGGACTGACCTTTAGACATGCCCAGTAAGCACAGGAAATAAAGGGCAGGACAATTCAGCAAGCTGTCAACTCCCTTTTAAGATTTTCTGAAAGTGCCATCCAATAACTCAACAACTTACACTTTCATCTCATATGGGACCACACTTAGTGAAGCACATTGGTTCTCCAAATGATCAGGAAGGAAGAGGAGGAGAATGTCTATTGTTTAGGAACCCAACAGTCCTTATCCTTCACCAGTGGGACCTTAACACCCCTGTTCTGACCCATTCACTCACCCAAGTAGAGGTACCATGCTGTAAGAGGAGAGATTGGTGTCCCAAAAGGCAAAGGAAGAAAGCATCCCAAGAAGATTATCAAACGTTCCCCTAAAACAAGGCACTATGACAGAATATATCCAGTAGCTGGCTCATATGGGATACCGATTCTGCAATAAAATGGGTACTCTGACAGAGTACTAGTGACATTGTCTATAGATACACCCAACCAGAAACACAATGGGTCAGTATGAACGAAGAGTCCACAAAAATGCATGTTTTAACCCAGTTCTGAGTTTCTAATCTAACAAAATAACTTAAAATTATCCTCAAAACCATTTGTACAAATATTAAAATAGCCTGGATCCCTAATGATGTGATAGGAGAAAAAAGCATTAATTGTTTAACCACTGCGGCTCAGTCTCTATTACTAGCATCTGGACACAGTCCCTAACTGAAATCACAAGGCAAGGGAGTCTGGCTACATTCGACTAATCTGGAAGTCAGGGGCTCCTGGTAGTGACAGAGGAAAATAAGAAAATGGCATGTGAGAAGTAATGAAATTAGTCCTGTTTATCTTTTAGAGGAAAGTGAATAATCAGTTCTAATTTTAGTTTCCAGTGTGAGATTGATATGGAGAGCTGTGTATGGGAGGCGGGGGTGCTGGAAAATGGTTATCTTCCCTAGAATAGGGGTGCTTATAAATGATGCAGTAGGACACTGGTAAGAACTCTGTGGGGGTGACACTGTGAATGGAAAAGGCGGGCCAATGTGTATAATATACATTCTGATTGTAACTGTGCAGAGATATGTGATTTTATTTTTTTACTTTTGGAGATTTTTACAATGTGTTTTATTAAGCTATAATTTACATAAAGGAAAATTCACTTGTTTTAGTGTACAGCTCTAGGAGGTTTTTTTGACAAATTCGTACTATCATGTAACTACTACCACAATCAAGACAGAGCAGTATTTCCTCACCTCACAAAGCTCCTTCATACACTGTTGTGGTCATTTCTCTGCCTGCCCCAGTCCCAGGCACAGACTACGCTGCTTTTTGTCCCCATAGTTTTGCTTTTCCCAGAATATTGTATAAGTGGAATTATACAGTATATAGCCTTTTCAATCTGGCTTTTCTCACTTAGCATAATGCACTGAGATTCACCTATATTATTGTATGTTTGTTTCTGTCTAACATTCCATTATATGGAGGGACTAGTTTGTTCATGCATTTACTAGAAAAACATTTGACTTTCCAGTTTGGGCAATAAATAAATACATGTTGATATGTAAGTTTTGTTTCTAGTAAGTGCATGTTTAACTATAAAAGAAACTGCTGGACTATTTTTCAAAGTGGCTATGCCATTCTGCATGGTCATGGATGAGAATTCCAGCTGCTCCAAATTCTCACCAATACTTAGCATTGTCTTGTTATTGTTGTCTTTGTTGTTCACAACCTTTCTAAAAGTTGTGTGGTGGTATCTCATTCCATTTTAATTTGTATTTTCTTAATGATTCATGGGGTTGGGTATCTTTTCATGCTTATGTTTATTTGTCATCTATATATATCTTCTTTGGTGAACTGTCTACTCAAATCTTTTCCCCATTGGGGGGGTGGGAATTGCTTTCTTCCTTATTATTGGGATTGCTTTCTTCCTTATAATTGGGTTTTGAGTGTTTCCTATATATTCTATGTATATATAGGTATACATAGGTATGTATACATAGGTATATATGTATATATATATACATAGGTATATATAGGTATATAAAGGTATATGTACCTTTATCAGATATGGAATTTGCAATTGTTATGGCCAAGTCTGTGGTTTGTCTTTTCTTTGGGTATTCCTGTTTTAAAAACTGAAAAGGAGGCCTGGCTCTTGTCTCAGCTCTTCAGAATGAGCCCTCAGGTATAACAAGTTAGACCATCCTTTTCCCCATGGGCATTCTAGGATAATATCAAGTCTTTCCATTAAGTCAGTGCACTTGGAAATAATCACAACTCTTCTACTCCCACCCTCGAAGGGCAAAGTTTTCTGGAGCTTCTGAAGCTCTAATGTCCATAAGGATGAGAGTTCCTTCTGCCTGGGTGTCTTGAGAGCTACTTGGCCTCCTCTTTGACTCCCAGGCATATGACAAGCCCGGTGATCAACTTGGGGAGCCACCATCCTGAATTTTCCTTAATTGTTCCCTTGTTCATTTTTTAATTGCTCATATATGTATCTCTTTAAGTACATTGTGCCACTTAATGAGCTACTTACGCATGGGACACAGAAAGACTTAATCATAAGACTATAGAATGTGTCCACTCTCCTCACAACTCACCACCAGTACAATAGTGTTTCTATGTAAGTAAGAGAGTACAACTAAAAAGCTGAGCATTTAAACACTTTATTTAAGATGAAGTCTCTAGGGAGGGGTGCATGGGTGGCTCAGTCAGTTGAGTGTCCAACTCTTGATTTTTGGCTCAAGTCATGGGACTGAGCCCTGCATCAGGCTCCACACTAAGCATGGAACCTGCTTGAGAACCTCTCTCTCTTTCTGCCCATCTCCCCCACTCATGCACACACTCTCTTTCTGTCTCTCAAAATAAAAAGAATTTTAATTTTAAAAGATGAAAAAAAAGAAATCTCTAGGAAACTCAAAGACAATAGAGATAAAAACAATAGAGAAAATTTTAGTCTCCAACACCTACAGTTATAACGAACAGTAAACACAACCTAATTCCTTGCCAGATAAACATAAAACCTCACACTAAAGGCCTGTTTACCTCAGTTCCTTTTATATACTACATCTTGTCTGACTTTTAGTGAGAATTATAAGGCAAAAGAAAACACAAATTATGGTTTGAATAGGTAGCGCAAGCATCAAAACCAGACTCATATACAGCAGGGACATTGGAATTACCACACTAAGAATTTAAAACAATTATGACTACAGGTGCCTGGGTGGCTCAGTTGGTTAAGTTTCTGACTTTGGCTCCAGTCATGATCTCACAGTTCATGAGTTCAAGCCCCACATCAGGCTCTGTGCTGACAGCTCAGAGCCTGGAGCCTGCATTGGATTCTATGTCTCTCTCTCTCTCTCTCTGCCTCAGCCCCACTCATGTTCTTTCTTTCTCTCAAAAATAAATATACATTAAAAAAATAAAAATAAAACAATTATGACTAATCTGCTAAGGGGTTTAATGAAAAAGTAGACAACATGCAAGAATAGATGGTAATGTAAGCAGAGATAGAGACATCATATGAACAAATGAAAAGGAAATTCTAGAAATCAAAACCACAGAAAACAAAGTGAAAAATGCTAAAGATGTTGAATGTCATTCATTGATAAGCTCATCAATAGACTGGGCACAGTTGAGGAAAGGATCAGTGAGCTCGAAGAAATGTGAATAGAAACTTCCAAATTGAAATGCAAAATGAAAAAATGTATGTAAAAGATCAGGCAGAATATCCAAGAACTTAGAGACAAGTAGAAAATGTGTAGCATATGTATAATAGGAATAGTAAAAGGAAGAGAAAGAAAGGAACAGGAAATATTTGAAGCAGTAAAGACTGAGGATTTCCAAAACTAATGATAAATACTAGATTATAGATCCATGTAGCTCAGGAGATACCAAGCAGCATAATATCACAAAATCTAGATGTAGGCATATCATATTCAAATTGTATAAAGTCAAAGACAAACAGAAAATTTTGATAGAAGCCAAAGAGGGGGAGACTCAATCTTATCTATACTGAAGGAAGGATAAGAATTACACCAGAATTCTCTTCAGAAACCATGCTAGAAAAAAGGGAGTGGAGTGAAATATTTAAATTGTTGAAAGAAAAAAATTGCTAATGTAAATTTCTATATCCAGTGAAATTATTCTTCAAAAGTGAAGGAGAAATAAAAAGCATTCTCAGACAAAAATTGAGAGAATCTGTCACCAGTAGACCTGCCTTATAAAAAATTCTTATGAAAACTGAGTGGCTCAGTTGGTTGAATGTCCGACTTTGACTCAAGCCATAATCTTGTGGTTCATGAGTTCAAGCCCATATCAGGCTCATTGCTGTCAGCACAGAGCCCACTTTGGATCCTTGTCATCCTGTCTCTCTGCACCTACCCTGCTCACACTCTCAGTCTCAAAAATAAACATTAAATAAATAAATTCTTGAAAGATGGGGTGTCTGCATGGCTCAGTCGGTTTGAATGTTGGACTCTTGATTTTGGCTCAAGTCATGATCTCACAGTCATGGGATTGAATCCTGCATCAAGCTATGCATCAGATTTTGTGCTGAGAATGGAGTCTGCTTAAGATTCTGTCTCTCCTTCTCCATCACCCCTCCATAGTTTGTGTGCATGCATGAGCATGTGGGATCTCTCTCTGTCAAAAAAAGAAAAAAAAGAAAGAAAAGAAAAGACATTCTTACAAGGAAATTCTACATAAGGAAGAAAAATGATATTGGTTAAAAACTCAGATGTATATAAAGAAAGGAAGAGTGTTAAGAAGGAATAAACGATAGTAATATAAAACCTTTTACTTTTCTTATTCTTAATTGATGTAACTGATTCATTAAAAATATTAATAGCAACAATGAACTCAGTGATTAAAGCTTACAGATAATAGAAATGAATATAGTAGTATTGTAAGTGATGGAAGGGAGGAATTGGGACCACTTACACTACCTGTGAAGTGGAATAGCATTATTTGAAAAAAAGGCTTGGATTAGTTGTAAACATATATTGCAAACTCAAGGGTAACCACTAAAACAATGTGTAAAAATAAGCATAATTGATATGCAAAAACAGGAGAAAGCATGAAATCTTATAAAATGTTCAATTAAAACCAGAGAGGCAAAAAATGTAGGAGGCAGAAGAAGGAGTCAGAGGAGAAGGGACAGAAACAATGATAAAGGGCAATGAATAGAAAACAGTAACAAATATGGTACATATTAATCCAACTATACAAATAATTATTCAAAACAGCAGTGGTAAAAATATAACAATTAAAAGTCAGAGGCTGAGTACGTTTTCAAAATACCCAAATACATTTTGTGTATAGAAACTCACTATAGGCATAAAAAACCATAGATTAAATGTAAGGGTATGGAAAAACATATACCATGCTAACACTAATCTAAAGAAAATGGGAGTAGCTTTATTGATTCCAGAAACAGACTTCAGAGCAAGGAAAGTTATAAGGGATAAAAAGAGTCATTACATGAAGGGGTCAATTATCCAAGAAGACAAAATAATCCTTAATGTGTATGTGTTTAAAAACAGAGCATCAAAATACATGAGGCAAAACTGATAGAACTACACAGGGAAATCTATGAATCAACTCATATAATTGACACCCCTTATCGGTAATGGGCAGATTTAGCAGGTGGAAAATAAGTAGGATGTAGTTGAATAACACCATTTATCCACTGATTTAGTTATCTATAGAATACTTCATCTAGCAACAGCGGAATAGTTGCTTCTCAAGCTCACACACAGACTATTTACCAAAATAGACCACATTCTGGACCAAAACACACATCATAAAGAACTTAAAAAGAACATAAATCACACAAAGTATTCTTTCAGACCACAATGAAATTAAAATAGAAATCAATAACAGAAAGATAGCTGGAAAACCCCGAAGTCACAGGTTACAACATACTTCTAAATATATGAGTCAAAGAAGAAGTCTCAAGAGAAATTTCAAATTATTTTAAATGAAAATGAAAATACAACTTATCAAAATTTGTGGGATGCAGCAAAAGCAGTCTTTAGAATTAAATTTATAGCATTGACTACATATATTAGAAAAAAAGAAAGATTTAAAATTGATAAGCTAAGCTTCCAGTATAGGAAACTAAAACACAGGGGGATAAAAGAATTAATAAAAGAACAGAAATGAATAAATTCAGAACAGGAAATTAATGGAGAAAGTCAACTACATCAAAAGCTGTTTCTTTGAAAAAAGCCAATAAAATGTATGTCTTTAGCAAGGTTAACAAAAAAAAAAACAAACAAAAAGTCCAAAAATACAAATTATTATCAGAAGTGCAAGGTGACCCTCTCTCTTGATACCACTGATATTAACAGAATTATAAAAGAGTATTATGAATAACTCTATGCCCACAAATCTGATAACCTGGATGAAATAGATCAATTTCCTGAATCTTCCAAAACTCACACAACGAGTAAGAGATCATCTGAAGAGGCCTATACACAGAAGAAATTGAATTAGTATTAATTAATAACCTTCAAAACCAGAAAATACCAGACACAAATGAGTTCATGAGTGAATTCTACCGAATCTTCAAGAAAGTAATTGTACCAATTGTTTACAATTTGATCAAGAAAATAGAAGGAATACTTCCTATTTCATTCTATGAAACTAGCATTACTCTAATGCCAAAACTAGACAGATATTGTAAGAAAGGAAAATTAAAGACTAACGTCTATCATAAACATACACAAAAATTGACAATAAAATGTTTTCAAATCAAATCCAACAATGTATAAAAAGAATTATACATAACAACCAAATAGGATTTATTCCAGGCATGTGAGGCTGGTTTAACATTCAAAAATCAATGTAATCCATCCAATATGATGTAATCCATCATAACAACAGAACAAAAAAGAAAAGTCACAGATCATGTCAATAGATGCAAAAAAACATTTAACACTTGCTCATGAATTTTGAAAAAACTCCCAGAAACTAGGAATACAGCAGAACTTCATAAAAAAATATCTACCATAAATAATCTACAGCTAACATTATATGGTGAGAAACTAGATGCTTTCTAACTAGAAGTCCTAGCTAATGCAATAAGACAAGAAAATTAAATAAGAGGTATAAAGATTAGGCAGAAAGAAATAAACTTGCCTCTCTTTACAGATGAAATGATTGTCTATGTAAAAAAATCCCAAAAATTAGCCACAAAAACTGAAACTTTAGTAAGTTTCCACACTACCAGATTAATTTCTAAGTCATTTGGTTTCTTATACACCAACGAAGAACAATTAAATTTGAAGTTAAAACACAATAGCATTTAATTAACACCAAAAAAGAGAGATACTTAAGCATAAGTCTAACAAGGTAATATATATATGAGGAAAACTACAAAACTCTGAAGAAATAAATCAAAGAAGAACTAAATAAATGGGGAGATATTCCATGTTCAGGGATAAGAAGACTCAATATTTTCAAGATATTGAGTGCTTCTGAACCTAAATTATGGATTCAAAGCAGCCCCAGTCAAAGTTCAAGCAAGTTATTTAGTGTGTATCAACAAACTGATTCTAAAGGTTATATAGAAAGGCAAAAGACCCAGAATACCCAATACAACATTGAAGAAGAACAACAAAATTGGAGGACTGACCCTAGTTGACTTTAAGACTCACTATAAAGCTCCTATGGTATTGGTGAAAGAGTAAACAAATACATCAGTAGGATAGGAACAGAGAGCCCAGAAATAGACCCACACAAATACAGTCAAATGATCTTTGACAGGAGCAAAGGCACTTCAATGGAGAAAGGATAGTCTTTTCTCCAAATAAGGCTGAAAGAACTAGACATTCACATAGAAAAAATAAATCAGGGCACAGAACTAACACCCTGTACAATATATGTGTTTACAATATATGTAACAACCTTTACATATATGTAAAATGCAAAACTATAAAACTTCTAGAAGATAAAATAGAAGAAAATCTAGGTGACCTTGGGTTTGGAGATGATTTTTTAGATACAATACCGAAAAGCATGATTCACAAAAGAAAGACTTGATGAGCTGGACTTCGTTAATATTAACAACTACTGCTCTGCAAATAACACTGTTAAGAGGATGAACATTCAAATGACAGATTAAGAAAATCTTTGCAAAATGCGTATCTGAAGTATTGGCATCCAAAATACATAAAGAATTCTCAAAACTCAACAATAAGAAAACAATCCAACTTAAAAATGGGGAAAATACCTACACAGACACCTCACTGAAGAAGATATACAGATGGCAAATAATCAGATGTCATTAGGGAAATGCAAATTAAAATGACACACCTCTCCATACCTATTAAATGGCTGAAATCCAAAACTCTGACAATACCGAATACTTCCAGGATGTGGAGCAATATAGGAACTTTCGTTCACACTGTTGTTGGGTACAGCCGCTTTCGAACATTGTCTGGAGGTTTCTTACAAAACTAAACATGCCCTTACCCTACAATCCAGAGTCATGCTCCTTAGTATTTACCCAAAGGAGTTGAGAACTTATGTCCACATAAAAACTTGCACGTGGATGTTTACATCAGCATTATTCATAATTGCCAAAACTTGGAAGCATCCAAAATGTCCTTCAGCAGGTGAATGGATAAACGAATTGTGGTGTATCCATACAGTGGATTATTGTTCAGCAATAAATTTTTAAAATGAGCCATTCCATGAGGTATCTGGGTGGCTCAGTCAATTAAGCGCCTGACTCTTGATTTCAGCTCAGGTCATGATCTCATGATTCGTGGGATCTTCTGCACTCACAGTGCAATGACTACTTGGGATTTTTCCTCTCTCTCTCTCTCTCTCTCTCTCAAATAAATAAGTAAATATTTTTTAAAGAGCTATTCCTCTTTTAAAGGAAGGGAGGGATTTTAAATTCATATTGCTAAGTGAAAGAAGCCAATTGTAAAAGGTTATGTACTATATGATTCCAGCTATATGACATTCTGGAAAAGGCAAAGCTCTAGAGACAGCAAAAAGGTTAGCGGCTGCCAGGAATTTGGGGGAAGGGAGAGACTAACAAGTAGAGCACAGACCGTGTTTAAGGTAGTGGAACTATTGTGTATGACTCAGGTACATGGAAACCCGAACGCAAAACTGCTCTAAAATATAAAGTCCATTACATTTTTAAAAAATAGAATAACCTATTTAAACAAATTCTATTAGAAGAGAAACTCCTTCTGGGGCACCTGGCTGACTCAGTCAGAGGAGCTTGTGACTTTTGGTCTTGGGGTCATGAGTTCAAGCTCCACACTGGGTATAGAGATCTCTTAAATAAATAAAAACTTTATAAGAGAGAGAGAGAGAGAAACCACCCATAGCTTTGTTTAGCCATAAAGATTTCAAATAACATCTAATTAATCACCTTTGTCTTATCTATGAAAAACAGATATTTTTATGAATAAGCACATTGTTTTGCCCTGAATTTCACAATTGGTTGGAGGTAGACCTGGGACCATTCTGGCTCTTAGACCAATTATTTTGTCATGAAACATGTGGAATTGCACATTCATTGTTTGCATAGTTTTGTAAGATCTACCCCCACCCTTGGGGGTTTGAGTTGATGGAAATAGTGACTGATTCCATAGGTTCAGCCTCCCTCACTTCTCTTCACCTGAATGCTGTTGGAACGCTCAGAGGCCTCGTCTGGACCACTCAGCCAGGAGCCCTCCCTACACCAAGTACACCAACATATACCAAGTCCACTGCCTGCTGCCTGTGTCTGCCACTGCGGGTCAAAGCCAGGATCCTTGCTGATGTGTGAGGCTATGTGACAACAGGAGTCATCAAACAAAAACAAGAAATAACTCCTTACGCTTGCAAAGAGATCCCAAGAAGAATTCAGAGAAGTCATGGAGAGTGTCCTGGGGCAGAGCAGAGGACAGTTCATTTCTAATCTTGGCTCAGCCCCTGTCTGGCTGCTTTGGGCTTTGACATCAGAATGTAACTGAAGGATTCCATATATGCTCACTGAAGACCCACACTCCTCTCTCTGGGAGTCATCTTCTTAGACCAGTGTAGCTGGACACGGAGCAGAGAGGAAAAGTTAGGATAAATTGTAGGAAAAGTTAGACCTGAAAAGTTGCCTTCCAATCCGGTTTGAAGATTCGTTCAAGTATCCATTCATTTGTTTACTAAATATTTTTAGAGATCTGAAAATATACATTCTGAATCAATGGGAAGTTCTAAATAGTTCTCAAACATGTAGAATCCAGATTAAAAATCCTGGGTAATCATCCACAGTGCTAGTCAAAAAGCAGGTTGTTGAAGGCTGGATTTCTCAGCAAGCAGACGCTGAGTGGGAGTTTCAGCATGTAGGATGTGTTTGAAGGAGCCCCTGATCAGCACCAGGGCTGGGGTGGGGGTGGGGGGAAGCAGGAGTGGGCAGAGGCAACATCAAACTGAGACTGGAGCCTAACAACAGACTCAGCCAACCCCACGGGGAAACCTGGAGCTATAGTGACCCTTCGCCTCTGTCCCCTACTCTACCCCCCAAACTCATCAGTCACTGTACATGGGCTGTCCTGTGGTAAGGAGCCTGATTTGGGCTAAATGTCTCTCTGCAGCTGAGGCTGACAGATGGCAGTGCCTTGTGCCGCACCCCTAGCACCTGGAGGACAGAGCCTTCGTGGGAGGGGGTCTGGGCCACACCCGCGCTCCGTCAATATACGTTGAAGGAAATGATGATGAATACTTTGCAAATCCTCTTATTTTAACTAGAACTTCCATTGTTCAGCGTAATTCAAAGACTGTAATTTCTGTCTAAAACAGAAGTCCTTTTCTAAACCCAAACGATGTTTCTAGCTTTCCTCAGGAGGGCCTACCAGGGTTTATAAAATCTCCCAACTGGATCCACACTCGTCTCTTTGTGTGGATCTGTATTTCCATACATCCTCTGTATTTCACAACCTGCTACTAAAACTAACTCTGCTTCTGACTTATTCACCAGGAAACCTGTCATCCAGTGGTCAGTTGGCAACATCTGGTTGATCTCTAGGTCTCACCTGCTTGATCTCCGAGCCAAAACCACGGTTGGGTCCATTCCTCGGTTTCCTGAGGGGATTCCAAAAGAGGAGGTAGCCTGAACACCGGTAACTGCAATCAGAAGCTGTGGGGGGGCGCCTGGTGGCTCAGTCGGTAGAGCATCCAGCTTCAGCCCAGGTCCTGATCTCATGGTTCATGAGTTCGAGCCCGGAGTCGAGCTCTGTTCTGACAGTTTAGAGTGTGGAGCCTGCTTCAGACTCTGTGTCTCCCTTTCTCTCTGCCTCTCCCCTGCTCACACTCTGTCTCCCTCTCTCAAAAATAAGCACTAAAAGGGGCGCCTGGGTGGCTTAGTCGGTTAAGCTTCCAACTTTCGCTTAGGTCATGATCTCACGGTTCATGGGTTCGAGCCCCGCGTCGGGCTCTGTGCTGACTGCCAGCTCAGAGCCTGGAGCCTGTTTCAGTCTGTGACTCCCTCTCTCTCTGACCCTCCCCTGCTCACACTGTGTCTCTCTCCTGGAAATAAATAAAACATTAAAAAAAAATTAAAAAAAAAAAGCACTAAAAAGTAAAAAAAAAAAAAAGAAAGGGTTGTGGGGTTTACAGACCCAGTGATGAGGGTGAGGCATTCCAGGCACAGGCAGAGCGTGAGCAGAGTTGGGAGAACAGAAAATACAGGGCAGGTTAGGGGAGGTCTGCAGTCCAGTTTGGCCAAGCATGTGTAGGGTGGGGAGTGTTTCTAGAAAGAGGATTTTGAATGCCATTCCGAGAACATTTATCCTGGAGGCAGTAGCACGCGTATTCCAGATCACTGACCCGAGTGAAGAGTATACCCGTTTCTCACGCACCCCACAAATGACTGGTTGCCAGTGAGCTCTTGGCAACGAACCCCAAGGGCAGCGGAAGTGGGGATTCCCTGTGGCAAAATGAGGGCAAAGGCTCAACAAGAAGACAGCAGGTGTATTTTCTAAGCAGAATTAGCAGCAGCAGAAGCGATCGATACAAAGCCACAAAGCCCGCTCTGAAGTCTAGACAAGCCTCTCCTCCTTCTATGGACCTCTATTTATATCTTGGCCCCAGGAGGACTGTCTAATCTCTAATATCTCTATGATTCTTCATAGAGGCTCCCACTTCAGGACTTTATCCAGAAGGCCTGTGGCAGCGGGGCCCCACCTCAGCCAGCTGGGGCAGCCAAAGCCAAGACCTCTTCCCTGAGGCACATCCATTGCTTCCACCCTGCACAGAGTCATTTCCAGAAAGATCCCCAATAATCCTCTCTCCAGCTGAAAAGCATGGCACTGAACTGCCCTACAAACAGCACAGCGAGTGCCTGTTCCCGTGAGTTTATTCACACAACAGAATTGCACCTTAGGATGCTTTGCTCCCGTTTCTATCCTGCAATTTGGAACTCATGCTTGACAGAAGCCCCCTTCCCCACTCCCCTCTGCGCAGCCCCTCAGCTCAGCCAAGAGCCAGCTGCTCCCCTGGAAGCCGCTCTGTGCTCCCTGCCTTCTGCCTTTGCTCCATCTCCTTGCCTCCTCACTGGCCCATTCTTCCTGGCCTCAGTCCTGCTCTCCTGCAGCCCAGGGATGGGCTAGCAGTTCAGAGCACAGGTCTTGTCTTTCCAGGGACCCACCTGGAGCCTGATTGTTATCACGGCCAGCTGGATCCAGGGAAGGACCAAGGTGGGAAGCCAGCCCTCATACTGGCCAGCAGGGGGTCGGGGTGGGGTTGGGGCGACTACCGTGGGTCCAGGCCACCTGGATGCACCAGGTTGGGAACAGTCCAACCCTGCTCACAGGCAGGGGCGGAGAGAGGAGTTTGTAAGGGAGGCCTCAGGCTGAAACAGTTGGAGAATCTGCTTTAAGAAAAAGAATGCACAGGGGCACCTGGGTGGCTCAGTGGGCTAAGCCTCTGACTTCGGCTCAGGTCATGCTCTCACATTCGTGGGTTTGAGCCCCACGTTGGGCTCTGTGCCTGCTTCAGATTCTGTATTTCCCTGTCTCTCTGCCCCTCCTCCTCTCATACTCTGTCTCTCTCTGTCTCAAAAATAAATAAAACATTTTTTTTTAAAAGAAAAAGAATGCACAACATCACAAACACATATGACTGCACGCACACAGGGCTAGACCCCCTCCATAGCCAGGGAGGGACCTGAAGCTCAGGCTGCACTCGCTTTACACCCTGGTAAACATGCCTCCTGGTAGCTCTAGGCTCTGACTAGTGCGGTAGCAGAGGTCCAGGCAAGGGAGGAGTCAGAGTCCATGTTCATCGTTGTGCCCAGAGCCCATTTACTCATTCATTCATTTGCTCACTCAAACCCCAGCCGCCAGGCTGTGTCTCTCTCCCATATTGCCTCCCGGCCAGACATCTGCACACACAATGGCTGCAGTGAACTAGACCCCTGTGTGGGTCCTCAGGGGAGCTCACAGGAGCTGGATTTCTTTTTTCTTTCTTTTTAAATTTATTTTAATGTTTATATACTTTTTCAAAGACAGAGTACGAGCAGGGAAGGAGCAGACAGAGAGGGAGACACAGAAACCAAAGCAGGCTCCAGGCTCCAAGCTGTCAGCACAGAGCCCGAGGCGGGGCTCTAACTCATGAACTATGAGATCATGACCTGAGCTAAAGTCGGACGCTCAACCAATTGAGCCACTCAGGCACCCCAAGCCTGAGCTGGATTTCTGCCCCAACTCACCCCGAACCAGACACAAGTTCAGCCATACCTGGTACCCTCCTAATTGACATGTGCGTCCATCCCCAGGCCTGGAATGGCCTTGTGCTCACTGGCAAGCCCTTTCAAGACTGAGTTGAGTCTTTCTTCTTCAAAAATTTTTAAAACATATTTACTTATTCTTTTTGAGAGAGACAGAGGCTCCAAAGCCAGCTTTGCACTGAGAGCACAGAGCCTGACGCGGGGTTTGAACCCATGGACCGTGAGATCATGACCTGAGCCGAAGTCGATGCTTAACTGACTGAGCCACCCAGGCATGGGGTGAGGACTCTTTCTACACTGACTCTGTCAGAATTGGCCCTAGGTCTGGGCTGGGACTTGAGGGGCAGCCAAGAACCGGGGAAGGCAGGGCTGGGTGGTGGGTGGGAACCAACATATTGTTGGCACTTGTCACTGCTTCGTATGATCTGTCCTTCCTGTGATGTGTTCCTATGGCGCATGAGCTCCTTACAGGCAGTGACCATTGCTCACAAATCATTATGTATCTTCTTTAATAAGCAGCACGAGCCTTGTACGTAGTGATCGGTAAATAAATATCTGTGGCGTGTCAGTTGTCATGATTCACAAGTGGGCAGCATCGTATTGAAAATTCTCGCCCATCTCCTCACCTTCAAGCAGCCTCACAAAGATGATTCACTCTGGCCTTCAAAGAAGACGCCCCGTCATTTATCAGAGCTCCGTCTCCCCACACGGTATTCACCCACAGACCTTCCTGAATGAACGATCAGCGCTGTCGAGCATGCTGCAATCTTCTGGTTCAAAATCAAACATTGGGCCTCATGTCCTGACTTGCCAATAACTATGACACAGGTGGCACTTGACTCTCATAAACATATACCATCCTGCAAACATTCAGTCTATAAACTGCAAGCACAAAATAAAAACACCTGAAATTGGGTATTAAAGCAACGATACATGCATTTTGGGAAATGTGCCTTCAGGCAGATGTTTTTATTTACTTTTTAAATGTTGATTTATTTATCTTGAGAGAGAGAGACAGAGAGAGCAGGAAAGGGACAGAGAGAGAGAGAGAGAGAAAGAATCCCAAGCAGGCTCCACACTATCAGTACAGAGCCAGATGTGGGGCTCGAACCCACGAATGGCCAGATTATGACCTGAGCTAAAATGAAGACTCAGATGCTGACCTGACCAAGCCACCCAGGTGTGCCGAGATTATGCTTTTACTTTTTTTTTTCTAGGAGAGAGAAAGAGAGACAGCGTGAGCAGGGAAGGGTCAGAGAGAGAGGGAGTCACAGACTCTGAAACAGGCTCCAGGCTCTGAGCTGGCAGTCAGCACAGAGCCTGACTCGGGGCTCGAACCCACGAACCGCGAGATCATGACCTAAGTGAAAGTCGGACGCTTAACCGACTAAGCCACCCAGGCTCCCCATATGCTTTTAAATTAAAATAAAATACCAGGGTGAGTTTCAGTCTGGGCTCCACTGCTAATTGGAATCTTCCCATTTGGTGGGTTGATGAATTCCTGCTCAGTTACCTGTTGGGTTCAGTTAAAACTTGATAACAAAGAGAACCATAAATACCACCTTCTTTGTAAATCTTTGCTTTTTCCTCCCAGTGGTAGTTAACACGCTCTCTTGCCAAGTTCTTTAACACGAGGTATCTTGTATCTCCCTGTCTTTCCCCTTTGATTTATTCAGCAACTGCATCGTGAACACCTGTTACCGCGACACTGTTCCGGGTGCTGACCACACCTCAGGGAGCGGATCCGGCGATTGCTGCCCTCTTGGAACTCACACTACAACGAGAAGACGCACAGGGTCCAAGGTTCTCTGCCTCAGGGGACCACAAGCTCTTGAGGGTGGGAAACTACTTCTGGAGAAACCAAAAAAGAACCAGATAACAGAAAAGCCTTTGAAAGGTTGGCTCCTAATATACAGATGACTTTTCTGGGGAAATATGCAAATTCCAACAGCTGAGGAGCCCTTGTGTCACTCATCCCAGGACTTGAACTTCACAGGCACCAGGCAGCCTGGACCTTTCCCAGCACCTAAGCTGCTCAGTTGCTCTAAGAGAACATCAAAGGCAAAGATAACAAGTCAGAGAGTAAGGAGCTCTGGAATGTAAAAGTAATTTGGTTCATTGACCTGTTCTTATCTAAAATCTTCCTCTGATTTACATGAAACTAATTAAAGCTTAGGGTGAATATCAATGAGCTTAAATGTGCCCAAGTGTCGTTACCTCTTGTCTTAGCACCTACAATAAAATGCACCCCCTCCCTCCCATCTTTGTCAATTTCCCCTCTGTTAAGGTATTCACCATATGGTGAATGGTCCCAGCTTGTATGTATACAAGTCTGAGAAAGTGACCCCAAGGTGGATGGCACCTCACAGCCCCATGATTAAGTCAGGAAGCTAGGGGCGCCTGGGTGGCTCAGTCGGTTAAGAGTCTGAAATTCGGCTCAGGTCATGATCTCACAGCTCGTAAGTTTGTAGTGCTAGAGCCTAGAGCCTGTTTTCGGATTCTGTGTCTCCCTCTCTCTCTGTGCCCTTACCCCACTCACAATCTTTCTCTGTCTCCTTCAAAAATAGATAAAAACATTAAAGACAATTTTAAATATGGGGAGCCAAATGTAGGGGCAGTTTCAGCCTTTGTTTCCTAAATATTTGCGTCATTAGGCTTTGTTAGGGTCCTTTTAGATCCAAGCCCCTGCTCTCCAGAGAAGGAAGGAAGAAGATGGACTCGGCAATTCCCACTGGCACAGCACCAGGGCCCCTGGGGAAAATCAGAGCCCCTCAACAGTCCCCTTTTCTTAGAAGTCTTCCTCCATAAAGCCAGGCGGCATTCCCTTTGCGATTCTGCTGGCCTCTTCTATCTGCAGGAATCATAGAGTACTCACCATCAGCATAGACAGGCCCTTCCCGACTGTCCTTGACATACGTTGTTCAAAAAAAACACTCAGAGGGGAGCCCGGGTGGCTCAGTTGGTTAACCATATGGCTTCAGCTCAGGGCATCATCTCACAGTTTGTGAGTTCAAGCCCCGCGTCAGGCTCTGAGCTATCAGCCTGCTTCAGAATCTGTGTCTCCCTCTCTCTCTGCCCCTTCTCCTCTCTCTCTCTCTCTCTCTGTCTCCCAAAAATAAGTAAACATTTTAAAATCACATAAAAAATGCTCAGAGATTTTATGCGTGGACCCCCACCCTCACCGCAGGCAAACGACGGGAGTTGAGGTAATTAGAACCTTACTTCTCAAATATTCCCCGATTTATGTATCGGGGCAGGGTGGGAAGGGAACTTCTGGTTTTGTGACATTTTAATGGAAAGTTTAGCATCCTTAAGCACCGTGAAAGGTGGTAAGGGCGAGCTGCTAAATCTAAGTATTCCATCACAGAAAAGAATTTCATAAGTGTTTCACCTTGTGCTCACCTAGGAGGATAGTAGTTAAGAGTTATTTAACCTTCTGACTTTCTCAGCACTGTCCCCTTTCCTATAAACTGTGGGACAGTGCGATTCCTCAGTAGAATTCTTCAGTAGCAATTCCAGTTTTCCAAATGTCCTCCTTTCTAATGTATTGGAACCCTCGGACACTCTGATATATATTTTTTCATTTGTAAAGCATTCTCTCTGGTCTAGATTACCCATCCCAGTCTCACCTGGTACTGAGTTTAGGGGCCTCCAATGAATTGTTTCCCCTCTTGGACAGCATAAAATGTGAACCCTCTTCCACTTGGGGCTTTTTCCTCCAGAAACAACCAGAGTCAAATCCCTCCACAGAATGCAGAATTCCACCTGTCAAGTCTTTGCAGTCTCTGGCCACCTTGTACTCTCTGGAAACCCACTGTTGCCTCATTTGGCATTATCTGTAGAATAGGGAGACTTAACTTATACTTCCTTACTTGTGGATCTAGTGAGAAGTAAGTGAGATGATGCATGTGAAGCTCTTAGCCAGAGCTTGACATTAGTTTTCAATAAATGTTCACTATGACTTCTATTGTTGCTGTTTGCTCATAATTGGTGTTGGCTAGGCACACGTCACCCATATAAGTTTGTTTCTGGTAATCAAGGGAAGCTAACAAAGGTTCATAAGGTGATCGGTGTTCCTGAAGAATATTCTTGACTGTAACTTATGAAACGTAGCACTGTTTGTACCTTATAAATGGATGGTGTCTATGTTCCTGGCAGATTATCCATGTATTCTTTCTTTCTTTCTTTCTTTCTTTCTTTCTTTCTTTCTTTCTTTCTTTCTTTCTTTCTTTCTTTCTTTCTTTCTTTCTTTCTTTCTGAGTTTGTTTTATTTCCCCTTTTAAATTCCAGAAGAGTTGGATGTACAAAATATATTTTTGAAGTTCACATATCTGAAGTAAATCCGTCATAACAAAGCATTCGCTTTCCTGTTATTAATAAGGATGTTAATAAATAATGAAATAGCACTGGCACTTATGTAACTGTGCTTTCCATCTTCAGAAGGATTTGCAACCATTAACTAGCTCTTGGAAGCATTGCTTCTGTAAAGTCAGAAAGCATTATCTCTCCTCCGTTTGTCAAAATATCACAAACACCCAGTAAGAGAAGCCCATGTCTCCTTCGTGTTCTTTCTTGTTGCTATTTGCCTTTAGCAGAGGAGAGAGAGAATCATGCCTTGGCTTTGCATATATTCAATAATTGAAATTTGAGTGTTTTTAACCGTTACGTTTCCCTACTCAGGAAGTGTTAGCTAAGTCTGAGGCAGAATATTCTGACACCAGCAGTCGTGTCCCTTTGTGGGGGTGGGGAAGCTTTGTTCTGTTTGTTTTCACAAAAAGGGACGGGGCAAAACTCTAAACCAGAGCTGACCAATAGAACTTTCCAAACCCTGGAACTCTTCTGTAATCTGCCATCTCGAGGGCAGCAACCACCAGCCACACGTGGCTTCTGAGCACTTGAAACGTGGCTAGTGTGATCGAAGGGCTCAATTTTTAATTTCGTTTAATATGAATTCTTTTGAATTTAGATTTAAATAGCCACATGTAACCAGTGGCTACCGTATGGGACAGCACAGCCTTGACATGTCAGGAAGAAGTCCCCTCCATACAGAAGAGGTATTGAACCCGAAAGGAAAGTATTTGTACATCCTTATTTTAACACTTTTTTATCGTGTTATTTTTTTAATGTTTATTTATTTTTGAGAGAACACAGACAGGGGAGGGGCAGGGAGAGGGAGGAACAGAGGATCCGAAGTCGGGTCGGCACTGATGACAATGAGCCCCATGTGGGACTCGAACTCATGAGCCGTAAGATCATGACCTGAGCCGAAGTAGGATGCTCAATGGACTGAGCCACCCAGGTAAAACTTGTCTTTTAAAATGAATTCTTAGATTTTTAAAATAGACATGTCTGGCCACTCTGAAGAGTTTCGAGAAATGTCAGGCTTGGAACCTGGGCAGGGTGGTTCATGCAGCATCAATCTTGAATGCTCTGTGTGAAGTTGCCTCTGCCTCTAGGTTGTGTGCAAGTGAAGGGAGTGAATTCATTGACAATCAATTAGCCTGTCTCAGGTCAATGAGGAACCCCTCCGTGAACATTCCCTTTCTTCACCAGGCTCTTCTATAACCAAGTTGCTTTTTTTTTTTTTTTTAACTGTAGAATGTGGCTGAAAATTAATAGTGTTTTTGACAAAAATGCCCATGAGGGACAACTGCCGATCTTCTGTTTGCTACCAATTCGTTATGAAGCTATGCGTGTAAGTACAAAATGCAGATGATGGCTCAGTGAAAAGGGCCTGTCTGGAAAGTGCGGGTCTTGGGCTGGAGAAGTGGGTCAGGTAGAAACAAAACAAAACAAAGTCATTGTCCCGTTTGAAAAGGAAACAATTGTGAGCAACTTGGGTCATGGGCGAATGCAAGTCCAGAAATGCTTGTGCTGGAAACGCAGGTACCATGGAATAGTCGGCGACAATCCTCGGGGGGGGGGGAGTTTTTAATAGAAGTTAATTATTTTGACCCAAAACTCCTGGGAAGCTTTGCAAAGTTGGGTCAGGCTGGAATGGACAGGTCAGGAGGCAGGAATGAGATGTGGCACTTAAAGAGGAGAAATACACATGCTAATATTTTCTCTTGAAAGCAGAATACAGGAGCCAGTAATCAATAACAATTAAAACCAAGATAGATAAAGTACAGATTGATGTCAAGGCGTGTGAATTTATACCTCATTCGGTATTAAGCCATCTTTTAAAACACGCTAAGAGTTAGCAGTTAGGCTTTGTACTTGCAGTAGCTGTAGTGGTTATCTATCACTGCGTAACAAATCACTCCAGGGGCTTGAGACAACAAACATTTATTATCTATCCTGCTTGTGAAGGCAGAGGGATTCAGGGCTGGCTCAGGTGGGCAGCTCTGGTTCAAGACTTCTCCTGAGGTTGCAGTGAGATGCCAGTGGGGCCACAGTCATCTGGAGGCTCGACTGGGGCTGGAGAATTGCTCCAAAGTTGGCTCACTCACATGGCTGGCATGCTGGTGCCAGCTCACGGGCCTTCATGCACATGCCTTGACAGAGCACCCTGACTGTAGTGCGGCTGGCTCCTCCCAGAGCATGCAATCCAGGAAGGCAGGAGAGGGGGCACTCTACGGCCCGACCAGAGAAGCCATACACCTTGCTCCTGTCCCATTCTGTGCAGCACATGGGCCAGCCCTGACTCACTGTTGGAATGGGGATATACAAAGCAGGCTGGGGTCATTGGGAGTCATCCTGGAGGCTGGCTACCACAACAGAAAACATATTTTTAGAATAAAAGTATAATTGATGACTAATTGAAACTGCAAAGAGATGTCATTTTTTTTATTCTTCAGGTAAGTAAAAATATTAAAGAATAATAATCTCCTACATGGGCTTGTGAGGGGACAGAGGGCATCAGGGAGCAGGGCCCTCTCCCTCGCGGTCAGCGGTAAAGTAGTATGACCGACCCAGGGAACGCATAGACACCAACATTCAGGTGTGCACACTCCCAATTCCATTGTGCTTCTATTCCAAGCCATTCATTCTACAGAAGGACCCATGAACCGCATGAAGATGCATAAACTAGAATGTTCCCTAAGTATTTTCTCTTTCATGATAACAGATTAGAAATTACCCAAGTTCTTTCTTTACTGGTGACTGTGAAGCTGAAAAGCTACAGGACTATCTAAAGGTTGTAAATCTCTGAATATACTAAAAACGGAATCATAGACTCTAAATAACTAAATTGTATGGTTGATGACTTATGTCTCAATAAAACTGTTAAAAGGTGCAATGGTACATCCATAGAAAGGATCGCATACAGTGCAACTGTAAAAAAGAACAATGTCAGGGCATCTAGTGGCTCAGTCGGTTAAGTGTCTGACTTCACCTCAGGTCATGATCTCACAGTTCTTGGGTTCAAGTCCCACATCTGGCTCTGTGCTGACAGCTCAGAGCCTGTAGCCTGCTTCAGATTCTATGTCTCCCCCCTCTCTGTCCCTCCTCTGCTCTCTCTCTCCCTCAAAAAAATAAATAAATACTAAAAATTGAGAAAAAACAAAGATGATTTATAAACTCTCAGGATTTCTTGGGTGAGATAACAAAATAGAGTAGTATATTCAATATGCCATTGAATATTCAATACCGTTCAAAAAATGGGTAGAAGGGGCGCCTGGGTGGCTTAGTCGGTTAAGTGTCCGACTTTCGCTTAGGTCATGATCTCGCGGTTTGTGGGTTTGAGCCCCGCGTCGGGCACTGTGCTGACTGCCAGCTCAGAGCCTGGAGCCTGTTTCAGTCTGTGACTCCCTCTCTCTCTGACCCTCCCCTGCTCACACTGTCTCTCTTTCTCTCTCCTAGAAATAAATAAAACATTTTTAAAAAATGGGTAGAAAATCATAACATACACTTATACTTTCTTACATCTGCATGAAGAAATACCAGAAGGATACAAAAGAAAGCACAGATGGAGCAGGTGACAGAGGAAGGAGGTACATGGGATGGGGTCATAAGGAGGCATCTCAATGTGTCTCATGTCTCATCGTTTTGATTTTTGAACCACCAGAGTGTGTTACCTAATGAAAAATACAGTAAGATAATAACATACCCTATAACTTTAACAAGTTCTAGTTCTGCCTCAATTATTAACTAACTGCGGTCTGAGAAATGCCACATTACTTTTCCGAGTTTCCGAATTTTCTTCTGTCCAGTGGATTTATTGGTTGTCGGTCCCTCAGCTGTCACTGGAACCATTTCCTTGGCTACATATGCTGTTCCCCATAGCCACACTCCACCTGTCACCTGAATTATAGGTCTGGTGTCTGAGAGCACAGAAGCTTCCAGAGAACGTGATCCGTAACCCATATCTCTGTGGAACAGCCCATCATGTAACCGCAGGCTGGAGAGGGACATTAATAGCTAAGACCAAGAGCCACATCTGGTCCTAGAGATAAAATGAGTAAAAATGGAAATGAGAGGAAACACAACTCGGCAACAGCAAAAAGTGGCCAGAACAGGGCGGGAATCAAGACAACCGGAATGTTTGAAAAACAACACGGTGACAAGTGGACATCTCATGCCGTTGTCTCAGATTCAGGATTTCCCGCAGACATAGGTGGCCAAGAGGCCCTCCTCCTGCCTGTCACTGACATCCCCACACCAGAGCAACCACGGGATCACGCCCTCATCTGCAGAAGACTCCTGTAACGTGTGTGGACCCAGAGTGACACACTGAGGCACTGGCACTCTCGAGTGCCTGAGCAAGGTGACAGCAGAACTCTTAGTTAGCTCCAACATAGAAGGAAACAGAAGCACAGAGATGTGGAAGGAGCCCTACATGAGCATCGCTGTGCTAGCAGCTGAGAGGTGGAAAGAGGCCCTGGGACCCAGGAGGAGTTTGGGGAGCAACAAAGGCTAGACTTGCCTTCTCGACACTGAACTCTTGAAAGACTGTCATGATCAGTGTCGAGTTTGGGGCACCCAAGTGGCTCCATTGGTTAAGCGTCTGACTTCGTCTCAGGTCATGATCTCACAGTCCATGAGTTCGAGTCCGCATCAGGCTCTGTGCTGACAGTTCCGAGCCTGGAGCTTGCTTCGGATTCTGTGTCTCCCTCTCTCTCTGCCCCTTCCCTACTCACCACCCAGTCCCTCTCTTTCTCTCTCTCTCTCTCTCTTTCAAAAATAAACGAACATTAAAAAAAGAAGAAGACTCAGCTGGTTTTTCTCTTCCAGGTCCCACAAGGCTGAAACCAAGGGGTTGATGGCCTGTGCTCTTATGTAGAGATTCTGTGGGAGAATTTAGCTCCAGCCTCATTGTGATTGTTGGCAGAATTCAGTGTTGTGCGATCGTGCCACTGAAGTCCTCCTTTCCTTGCTGGCTGTTGGCCAGGGCTCATTCTTGGCTTCTAGAAGCTGCCCACATTCCCTGGCTTATGGTCCTCTCCACCTTTAAAGCCAGCAATGGTGGATTGAGTCCTTCTCATGATTCAAATCTTTCTGGCACCCCCTCATCTCTCCTGCCTCCAGCTGGGAAAAATATTCTGTGCTTTTAATGGGTCATGCGATTGAATGGTACACTCAGAAAGGCTAGGATAATCTTTCTAATTTGTTTTTTAAAAAATCTTTATTTATTTATTTTGGGAGAGAGTGCGTATGTGTGAGTAAGGAAGGGGCAGAGAGAAAGGGAGAGAGAATCCCAAGCAGGCTCCACACTGTCATGGGGGGCGGGAGGGGGGGGGAGGGTTGATCTCACAAACCATGAGATCATGACCTGCGCTGAAATCAAGAGTCAGACACTCAACCAACTGAACCACCCAGGCACCACAATCTTTCTTTCTTAATGTTGATCATTGTAAGCACGTCTGCAAAGTCCCTTTTGCCAGGAAACATAGCATTTTCACAAGTTGCAGGGATTAGAGCATGAACATCTTGAGCGGAGAGGCAGTCTACTCACCATGGCCTCACTTGCACTTAATGATGTATCTGCAAAAATGTTCTTTGCAGCATTGTTGCAAGAGTCAAACAATGGAAACAACCTAACTGTGAAGCAGTGGGCAGTAGTTTATAAATTATGGTTGATACAATGAAATATACCATGCAGTTGTTAAAAATAATAAATTGATAGGGAAAGACCACATTCTTCTATTTGGTGCAAAGAAAAAAGAGAGGGAGAGTATAAATGTTACTCTTAGTCTGAAGAAAGAAAGAATATATATCTATGTTTTATATATATATAATATATTATTTATGTGTCTGTGTGTATAAATGTATAAATGCCATGCAACATTTTTTAAAAAAGATACATAAATCTATTGACAGTGTAGCCTCCAGAGAGAAGTCAGGAGTTGAAGATAGAGCTATGAGGCAGGGGGAGAGCACTGAGCTGGGCTGAGGCTGAATGCATTCCCATCCCAGCTCTGCCCCCTGTCATTAACTGAGTTTGAGAAGGTAATCTCTCTGAGTTTGAGAAGGTAATCTCTCTGTGCTTAATCTCTTAATCTGTTTGCTTTTCTTTTTAAATATATATATATCTTAACCTCTCTGTGCCTCACATCTAAATGGAAATGATAATAGTAGCATCTCTCTCTGGAGTTGTTGTAAGGATTAAATGAATGAATATATGTAAAGGCTTCGAGGGGCACCTGGGTGGCCCAGTCAGTCAAGCATCCGACTTCAGTTCAAGTCATGATCTCACAGCTCGTGAGTTCGAGCCCCGTGTCAAGTTCTATGCTGACAGCACAGAACCTGGAGCCTGCTTCAAGTTCTGTGTCTCCCTCACTCTCTGCCCGTCCCCCACTCACACTCTGTTTCTCTCTCCCTCAAGAATAAATAAAAATTTAAAACAATTTAAAGGTTTTGAGTAGGGTCCAGCACAGAGTAAATGCCATGTAAGTATTTGCTATCATGACTTGGCCAAAAATAAATAGAATAGACGGGGACGTGGGGGGGTGGGGGTGACTACCGTGCCACATTGTGATGCCCAATGACATCTATGTGCCGCTCCTGGGCCCTCCCTGCTGACGCATCATCTCAGAGCAAGGGTCCAGAGAGGGCAGTGACTTACCAGAGTCACTCTGGGACCGCAGAGAGCAGGAGGCGGCGGGTGGCCCAGTAGGGTGTCCTGGTTGTGGATCTGGCGGTCCATCCCATGACTTGTCAGTGGCAGGAGCGGGCACCCAGGAGGCAGCGAGCCTCTGCCCTGTCGCTTCTTCTCAATGGCGGCTACCTTGGGTCTGAGCAGCGGGAAGAACAGTTTATAGGAAAGGTCTCTCCCCTGCCCTCCTCACGCTCCCCTGGCAGAGCCCCCATCTCAGGGGGTGCAGCCAGACCCGCTGGCAGTGGCCTGCACCCTCTCGCTGCCTCTCATTTTGAGCCGCAAAATGAGAAAACCAAGACGGAGCCCTTTCGCCTGGAGGACCTGAGTCACTTGGATTACGTGCAGTTTTCAGAAGCTCTGAGAAACGGTCTCAAAGAAATACCAGCACCTTTCCAGAAGCAGCTCTGACTGGCGGCCAAGGACAGGCCCGCGCCAGGACTGGCGAAGCGGAATTCAGACGTTCCTATGCTTGAGCCGGGGGAGGAAGAGGAAGGAAATGGGGAATGCGTACCAATGGCCTCACTTGCAACAGATGTAATCCTGGCGGCCTTCCTGGGCGTTAGTCCTGCCAATGGGAGACAAGGAAACACCGCGTTGAAAAGCCCCTTCTCCCTCTTTCCCCTGGTGGCTTATCTTTTTCTTCTCACCATCGAGCGCATTGGCTGAGCCGCCTCCAGAAAGACCTGCCTTCCCTCCCCCAGAAGCTGAACTCTCTGCTGAAATGAGGAAGCGCAGCAAACGCGGAAGACCTCGGGCGGCGGGCACCCTGGTGGCCAGCCTGACGGGGACACCCACCCCACTGAGCCGCTATTGCAGGCTTCGCAGAAGCAAACCCTCCCGTCCAGTTTGCCTGATTGCCACTCCTTTCTCTTCTCTCTCTTCTGACTACATCTTTGATTTCCGCCTGCGGTGAATTATTTATTTGGCATTGGAGGTAGCGCAAAGCGAGGAGCATTCAGCCCCGCTGGGAGCAATGAGGAAGTAAGAGGAAGCGTGTCGCAGCGTCCTTCCGCGGCGAGGGAACACCAAGCAGGAGTCTCTTTTAGAATCAAATCTTCCTAAAGTACAGCTAGAGTTTGTGCAAGTGGGGCTCACGGAACAGGGAGGCGCAGAGCAGCGGGGGGCCAGGGTGTGCCCAAGGCCACCTCCCGGGGAGCCACACGCCCCTCCGGGCCACGGAGAAGCCCGGTCTTCTCCTCTGGACTCTGATTCATCCTTGGCGAGCCCCCCTGGTCGAGAGAAGAAGGCCTGGGTCTTGCCTTGTTTCTCGGTGGTTGAACACCCCGGGATGTACTTCTCCCCAAGGGCTGGCTCTGGCCTCTCAGGACCCGCTCGTGACCCCCTGAAGCCTGTGCTAAAGGAGCCCAGCTTGGCTCTCAGTAAGTCCACTCACCTGTCTCAGCACCTGCGCTGGGGCAGGACCCGCCCGGCATGCCCACCACTGTTAGGTCAGGCGCCCCCGGAAAGTTCCCGCCCACAGTCTGAAAGGGTTAACACAACTGGCAAAAACTCAAGAGAAACCACTGCTTCCATTTGACTAATGAGCGACGGCCAGTGCTATTTTCGGTCCCATTTTCAGTGTTTGCCTAACAGAGGTAAATCATCAGTGTTTATCTTGGGGTTTTCCAGCTCTGTTCTCTAGAAGCCTGGGCCCTGTGCTACTTGGTAGGCAGAGGGAGGCTGAGCTTGGGCGGGACGGGAAGACGCAAAAAGCTGAAGTGGACGGGCAGGCGGCCGCAGAGACCCCCCTCCTCTAACTCAGGGGCCAAAAGAAAAGTCAAGTCCCTCCTGGCAGTTACACTCAGAGTTTCACTCTTTTCTGTGCATTTCACCACCATTCACTCTTGATTGACCAAGAAGATGCGGTTTCTGGAAAAAAAATTACAGACTTGCCAGAGAGCATGGCAGTCACAGCTGTCATGGATGGAGACTACCTGCCTGCACACTGGCTCCCTCTGGTCTTCAGCACCGAGTGCACTTCATGGCGGCCCCACAAGGCGGGTGCTCTAAGCATCCTCCTGGTACAGGCAGAACTACAGGCCTAGGAGCGTGACTTGCTCAGCATCACACAGCGAGGAAATGCCTGAGTCGGGATTTGACCCCAGGCAGTCTAATTCCAGAACTGAATGTAACCAGAACAGATCCAGAATGGTGGCAGTTACAGACACTGCTGCCTTGGTCAGCTGGGGCAGCTGTAACTAAATACCCCTGATGGGGAGGCTGAAATAAATATTTATTTTCTCACAGTTCTGGAGGCTGTAAGTCCAAGGTCAAGGTGTTGGACGTGGTAGGGGTAGTTTCTCCAGAGGCCAATAGCCTTGGCAAGCAGACAGCTGCTCTCTCAGTGTGTCCTGACATGCCCTGTCCTCTGTGCACACACATCCCTGGTGTCTCTCTGTGTCCCAATTGTCTCTTCCTGTAAGGACGCTCGCTGGTCAGACTGGATCAAGACCTGGCACAAAAACAGACACATAGACCAATGGAATAGAATTGAGAACTCAGAATTGGACCCAAAAGTATGCAGCCAACTAATCTTTGACAAAGCAGGAAAGAATATCCAATGGGAAAAAGACAGCCTCTTTAACAGATGGTGTTGGGAGAACTGGACAGCAACATGCAGAAGAATGAAACTAGATCATTTTCTCACACCATGCACAAAAATAAACTCAAAATGGATAAAGGTCCTGAATGTGAGACACGAAACCATCAAAACCCTAGAGGAGAAACCAGGAAACAACCTCCTTGACCTTCACTGCAGCAATTTCTTACTTGACACATCCCCAAAAGCAAGGGAATCAAGAGCAAAAATAAACTATTGGGACCTCATCAAGATTAAAGGCTTCTGAACAGCAAAAGAAACAATCCATAAAACTAATAGGCAACTGACGGAATGGGAAAAGATAGTTGCAAATGACATATCAGATAAAGGGTTAATATCAGGAATCTATAAGGAACTCACCAAACTCCACACCCAAAAAACAAACAACCCAGTGAAGAAATGGGTAGAAGATATGAACAGACACTTCTCCAAAGAGGACATCCAGATGGCCAACAGACACATGAAATGATGCTCAGCATCCCTCCTCATCAGGGAAATACAAACCAAAACCACACTGAAATATCACCTCATGCCGGTCAGAGTGGTTAAAATGAGCAAATCAGAGGGGCGCCTGGGTGGCTTAGTCGGTTAAGCGTCCGACTTTCACTTAGGTCATTATCTCGCGGTTCGTGGGTTCGAGCCCCGCGTCGGGCTCTGTGCTGACTGCCAGCCCAGAGCCTGGAGCCTGTTTCAGAGTCTGTCACTCCCTCTCTCTCTGACCCTCCCCTGCTCATGCTGTCTCTCTCTCTCTCCTAGAAATAAATAAAAACTTTTAAAAAAATGAGCAAATCAGAGGATTCTAGATGCTGGCGATGATGTGGAGAAATGGGCACCCTCCTACACTGTTGGTGGGAATGTAAACTGGTGCAGTCCCTCTGGAAAACAGTGTGGAGGTTCCTCAAAAAGTTAACAATAGAACTGCCCTATGACCCAGCAATAGAACTGCTAGGAATTTACCCAAGGGATATAGGAGTGCTGATGCATAGGGGCACATGTACCCCAATGTTCATAGCAGCACTCTCCACAATAGCCAAAACATGGAAAGAGCCTAAGTGTCCATCAACGGATGAATGGATCAAGAAGACGAATGGATCAAGCAACATGGATGGAACTTGAGGGTGTTATGTTGAGCAAAATAAGTCAGGCAGAGAAGGACAAATACCATATATTTGTACGTATAGGAGGATTAGGAGGAACTTAATGGAGGATCGTGGGAGAGAGGAAGGGATGAAATAAGGAGGGAGAGGGAGGGAGGCAAACCATGAGAGACTCTTGAATGCTGAGAACAAACTGAGGACTGATGGGTGTTGGAGGGGAGGGGGAGTGATGGGCATGGAGGAGAGCACTTGTGGGGATGAGCACTGGGTGTTATATGGAAACCAACTTGACAATAAACTATTAAAAAAAAAAAAGACTGGATCAACACCCACCTTAAGGGTTTCCTTATGCCTTAATTACCTCTGTAAAAACTCAATCTCCAAATAGAGTCACCTGCTGAGGCACTGGGGGTTAGGACGTCAACATATGAATTTGGGCAGATACTACTCTGCCTATAGCACCCCCACGTCTCAGATGAGGAAACTGAGGCACAGAGTGGTTAAGTCCTACAGAAAGTAGGACGAGGACTTGGACCTGGACAGATCAGTTGCTACTCTCTCCCACCTTGGTTCCTAGCCTCTTGTGCTTGGTTACTTCATTCCTTTATGTCTTAAGGCTGTGACAGTGAGTGTTAGCAAGAAGTGGTAGAGGCCAACATCAGCACCCTATATCCAAGGCAAGGGCAAAAACGTTATCAGGAAGTGTCTGGTCTAAGTCTGCAGGAAGAAAAGAGCCTTCCAGAAAGCAAGCTCTCCGGGTCAGATTCCTCCGATGAGGACCCCATTTCCAGATCCTAGAACCCAGCCCCCTTGAGAGCTCAGGCCTGGAGTCAGACAGGGTGGCTTTATATGTGCTCCAGGCGAGTACCTTGAACACTCTGAGCCTTCATCTGGTCAGTGAGGAGGATGCACGTGGCTGATTGTGAGCATGACATGAGGGAACGCACATTGCAGGTGCTTTGCACAATGCCTGACACACTGTGGGCTATTCTGAGTGTAAGCCTACCTGCAGGGGTGCGGTGGGAGGAGCTGGGAGGGTGGCAATGCCCCTTCTGCAAGGAAGTGGCATCAGGCAGCGGCCTTGGACCTGAATTGGAACCCCCAGCCCTACCTCCACCGCGGAGCAGGAGTGAGGAGACGAGAGGGCCATCCATCCCTGCTTTCAGCCTCTCTCCCCGCCCCCCCCTCCCTCCGCCTTTCCCCACCCCTGGGGTTGCAGGCATAGCCAACTATGCTGAAAGGCTTAAAATTCCAGACCGATTTCTTCTCTCCAGTGGTTTGCAAAAGCTGTGGGTTTGAAAAGAAAGTAAGACTTTGAGAGTGAAGGGGGGTAATGCGTCACAGGGTGGGGACTGGGTGGAGGTTGGTGCAAATTTCTAGACAAAGCCCCAGGCAGCACAGACTGCGTCTGGGCTTTACTGATGCTCTGAGGGGACAGCAAGATTGCCTTGGCCTGGAGCCAGACTAACCCTGGTTTCTCGCGTCCGGATCAGGGGCAGGAAGAAGCCTCTGTTCCATGGAAGAGAATGAGGCGGCCCCAGAATCCTGTCACCAAGGACTGGGGAGCTGATGGGAGCCTGCCCTGCCCCAGGCGGGACAAGATGCATCCTGGGCTCTGGGCATGGCCAGAAAACTGGGGCAGGCCCTTTATTTCACTCCTCAGAAGTGCCTCTTCTCATCTGGAAACCAAGGCCGCCATGGTTAGCATTGCCTACATCTCCAGCATCCAGAGGACTCAGTAAGATCAAATATGTGCACAGAGTTTGGAAAATAGCCAAAAGGTACAGCACAGAATCCACGATGCCCATGTTACCAGGTGTTCCGGCATCTTCCAAGAAGGCAGCCTGGCCAGGCGGCCTCCCGTGCACCCCAGCGCAGGGCACAGAGCCCCAAGTGATTGACGCTGCTGGGAATATTCAGAAAGCATATTTGTAGGAAGCTCTGGGCATTTCCCCTCTATTCTCCCCCTTAGGAGGTGGGGAAAGGAACCATGGCATGAGATAAGGGGATGATAATCACAAGCTCCATGAAATGAACATGTTAGCCTTTTGTTGAGAAGCAATGAGATGTAAGACCATGCTGGTTACCGCAGAGGAGGAGGAGTCCAGATAAAGGCAGCTCTCGCTACATTCATCCGTTCATTCTTTCCTTTATTCAATCAATACTTTCCTTTATTCAGTCAATAAGTATCTATTTGGTACCTATTATGGAGCCCTGCTCCAAGTTCTGGGGAGTTACACGCTACGGTACAAAAATACATGAACACGGTAAGTGGTTTGCTAGATGAACAAAGCACCAAGGGAGGGAAGAGAAGGAAGAGTTAATCCTGACTCAGGAAATCAGAGAAAACTTCCTGGAGGAGACAACGCTTGGGCTGGTCTGAAGCGGTGGCTGGACTCTTAGCACTTAGAGACAGAGAAGAGCCTCACAGACAGAGAGAATTGTGAACACACAATGGGTCAGGGTGGCCGGGTGCCTGTCTTGGTGTGAGAGTGCTAAGACAAGAACTGGCCCCTCCTCAGTGCTGTCAGCTGGCCCCAGGTCTGCGTCCTCGAGTCCCCCGTCTCTCTTTCCCAAGATTCAGCTCTGCCCTGGTTCCACCAGAGGCAAGAGGTGAAGAAGGGAACCACTAACCCCAACCACTAGCACCGTCCTCTGCCCATCGTCACCCCGCAGGTTGGGGACCTGGGACATCGTGCCCCTCTCCGGGCTCTCACTATAGGCTCGGACCTGACTTTGCACTGATACTGACCTGGAAACCGAGGTCCCATATGAGTGCCCTAGTTATGTCCTCACTCCGGCCCTGGCCTGCCTGGGCCCACTTTGCTTCTCCCTCTACCACGTCCCTTCCGGGGCCTCAGAGTGGAAAGGATACTAGAAGGTTCCTGCTTTCCTTAGAGCATCATCGTGCTGGGACAGCTTATGCTAATGAACTAGCAGGTTGTTTCCTTTGTTTTGCTAACCGCCCAGCAACCAGGGGCCAGGAGAGGAGAACTCTCTGCTCACACACCTGCCATGCTGATTCCCCTCCCCAGACCAGGGAGCAGCTCAGATACAGCTGTGAGGAGCCATTGAAGGAAGGGTCTGGACTGGGCAGCCGTACTTCCTGAAGACGACTCTGGGGTCCAGAACAGATGGATCAGGGTGGGGGAAGTTGGGGGTAGGCAACAGTGAAATCTGGAGGCACTGCATTGTCTAAGGGAGACACGGTGAAGACCTCAACTCTGGAAAAGCCAGATAGAATGGGAAAGGCTGAAGACACCGGGGAGGTTGACTACCAGGGATTGCCAATGGCTGGCCTTGGGAAGATTTGGGTGAAGCAACTTTACAGATGATGCTACAGTTTTGAGACTGGGTGACCAGGAGGACATCTGGGTAACTGAGTAAGGAAGGAAAGAGGAGGAATTCTTGTGTGTGTGTGTGTGTGTGTGTGTGTGTGTGTGTGTGTGTGTGTGTGTGTGTATGTGTGTGTTGGGGAGATGGCCAAGGAGACAGTAAGTTTAGATGGGTACCACTGAATTAGAACAGTTCTCTGCTACCCACAGTAGCAGAAGTTGACAGGCTGGACAGCCAACCTGGGGCCGCTGGTTCACGACATGTGGTACAAGGTCAAACCACAGGCTGCAGAGGGAGAGACCAATGTCATGGGGCCCCAGAAACGGCTTCTGCAGCCTGGCCCGGCAAGCCCCTCACTGTGCCCACCTCACAGGAGGGCAGTTCCCAGGGTGGTCCTGGGGTCAGTAAAGGCCACTCCAATGCACTCTGTTCTCAGACTAAAATCACTGCTACTCATCATAGATGTGTGGCTTCCAGATCGTCATAGCCAGTGTTCTGGGATTTTCCTCCTTACGCCTCCGTGAAACTGCAGCTCTAGATAATGAAACTTCTTTTAGGGAGACTCTTGGGAAGAAGAGTGAATTATCACAAGGGTTTTTCCACATGGCCCAAGACCAAGATCCATCAGCACATCCTAAAAGAAGGCAGGTTGGAGGCAGATGGAATACGGAGTTTTGCCAGAAGTGGGCGAGGCATGATGGGCGTTCCTTTTTCTTCCCACTGGCTGGTTCTCACCCAGAGTGTGTTTGTCTCCGTCTGGCCTCAGATAACAATATGCGTCATCTTCACTTCCTCCTGTGCAGGAACCTGTGAGCAGGTTTCTGGCGGGAGGTTGCAGGAACCTGGCTTTCTTGTCTATCTGGAGCACATGTGCGGTAGGTGAAGGGCCCTCTCCCTTGGAGAGGCTGGGACTGGCCCTCAGGACTGCTCATTCCCGTTGGCTGCCAGCCCCCCTGGGCAGCGTCCTCGGTGCAGCCTCTGTCCTCCCAATGCCACTGGGGCCCGTACCCTTGTATTAGTGACTCAACAGAAGTCTCCCAGTTCTGGGGATAGAAGTCCAAGTCCAAGGTGTAGGCAAGTCTGGTTTCTCCTGAGGGCTCTGTTCCACACCCCCCTGCCAGCCTCTTGCCAGTGGCTGGCTGGCAATTTGGGGTACCTGTGGGCTTGTGGAAGCCTCATCCCCGTCCCTCCCTCCATCTTCACATGACGCTCTCTCTGTGTTCATGTCTGTGTCCAAATTTCCCCTTTTAACAAGGACACCAGTCATCCTGGGTTAGGGCCCAACCTCCTCCAGATTGACCTCAACCTAATGAATTCCATCTGCATTGACCCTCTCCCCAGTTAAGGTTGCACTCTGCGGGACTGGGGGCTATGCCCTCAACATGGGAATCTGAGGGTGACACACTTCAACCCATAACATCCCTCCCCTCTCTCTTTCAAAGCCTCGTCACAAAGCCCTAGTTGCCAGATCACAGCCTGTAGCCCTGGCTGGGCCAGCGGTTCACAGGCTCCTTATTTTTCCTTTCTCTGAAGACCATAGGGACAGGTACCCCCTGAGAATAAATGCTTTTCATGTCCAGGATATTTTCCTGGGAGGGAATTTTAGTCAATCCTGGGTTCAGGCGTTTGCTTCTCTACCCACCTAAAACACTCCTTTGATTAAATATTCCTCAAAGAGCACTTGGAGCTCTGGTCTACGTAAAAGAACAAATATTCTGTTCTTGGCACTCTCTGCTCCTAAAATTGTTTTCCTTTGTCCTTCAGAATTGCCTTCCTGCTTGGCACCCTGGTCAGACCCCTCATCCATGAGAGTTTGGAAGGACACTCTGTGGTTCAGGACAAGGGTCTTGTGTCTGGCAACGGTTTGTCCTCCGAGACTCCCAGAGAGTGCTGATCTGTAGGGATGTGCCGCCCGTGATGCCTGCACACGGGCCGCCGCCAAGAGGAGTCATGACCAGGTGTGTGTGGTGTCTGTAGTGATGGTGCCACCCCCACAGGGCCACCCCCAGCTTGGCCCCAGTCCCAGAGCACTTGCCACCTGGGCCCTGCTGGAAGTTTTTTTTTTTAAGTTTTATTTATTTTTGAGAGAGAGAGAGAGACAGCGTGAGCAGGGGAGGGGCAGAGAGAGAGGGAGACACAGAATCGAAAGACAGGCTCTAGTCTCTGAGCTAGCTGTCAGCACAGAGCCTGATGCCAGGCTCGAACCCACGAACCGTGAGTGAGATCATGACCCGAGCCGAAGTTGGACGCTCAACCGACTGAGCCACCCAGGCACCCTCTTGCTGGAAGTTTCTAAACAGTTCGCTGAGCCCTCTTCCCCACCTTCTCCAAACAGAGCTCCAAATTATGGATGGGAATGGGAGGAAATTCGGGGCGGGATCGGGGCTGGAAGGGAAGAGCTGGGGATTCATCTCGGAGCTGCATTCACCTGTAAACACAATCTTTTTTTTCCAGAATATTCTTATTTGGATGACAGGTGATCAGGAGTCCTCAGCCACAAGAGCTTTGGTGGAACTTCAGAACACTTCTCAAATGGGGCTCCATTCTCTGGTGCCAGGTCTTCCCCAGGGGAGTCACGTTGCCTCGCACAGTCAGGCCGGTCTACTGTGCCTCCTCCACCAATTTGTATGCCCCACCCAGGCTGTGCCTAAGGCTTTGGAAGTGGCATAAAGCGATGATTCCCTGAATCCTAGCTGAAGGGGGTCCTCCATCCCAGGAGGACATGCTTTCTACATCCTTATCACTCAGTTCCCACACAGCTTGACTCTCGCATCATAATCTCTTGGTCTGGCTTTGTCCAGTTTAGATTTGTTTGTTTGTTTTTAAATGGTTTTATTTATTTTTGAGAGAGAGCACACAGGGGAGGGGCAGAGAGAGAGGGGGAGACACAGAATCTGAAGCAGGCTCCAGGCTCTAAGCTGTCAGCACAGAGCCTGACGCGGGGTTCAAACCCATGAACTGTGAGATCGCGACCTGAACTGAAGTCAGACACTTAACCTACAGAATCACCTGGGTGATCCTGTCCAGTTGAGATTTGCAATCAGCCTCTTACTTCTGCTGACCAGGGACCCCACAGGATGGGGCCTGAAAACTCCATACTCTGCAAGCGAGGACCCCAGAAACACGAGCTGGCCTGTCTAAAGCTGGGGCGCCACCTGCCTGTCCACCCCGGCCCTCTGAGACTGGGACCCAGTGATCCCAATAACCCCCTTTTTCTTAATAGAATGGGGATCCAAATAATTTCCACTTCACATCAGTGGGGTGATGACACAGAGCTGTCCGCATAGCAGAGAGCTGCCATGTCGCTGAATCACGATCATTGTTAATGTGACCACTACTGTCCATAAACCTCCACACAGCCGTGCCCACAGCCTTAGGGAACAGTGACTTCTGAGAACCAGCAGTTCTTGTGGGAGTGACTTCCTCAGGGCTCCCTGCAAGGCAGATCCTGAGCCAAGTACATGGGTGAGCGGTTTATTTGGGCCTTGACCCCAGAGCAGGAGTGAGGGAGCAGAGAGAGGGAGATAAGAAGGAGGGATGGGCTGGCTCTCAAGGTTTGACTGTGTCAGGCCATCTGAGAAGAATGCTGCCAGGTCCTCTTAGGTGTTAGGCTCAGGGCATCAGTCAAGGTCCTGGGGTAGAATGCGGAAGGACCCAGTCCTGTGGCGAGTGCTAATTGCTGGAAGTAAGTCTAAACTCATGGCAGCAAAAATCAGGGGTGGGCCAGGAGCTGTGGTGGGCTCTCCAGGGGCATCTGCTACAGAAACAAGACCGGAAAATGAGGCCACCATACCCACGGAGGCTGTGTGTGTGTGTCAGTCTTTGCTGCTTCTTTTTTTTTTTCCCCCAGCAAGCAAGTTCATTAGAGTATAAAATTAGAATGGAAGGGTAGTATGAAAACTCTCTTTGCAGAGAGGGGACATTCGAAAGTGAATGCCCGAGGATTATAGGCAAGAGTCCTCTTTTTAGAAGGTTCTGGTCAATCGGCCCCCTTCCTTCTTAGGTTCTACCCTCAGCGAACCTGAGAGGGGAGTAGGTAGGGTCTGTTCCGTTCTTAAGAGGAACCTTAAGCCTGAGGGGGTTGTTTGCTGTGGTCAAACACTCCCAGCATTGTTCCAAAATCTGTGATGTTCCCCACCCAGGGACCTCAGGCCCTAACCTTTCCCTCTCTGCCTATTTCATCCTATCTTTTTGTATCACAGTCCCGCCTCTGAACACGTGACTCCCAACTGCCGTTAGGAACTGGGGCCACGACCGATCTTAACTGCTTCCTGCTTCAGAGGGGCAATGACTGGGAAGGGGAGTCGGGGCGGGTTCAGAGTCATACAGAGGTCCGATATAATGGGAGGGTGTTTGGGACATCTGGGCTAGCAGGATTTTCTTAGATGACTTATTTCTCTGGCATATGTAACAGCTCCTACAAATGATATACGATGAGTATTAGACCAACAGGTGTTAATATTCCAAACGCCACACCATTAGGAAGGGAAGATGTATTTTAGCCATCCCTAAAATCCCTGGCATGTCTGGTTATAAGTATATATGTTTTTTATTAATTTAACTATAGTCGTGTTTCCCTCTCTCTTCCATACTTATTTGGATCCAGTGATACTGTTCATTAGAATAATTAAGCACCTGATCTAGTTTTTGGTTCTCAATCCTCAATTCTTCCTTTGGCCATCCAGTTGCCATGGGAACAACTCCATGATGCATATTTAATTTCACCTCAAGGAAAGATTGAATTTCGATATCCAGATTACTATAAGTTTACACAATGTTTATTTTTTAATGTTTATTTATTTTTGAGAGAGGGAGAGAGTGTGAGCAGGTGAGGGGCGGAGAGAGAGACACACACAGAATCCGAAGCAGGCTCCAGGCTCTGAGCTGTCAGCACAGAGCCCGATGCGGGCTTCGAACCCACAATGGCAAGATCATGACCTGTGCTGGTCGGACTCTTAACCGACTGAGCCAGCCAGGTACCACTTCACTTACTTATTTCGGTTTATTTGCCTTATTTTGTTTTTTACAAAAGTAATATGTGCTCATGGTAAAATTCAAATGATTTATAAAGCTGTCAAAGGAAAAGTAAATAAAAGCACCTCACTGACCCAAACCTTGATTCCCAGTCTCTAGAAGTAACTTCATTTTACAGTTTCTTATGTTCCCTTCTCCACAGTCTGTGCACGTATAAACACAAATACCCATTTCCACCCATTTTTGTTTCTCCCAAAATGAATTCCAACCATACATTTTTCATGAAATAGCTTTTCCCAGAGATCGTTTCTTTATCAGCACACAGAGATCTAGCTCATTCTTCTTAACAGCTGACCAGGAATCCATCATGTGGTTGTACCTTAATGTACGGACCATCTTCTGCTAATGGATGTTTAGGTTTTACCTATTTCTATTTACCTATAATTGCTATTATAAGAAATGCTGTGAGGACCATTTTTATATGTTTTGCTTGCTTCTTCAAATATACCTATAGCGTAAGATCTTTGAAACTGTCTCATGAAAGCCATGTTTATTTAATGTTTATTTATTTTTGAGACAGAGAGAGACAGAGCATGAACGAGGCAGCAGCAGAAAGCAAGGGAGATACAGAATCCGAAGCAGGCTCCAGGCACAGAGCTGGACACAGGGCTCATACTCATCAACCACGAGATCATGACCTGAGTCGTAGTCAGACGCTCAACCAGCTGAACCACCCAGGCTCCCCGAAAGCCATGTTTATTTACAATTTTAACATTTATTTATAATTTTGGAAGAAATAGTTAAATGGCTCTGCAAACCCATTATATCAATTCACATTCCCACTAACAGGCTGCAAAAGTGTGGGTTTCCTCATACTCTGCCATGCTAAGAATTATCTAGTGTTTGCATCGTCATCAATTTATTGGGTAAAAACCATTACATCTGGTGGCTTCAACTCTTTGGTAGTAAGGACAAACATCTTTCCATGGAACTATCGACAGCTTGTATTTTTAAAAGCAGAACTGCCTTTGTCTTTACTTCCATGGTATTGTTCATAGTTTTCTTATTGATTCAAAAGAGTTCTTTGTAGGTCCCTAGGGTGTCAATGATTGAATCACCAGTGTGAGAATTCTATTTGGATCCATTCTATTAGATTTTCCCGAGCCTGGTTTATAATCTGAATCACCTGGGAAGTTTGATAGAATACACATTGCTGGACTCTGCCCCAGATTCCAGATCCGGTGTGTCCAGGGTGGGGTCCAAATATCTGCAGGCTTCTTTTTTTTTGTTTTTTAAGCTCCCCACGTGATGCTGATAATCAGATTACTCAGTATCTGGCATGAAGATGGCGGAATGTACTTTGCTCATGTTTTCCTTTTCGTAAGGTAGGTTCCCATCTCCTTAAACCGGAGGTAAGAGACTTCGGGTTTCAGGTCCCTGGTTCCGTCAGTGGCGGCCCTTCCCAGGTGTGTTCTCACAAAGGCTCAGAGGACAAGAAAGCAGAGACTCAGCACAGCTCACCCTGACTCACAGTCCACCTGAACCCCTCTAGGAGAGCATTCCCCAAGGCTAGGAGAGACAGTGGGCAGCCAAGCTCCCTACCCCTGGCCAGGCCACTCGGTGCTGACCCGTCACCCCATGCCCACTCCCTCCCAAAGAGGAAATAAGCAGTTACCTGCTTAGGGTAGATTTAGGGTGTGGCACACTTTTTGTATTTGGTTAGCTGGTTTCCTTAAGGCACAGGTTGCTTGCCCTCTTGTTAGGTAGTGGAAGGCTGACTCATTCTCCTTAGCTTGATTGACATGAGCTTCTTCCCACCACCTAGCCAGAGCCAAGTTCAGCACTCCAAGATGAAACCAAGTATTCTGGGACTTGAGAGCAAATGTTTCCTTCAATGAAGCAACGGACCTTTCTTCTTGTTCTTATAGCATTGTCATCAGGTTTGGCATCCCTTCCATGAGTGTGAGTTGCAAATATTGATTAAATTCAGCTGTTTGTAACCCAGAATTCATTGTCCCATGGAGGCCCTTCTTGGATGAAAGTTAACTGCTAGCACAGTGTTTACTCAAGTCCATTTTGTCAGCAATGGGAGAGTCTGCATTGTGTGAATGGAGGTCTAGGTCCTTGGATTCCCTGAGAGATTTATGTGGGGATCTGCACTCGAATAAAGACAGCCAGAAGGAAAGTGACAGGCACAAAGCAGTTGATTAGAGTGAAAGTATATACTCAAGATGAGAGAGTGAGCAGGTTCTTCTAGGTGGAACTGCCCCTTGGGTTGTTCTGGGATTAGATACTATTGGGTCTCTACGCTGGGAGGACTTTGACCCACAGCGGGGTGGTCTCTAGTGGAAGCCACTTCCAATCATTTGGGAAACTCTTTCCACAAGTTGGGAGGGGGAGTATTTGACACCTCAAGGTTGGTACCCAACTGTGATGGCAGCCTTTCGTCATAAGATGGAGGGAGGAGCTGTATCCTCAATGCAAATACATTATAATGAGTCTAGGGGCCAGGAGCCTGGGTGGCTCAGTTGGTTAAGCATCAGACTCTTGCTTTTGGGCCAGGTCATGGTCTCACTATTGTGAGACCTAGTTTCTAACAATTTCACCCAAGGGGTAGATGGACATTAGTTCCAAGGGGCCGCCTGAGGAGGGCAGCAGTGTCTCCCCCCCCCCACCACCCCGCCACTGCTCTGGCTCTTGCATCAGCATGGAGCATGGGAGGTGCTCCCCACCTGGCTCAACACAGCAGGGCCAGGACAGGGGGGGCAGTTCCCAGAAGCGGCCAGGAAGTCAGAGGGCAGGAGCTCCCATCGTGGAAACTGTTCATCAATATTGTTTCTAAATTAGACAAATTCGAGTTTTATAACTTGAGGGTCGCTGATACTTCACAACTGTGCTTCTTCACAGTCCAAGTAATACCAGGCTGGCTTAGCCTATTTTATGCAAAAGAAATATTAGAAAATAGATCCAGTTGAAGTTCATAAATAAAACTGATTTATTGGTTGTAAAATCCACTTTTTAAAAACTCCGGCACTAAAACAAATTTATGACTGGCCACAGCCCACAAGATCTGTTTCTTACTTTCCCTCGAAAAGGGTTTGATTTAAGCACACTTCTTCTCAAACCCTTCCAAATGCTAAATTCTAATAACTCTCCAGCTTACCAAGATCCTCTCAGGTCCACGGGCCCCTGCCCAGTTGGGTTGTTACCTTTTCTCTAAAGTTGGAAAGTACAGGGTTGGCTACACACAGTCCTCCACCCACACACTGCCCGATGGTGAGTTCCCTCACTGTCCATGACTGCACTAATCTTCATAGAGTGTCCCTTTCAAAGGTCAGGGATGGCCGCTCATAATGTCCCTTTCTTCTTTTTTTTTTTTTTTTGTTAAGTCACTTTAGATAAGGTGGGGAAAAAAGGCACCTCTACGATGGTGAAGGCAGAGAGAGAACCAAAGTTTTGTACACCTGTTAAAATAACAAACTTCAACCAAGTAAATTCAAAGATCGAAGTGACTTTACTAAATGATCAAGTAGAGGGGCCTCTACCAAGTAGAGGGCTGCTCCCAGGAGTTGTACAAAGTAGAAGATTTTGATAGGAAGGAGGGTGAGCAAGGAGTTATCAGCAAAAGAAAAGAAATGATTGTTTTCAGTCAAGTTCACCTTCCCTTAGGAGGATGGAGAAGGGGTCTTGTCCACCGGATCACCTCATCTTCCTTTGGTGGATGGAGAGGGCTCAGGCAACAGATCATCTCATTGCTGCTGATCAGGAAATTCCTGATTGGCTAGATAAGACTTAAATTTCTGGGGGAGGTTGAAGTTACAATGAGGTTAAGACCCAGCTTTGCTGACTTGACCTGAGTGATGCCACTTTGTGACCGTGGGTTGTGTGTATGTGTGTGTGTGTGTGTGTGTGTTTAACACACCCAAGCTCTAGGTATTTACTCACAGCCAAGTGGGCACATTTGTCTGTTTCTTTGACTAGGCTCCAACCATGAGGATGAAGTTTTATTTATCCCTGCCCTTCTTTCCAACACTCCTTATCCCTTCCCCTGCTTAATTTTTCTCCTTTACACATATCCTCGCGCAGCATGCTAAATGTTTTGCTTATTTATTTATAACCCACATAAGGGCAGGCATTTGCTCTGTTTTATTCACCATTATCTTACCAACATCAAAAACAATGGCCGGCACATTTTATATGCTCAATAAATATTTGTTGAAAGAAAGCACATTGAGAATGTTGCTCAAGGTCTATCTGTTTTACATCGAATGTTTATGTAGATTTATTCCTTTGTTTATGAATCTCCTACTTTGCCTTCGTCCACCCTGCAGCCTCCTCTTTCCTTCCGGGTTTGGTGTCCCTACTCCTGAAACATACACTTAGTCATTCTTCCCACGAGTGTCTCTTTGCAGGAAATTATTTTAATCCTTGTTTGTATGAAAATACCTTTGTTTTCCCCTGACTTTTAAATAATGTTTATATTGACATAGATTTCTAGGCCACCAGCTATTTCCTCTTAGTGCTTAAAGTGAAATTCCAATGTAGTCTCTATTCTGTTGTTGCTGTTGACAATTGTACTGTGGCTCTAACAGTATTTACTTTGTCTACCGTCTCTTTTTCTGTGGTTGTTTTTAAGATCTTTATGACGGGTATTCTGTAGGTTCAACCTGATGAGTCAACATGTGGAATTACTTTTCTCAATGTTGCTTGGTATTCCTTTAGCCCTTTGCCCTAATCACTACACCTAAGGTACCAGATAATTAAGGGAACCAGAGCCCCCAAAATAGCCAACCCTGAGCCCGCTTCCCTGAGCTGTTCTTTCCCATGGAAATGACAGGAAAGGTGCTTGCTCACATTTCCCCCTGCTCTGTCTGCCTCCTGACCGGTCCTGGTGTCCCGCATAGGGTAGCATCCCCCCCCCTCTTGAAAGCTGTGAGTATAACTCCTTGTATATCTTTCTTGAGGCCAATGGAAAAAATTCCAGGGTGGCTCATAAACAATAAGCATTTATTCCTCACAGCTCTGGAAGCTGGAAGTCCAAGATCATCGTGCCAGCAGATTCAAAGTCTGGTGAGGTGCATAGATAGCCATCTTCTCACTGTGTCCTCACAAAGCAGAAGAGGCAACGGAACTCTTGTTAGAGGAGGCAGTGAGCTGGAGTCAAGGACAGTGATAAATAAGCTACACATTAGAAGCCTAAGGGCACAACATCCTGACTTTGTGGCTTCTAAGACTCCGGAGGCTAAGATCAAGAGTCACAGGTACAGAACATGCTCTCTCTCCTTCCACCCCTGCCCCAGGGTAACCCCTAGACTCATAATATATAATTCACTTGCACTGCAGTTTGGGGCCTCCCACCATGGGGTAAGGCTGCCATGACAGTTTGGTACAAACCTTGTAGGGTCAAACTTCCCCTCCTGACCTGTGGGAGGAGTCCCCCAAATGATTGGAAGCAGCCTTCATTAGAGACCAGCCTGTCTATGACCCAAAAAGAGTCAAACCCTGTAGCCACAAGGCGGTTGCCACCTCTGGGCCTGCCACTTCTCCCATCTTGAGAGTGTGCTGTCTTTATTTATTTTTTTATTTTTTTAATTTATTTCTAGGAGAGAGAGAGAGAGACAGCACGAGCAGGGGAGGGTCAGAGAGAGAGGGAGATATAGACTCTGAAATAGGCTCCAGGCTCTGAGCTGGCAGTCAGCACAAAGCCCGACGCAGGGCTCGAACCCACGAACCGCGAGATCATGACCTAAGCGAAAGTTGGACGCTCAACCGACTAAGCCACCCAGAAATAAACTGCTTTCTGCTCATGACCTTCCTTCTGGCTGTCTCTTTTCAAGTGTGGATTCTCACGTAAATCTTCTCATCTCTTGGGAAACCCAAGAACAGAGACCTCCATTCACACAACACAATCTCCTACCAGTAACACTCTCTGAGCTGGTGTCATTCATGAGGGCTCTGAATCCCAGAGGCCCCATCTCCAAATGGGCATTAGGTGTTCAATATAAGAATGGAGGAGGGGGAAGGATGCAAACATCCAGTCCATGGCAATAAGAAACTCTCTTTTCAATGGCATTATCTCCTGATCTGTTGGCCTCATGATACTTGAATAATGATAAGATCTGTATTTGAAAACAAAGGGAGAAGGGCACTATCGATTCCAGGAGCACTAAGATCAAAGAACCTGGTGGGATCCAGAAACTATTGAGGCCAGTGTAGCTGAGCAGAAAGAGAAGGTCTTGTGGGCCTGTCCCTGGGGCACGGGTGAGGGCCAGGGGGAGGTGGGACCAGGGAGGGTCTGGTGCCCTTTTCTTATCTTTCCTCATCAACTGTACCACCTACCACCTCCAGTCACCTCGTGACTTTGTGCTTCCCAGAACCCCTTCACTGGGCCTGTTCCAATCGGTCCTTGGAATCACACTCTGTTATGAATCTTCCTCCTTTTTCCCTGAACTCACCCCTCCCCTTATCTCCCCATAAAAGTTCTATGATCTTTGTCCTACTACCTGATCCCTGATTTTTAGGATAAATTCCTCCACCCTAATTTATTTTTGAGTATGAGTGGGTTACTATAATCTCCCTGGTCTAGAAGACACATGCATCCATTTATTCAAAGAGAATGTAACATACTTATCGAACACGTGTTATGGGAGAGATGTGCTACACAACTACAAGGCAACAGAAGACATTCCAGAGGAAAAAAAAACAACAGTTGAATTCAAAGGAGCGAATGTATGAGAGAATGGTAACCACACGACAAGAAGCTGTTGGAGCAGACAGTTGGGAGGAAGATGGGAGTGTGCCTAAGCAGCTGACAGTCTGCCCTCCTTGCGTCCTGGTCACTCTGGCATTCCAACCAGCCCAGATTGATCCTCTGGTTTTTATGAATCTTCATATCTCCACTATTCTCCTTTATTTAAAATACAAGTTGGGATGAGCACTGGGTACTGTATGGAAAACAATCTGACAATAAATTATATTAAAAAGTAATAAAAAAATAAACAAGAAAACCAAGTTTCATAGACTTGATTTTGCTCCCAGACAACTTAGATCAGAGGGTGACTATTTAGCATATGTATCATTGGGTTTTCTGGTTTTTCATCGTGTTCAGATCACAAACAGCCTCTTGGCCTTGACAAGAGTTGGATTTGGTATTGACATAAGTCAATAGAGAGCCACAGATAGGTCTAAATTCCAAGAGTGGTTTCTATAAGGAACTCACCAAACTCCACACCCGAAAAACAAATAATCCAGTGAAGAAATGGGCAGAAGATATGAACAGACACTTCTCCAAAGAGGACATCCAGATGGCCAACAGACACGTGAAATGATGCTCAGCATCACTCCTCATCAGGGAAATACAAATCAAAACCACACTGAGATACCACCTCACGTCAGTCAGGGTGGCTAAAATGAGAAAATCAGAGGACTCTAGATGCTGGTGAGGATGTGGAGAAACGGGCACCCTCCTACACTGTTGGTGGGAATGTAAACTGGTGCGGCCCTTCTGGAAAACAGTGTGGAGGTTCCTCAAAAAATTAGCAGTAGAACTCCCCTATGACCCAGCAATAGCACTGCTATGAATTGACCCAAGGGATATAGGAGTGCTGATGCATAGGAGCACATGTACCCCAATGTTCATAGCAGCACTCTCAACAACAGCCAAAACATGGAAAGAGCCTAAGTGTCCATCAATGGACGAATGGATCAAGAAGATGTGGTTCATCTATACAATGGAATACTGCATAGCAATGAGAAAGAATGAAATCTGGCCTTGTGTAGCAACATGGATGGACCTTGAGGGTGTTCTGCTGAGTGAAATAAGTCAGGCAGAGAAGGACAGATACCATGTGTTTGCACGTATAGGAGGATTAGGAAGAACTTAATGGAGGACCGTGGAGGAGAAGAAGGGGGGAAATAGGGAGGGAGAGGGAGGGAGGCAAACCATGACAGACTCTTGAATGCTGAGAACAAAGTGAGGGCTGATGGGGGGTGGGAGGGAGGGGAAGAGGGGTGATAGGTATGGAGGAGGGCACTTGTGGGGATGAGGACTGGGTTGTTATATGGAAACCAACTTGACAATAAACTATTTAAAAAAAAAAAAGATTACCTTGGCAGCGCCATGGAGAGTGTCTGGGGGAGAGTAACTAGTGTCATCTGCTACGGGAAAATGAGAAGGCCCCACAGAATGCAGGTGTGGTATGAATGAAGAGAAGGTGACCAGACAAATGGGAAGTGACTTTGGGTGACATCGTGAATGCTAGTGGCATTCATCAAAGAGAAAAAATGTTAAGAGAATATTTAGAAAAGAGGGCAACGAGTTCGATTTGGGACAGATTTGGATTTGATTTGGGATTTGGGACAGATTGAAGGGCCTGCAGAACATTTGATAGGTGATTTAATAGGTATTGAGATTTGGGGCCCTGGAGTTCCATGGGGAAGTTCCAAGTCACACACTAGGGTTTGAAAAGTGTAAAGGAAGAGATGGCAGGTTAGAGTCATGAGAATAGACAAGAAATATTTGCATCAAAGACACCGAGAATTCTGGGAAGGATCAGCTTATAGATGGAAGGACCTAAGGTTCACTATGGCCTGGGCACTGTAAGAGGGGATGTTTTCTGGAAGAGTCAAACAACAATAACAAAAGTAATTGAAAACACTGCATTGAATCAAACCAGTGGGCATTGGGAAACCTGGGAGGGGCCATTTTAGAGAAATGTTGAAAGGCAAGGTGTTGTGGGCTGAAAAGCAGCTGGGGGTGAGCAAGAGACCATGGACGGCCTGCTGACGTGTCCATTTCCCAAGGGGGAGGTGGTGGTGGTGGGGGAAGCAAGCAAGTGAGGGGGCTTCTGGCAGCAAAGCAAAATTGGAGGAGTATTTCTCAACAATACTGGAGAGCCTCGCTCCATAATGGGACGGGGCTTTCTTCCCCTGCTTCCTTCGGCTACGCACTGGCAATGTATGTGTCTCATCCACACACCCAGCAAGGATAACGAGAAGGATAAAAAGGAGAAAGACAGTCTCAAGGAACAAAATTCCACCATGAATACTGGGGAAAGAAAGCTCAGTGTGTCATGTGGCTGTTTCATTTGGGGGCTGAACCACAGTGGGCCATTTTCCTCCATCCCCTCCTTCCACCCTCAAGGCCCAGGGCCCCAAGCCTCGTCCATTCAGGCAGAAAACCAGATGACATCCATGGAGCCGGCACTGAGCTCCAGGCCCAGAGCGAGGAGCCGCACACCCTGACAGCTGGGCAGGGTGTCACGACCAGGGAAGGGCCCAACAGGGAGGGGGCCAGAGGGCAGCACCCTTCGAGCTGGGCCCCAGATGGCCAAATGACTGCGGGGAGGATGGAAAGAGGCCGGTTCTCTGGTTAAGGATCACCTGATGGTCAAGCAGGCAGTTTGATTCTCTTTATGTTAAGGAAAGGCAGCCTTTCCTCTTCATGCTGCGTATGGACGGGGTGGTTATGAACCAGCAAGAGAGGGAGAAGTGGGTGGTTCCCAGGTTCCCGGAGTGCAGACCGTGGGGCCACAGGAAGGGGGCTGGCTGGTTTGGGGGGCAAGGGGGCAAGAAAATGCTGCTTCCAGATGGGCTCCATTTCCTCTGCAGAGTAAGAGCCAATGTTGTTCTATGAAGAAGGCACAGGGAGACTTGAGGAAAGTGATGGAGACTGGAAATAAGTACTCACTGACAGGAGGTGTAAGCACAATAGTTGTGACAAGGAGATCAGGGCCCTCAGAACCTGGTGGGGTGGTCACTGCACCCTGGCTCGGGAGCCCAGTGAGGGCAGAAGGACAGGGACTGTGTGGGGACAAGTGGAGAAAGGCCACCAAGAGTGGACCACACGTCACCGAGGGGTGGAAAGAGAAAACTGGAATCAAAACCCGAGAGGAGACCACAGTTGAAAACCTCTCCTCCGACTCATTTCCACAAAAGACTTGGGTGACGTAACTCCCTGGGGGAAATCTGCAGGTTAGTGTAATTTTGTTTTAATTACACCATTGTCACAATGCCCTGAAACTGGGGGGTTAATGGTTTGCATTCAGGTGTTTCCTGGAAAGTGTCATCCCTTTGTGGATTTCCTCTTTGGAGACAGGAAGGTTGATGCTGCTTTACAAATGTCACGTGTTCTTGAAGTTGAAAAAGTCAACATGGAATTTTGGGACATCAAGGTGAGGGGACAGGTTCCCAGGGACCCCCCACCCTCTCATCCCATCTAGCCCACAAGCATTTGCAGCACTGTTTATTTCTGACCTCAGGTGGGCAGTTAGAAATCGTGCATGGGGCGCTGTGGGGAAGGGTAAAGCCAGTGTTATTACAATTCCATGCATGGGATGCTTCATTTGCATACACCTGCCCTGCTGTCCTTGAAGAGGCTGATTTCCCCATCCCTCTATTATCCACCTTCCAGATGAGGACTATGGCTCTAATCCCAACACCTTCAGTTTAAAACTGAATAAACAGACACCCAGAAAGACAAGGAGGCTTCCCAAGGTCATAAGTCCACACACCAATAAGGGAGCAGCAATAGAATCCAGACCTCCGGATCCCCGGCCAGTCTCTTGCCATCTCTACAACTGCACCAATTCAACCAACAGTGACCACCATTCTTTTGCTTCTACCCAGTAGTCTATGTGGGGGATAAGGAAACAGAGGATGAGCTGTACCTATTTTGTTTCCAAACTGAGAACACACTGAAAGTGAGCCTCCCTGCCCACTCCCTGGCTGCAGGTGCCTCTCACTAGCCCATCTGGGCTGACAGGAGCCATTCACAAGTGCCTTGGGTTTTGGCCTTGTATCACCCTCTCCCCAAACGGATGTGTTTTGTTCCCTGGAATCTTCTCCATCTTAAGAAGCTTCAAAAAGTCAAAGGCTTCGGGAAGACAGAGCTCGGGCTTCCACCTTGAAAAAGAGCTGGGGGTCATAGAATCATGTCAGGCTCGAGCCAGCCACGTGATTGGTAATCTGGCTGCCTGAATGGGCACAGCTCTGGAACTTCTCCTGGGTCCCCTCCAGGAGCTCTCAGAAACACCCCTGAGCTGGGCACTCTGCTGTTCGCATGCCTCTTAATCTGCTCTCCACATATGGCTGTTAGGGAGGCGAACATCACCACAACACAAGGAAAGATTTATCCATTCTCCTTGGGTCTGTCTTCAAGGGCAGCGGCTCCGCACCTACTGAATCAAAGCCACACACTCATTCGGACTCCTTGATCTGGCCACAACTTGCCTGTTCGCTCCTCTACTCTCTCCCCTCCTCTCTCTGCCTCTCTCTGTCTCTTTCTTGTTAATGCTTTCAGAGCTCGGCTCAGAGGCTTTCAGTATGCACTGCACATTCTTGCCTTGAGGCATTTGCTCCTCTGCCTGATACAGATCAAACACACAATAGACATTTGTTGAGCAAATAATTTTTTAAATGAGTGAGTGTATACTGTGATTTTGTCTGCCTAGAAGAGCTCCTTCCTTGTCCTCATAGATTTAAAATCCTTATGCTCCTCAGACTTTACCTACTTTTCAGAACTACCCCAACACCCGTTGCCCAAACTTATTGATTGACCTCTTTTCGATGTGGTTATGCACACTGGGTATTATGCCCATGGGTGCCCCTGCATTCTCTGTGCTCGGCCATCACAAGGTTCCAATACACGCTGTTGATTACTTTTTTCAACTGCTTTCTCTGCCTGTTTATAAGCAGTGTTATTTATTAAAAATACACTATAACTGTAGTTCTTTAGAGCTTACCACATGCTCAGACATACGTTCCCCCAGGCAGCGCCTAGAACAGCAACATGGGGAGGGGTTGGGTCCCCATTGGCTGGATGAGAAAACTGAGGCTCCTGCAGGGAGTTGTAGAGATTGAGACAGACCGTCCAGAGGTAAAATTCACTCCCCTTTCCACTGGACTCAAAGCCTATTAGGAACAGATGGTTGACCTAGCCCATTCTTGATGCCCTTGCTTCTCCTCGTATTTTCACTGGTTTTCCTGGTCTGCCTGGGCCTGGGGTTCTGGTTCCGTAGGTGGGCGCCTCATTTATTCCCCAACAACCAGGTGTTAAAAAGAAAACCATAGGCCCAAAATGGTGTCACTTAAGACAAGTTTCTACTTCCCCCAGACATGTAATTCTAACTGGTCAGTCAGGAATTTTGTGACCAGCCTAATGATGTAATCTGTCACCAGAGCCCTCTCTATCCCCTCCCCCAAAAGATGAGGTACACCCCATGATAAGCCCCCCTGTCCTTCCCCCTAAGGGAAAATGACCTTGCCTGAAATAAGCCTTTTTTTTTTTCCTTTTGCTGATAACTCCTTGGCCCATCCTTCTTCCTATAGAAACCTTTCATTTTGTACAACTCCACAAGCTCCTCTCTGTTAGCTTGATGGGATGCGGCCAGAGTCATGAATTGATTAGTACAATCAGCTCTTCAAATTTATTCAGTCGGTTTTGTTTTTCTTTTCTTTTTTTTTTTTTTTTAAAGATTTTTATTTATTTCTAGGAGAGAGAGAGACAGTGTGAGCAGGGGAGGGTCAGAGAGAGAGGGAGTCACAGACTGAAATTGGCTCCAGGCTCTGAGCTGGCAGTCAGCACAGAGCCCGACGCAGGGCTCGAACCCACGAACCACGAGATCATGACCTAAGCGAAAGTCGACGCTTAACCGACTAAGCCACCCAGGCGCCCCTAGTCGGTTTTGTTTTTCAAAACAGGTAATCCACAGCACATTCTTCATCAGCCTCCCAAGTTAATTCCACCTGCCCTCTTCTCCAAGGGCTTGTTCCCAGCAAGGGGTAATTGTTAGACCCTTTGAAACTACTCATTATTCAGGCAAATGTATTTTTGCCTTATTTGTACATTAGGCAAAGGGTAGAAACTCTAGATTTCCATATTGTGTTGATTGCTGCACCTGATTAAGTTTTTAATTAGATTAACTTTTACACTAGTCAGATGGGATGTGGAAATAAATTGGCTGATGCAGGAATGCTTAGGATGACCAGGCTTGCGGACAGCTGGGTAGAGGACAGGAGGAATAAAAGAACACAAAAAGGGTGCTCATTTATATTGGCTACAGGCGAGCCACTCAAAAAAAAAAAAAAAGGGCTCCAGTCATTTGTCTCTAGAATCATCCTGGGTTACAGGGAAGCCAGGGGAAGCTACAGAGTCTGGGTGCCCAAAGAGGTCTTTTTCTCAGACAAGTCCTTCAGTTTGAAGGTTTGGTACATTTACTTATTATTATTTTAATGTTTATTTATTTCTTGAGAGAGAAAGAGAGAGCATGAGTCGGGGAGAGCAGAGGGAGAATGGGACACACAGAATCCAAAGCAGGGTACAGGCTCTGAGCTGTCAGCACAGAGCCTGTGTGAGGCTTGAACTCACAAACTGTGAGATCATGACCTGAGCTGAAGTTGGAATGCTTAACCCACTGAGCCACCTAGGTGTCCCTGAAGGTTTGGTACATTTATTTTATTTTTATGTTTATTTATTTAAATATATGAACAGGGGGTCTTACCATAGGGAGTACCTCATTTTTGGGGGGAGGGAATACAGAGGGCCCTGGTGACAGATTAAATCATTATGCTGGTCAGAAAATAAAGTTTATTTATTTTTGAGAAAGAGACGGAGAGAGTGTGCAGAAGAGGGGCAGAGAAAGAGAGGGGGGCATAGAAAGAATCCCAAGCAAGCTCCTCACTGCCAGCATGGAGCCCCATATGGGGCTGTTAATATTTTGAGGGGGGAGCGGTGAGGGGCAGAGAGAGAGGAAGAGAGAGATTCCCAAGCAGCCTCTGCACTGTCAGCAAAGAGTCTGAAGAGGGGTGAGATCATGACCTGAGCTGAAACCAAGAGTCAGAAGCTTAAGTGACTAAGCTACCCAGGCATCCGGGTATGTTTAAATGCAAATGTCCGTGGGGGCAGTTCACACCTCAAGGTATTTTTGGCAATCTTTGTTCTTCTTTGAGAGTACCCAGTGGAGGGTGGGGCAGAGGCCCAGGAAAACCTTAGTTTTGCATATCAGTCCAGTTAGACACCAATTCTCAGTGGTACCCAGCTTGCTCCCTCAGAAGATTAAGAACTAGACACCAATTAAGTTTAATATTTTTTCAGGTCAAGCTTCTCCCTCAATGTGTTCATTTTACACTCTGGGAGGCAGTGTGTGGGAAGGGGCGGTGGCGGGGGGGCAATGTCATCTTGTGCTTACTTCTCTTCCAAAAGCAATTTAAGGAAGGGCTTGGTTTTCTCTATTTCTATTTACCCGATGGCTTCCTGGAGCTTTATGTTTGCAAGTCTCGGCGTGTAGAATCTGTCTCTGCACTGAGCCTACTTCTCTAGATCTCATGTATTCTACTTAACTGTCTGCTCACTGTAGTTTCAAAGCCACCCCACCCCCCACCCCGCCCTCCTCCACTCTAGACTCTGAGATGGGGAGCAGGGAAAAGAGTGGAGTGCTTCCCTGTTCTTGGATGTCTGATTGTCCTGTGAGTAAACCAACTGAATGGAGGAGGGGTTCTCCGGAGAACGCTCAGGTGCTCGCTAGTAGGGTCTGGAAACCTGGGGTCTCAAGTTTCACAGGCTCGTACCCAGCAGGGGATTTATCTTTTTCCACACGCGTGGCTAACATGGTTTTCTCTCAACCTTATGCCACAGTCATTTAAGGAAATCTGTGACTTACTGACCGATAGAAGAAACAGAACCAGGCCTCCAAAGGCCACCTGGAGGCTGAGCCCCACTCCCACCCCATTCACTTAACCAGTGCCCCGCATTTTATTCGTAGATGCAAAGCACCGCATAGCGTGAACTGCCTTCTTTCCATCACTTTCCTGTTTGTTAGCTCTTGTTCTGCTTGTTACTTCAACCAATGAGATGGCAGCCAGCCTGCTGACATCACTCACAGGCCTCCATATTTTGTTGCGTCCCTCTGACAGCCCCTTCCCCTAGACAGCACATGCTTTTGTACTGCAATGAGTCACCAGCAGTCCAGGAAACCGTAAAACGAAGCCCAGGGAAGACTTTGGGCTGCTAAGGTCTTTCGTGAGCCAGATCTTTTTTCCCCTCCAGTTTTACTGAGATGTAATGGACATCAAACATTGTGCTCGTCCAAGGTGTACAACAGAATGATTTGTTCTATGCATAGATGGTCTATATTGTGAAATGACCACAGTAAGCTTAGTTAACAACTAGGTATAATTATTTTTTCTTGTGTTATAATTAGTTTTTCTTGTGACGATGAGAACTTCTGAGACCTACTCTCTTAGCAACTTTCAAATATACCACAGAGTATCATTAATTATACTCTCTATGCAGTGCATTACCCCTCTACGACTTAGTTATCTTACACTGGAAGTTTGTACCTTTTGGTCACCTTATATATTCCCTCTGCCTCTGCATCAGGCCATCCTCTGTGTTTGTGAATTTGTCTTTTTTAAAAAGATTCCACATATAAGTGATATCATGCAGTATTTATCTTTCTCTGACTTATTTCATTACATACACACACACATTAGGTTGTTTCCACATATTGGTTAATGTAAGTAATGCTGCAATGAATATAGTGTGCAGTTATTTTTTTTAATTTTTTTTCATTATATTTATTTTTGAAAGAGAGAGAGAGAAAGAGAGAGATTGAGAGAGAGAGAGAGAGCATGAGTGGAGGAGGGGCAGAGAGGGAGGGAGACACAGAATCTGAAGCAGGCTCCAGGCTCTGAGCTGCCAGCACAGAGCCCGATGAAGGGCTTGAACTCACAGAACCATGAGATCATGACCTGAGCCGAAGTTGGACGCTTAACCAATTGAGCCAGCCAGGTGCCCCTATCTTTTCAAGACAGTGATTTCATTTCCTTCATTTAAATACCCAGAAGTGGAGGGGCACCTGGGTGGCTCAGTCGGTTAAGCGTCTGACTCTTGATTTCGGCTCAGGTCTAGATCTCACAGATGGTGAGACTGAACCCTCCTTCGGGCTCTGCGCTGACAGTGTGGAGCCTGCTTGGGATTTTCTGTTTCTCCCCCTTTTTCTCTCCCCCTCTCCTGCTCACACTAGCTCTCTCTCTCACTCTCTCTCTTTCAAAATAAATAAGTAAACTTCAAAAAAAAATACCCCGAGGTGGAATTACTGGATCATAGGGTAGTTCTATTTTTAATTTTTGGAGACACTTCCATACTATTTTCCATAGTGGCTGCACCAGTTTGCATTCCCACCAACCATGCATGAAGGCTCCCTTTCCTCCACCTTCTGGCCAACACTAAGACAACATTCTTGTCTTTGAATGGCAGCCATTCTGACAACTTGTGAGGTGATAGGTTTTTGGTTTGCGTTTCCCTAATGATTAGTGATGCTGAACACCTTTTCATGTTTCTGTTTGTCTTCGTGGGAAAGCTGTCCATTCAGTTCCTCTGCCGGTTTTTCATTCAGATTGGTTTTTTGTTATTGAGTTGTAGGAGTTCTTTACATTTTGGGAGTATTAACTCCTTATCAGATAGATGATTTGCAGAAATATTCTCCCATTCTGTACCATCGCTCTTTCTTTTTGTTGGTGGTTTCCTCTGTTGTCCAGAAGCTTCTTAGTGTGGTATAGTCCTATTTGTTTATTTTTTCTTTTGTTGACTTTGCTTTGGCTATAAAATTCTAAACAATCATTACTAAGACCTGTGTCAAGGAGCTTACCCTCTGTGTTTTCTCTTAGGAGTTTTATGGTTTTAGATGTTAAGTTCGAGTCTTTAATACACTTTGAGTTGATTTTTGTGGATGGTGTAAGGGGTCAAATTTCATTCTTTTATGGGTGGTTGTCCAGTTTTCCCATCATTTATTGAAGACACTACCCCTTTCCCATTATATATTCTTGGCTCCTTTGTCAAAAACGAATTGACCACATATGTGTGGGCTTGGTTCTATACTCTCAATTCTGTTCCATTCATCTCTGTGTCTGCTTTTATGACAATGCATATTGTTTCATTATTATAGCTTGGTAACATAGTTTGAAATTAGGAAATACGATACCTCCGATTTTATTCTTCTTTCTCCAGGTTTCTTTGACTCTTCAGAGCCTTTTTTTTTTTTAAATGATTTATTTATTTCTAGGAGAGAGAGAGAGAGGCAGCGTGAGCAGGGGAGGGTCAGAGAGAGAGGGAGTCACAGACTGAAACAGGCTCCAGGCTCTGAGCTGGCAGTCAGCACAGAGCCCGACGGGGGGCCCGAACCCACGAACGTGAGATCATGACCTAAGCGAAAGTCGGACGCTTAACCGACTAAGCCACCCAGGCGCCCCGACTCTTCAGAGCCTTTTGTGGTTCCATACACATTTGAGAATTGCTTTTCTTCTATTTCTGGGAAATATGCCATTGGAATTTTAATAGAGATTGCATTTACTCTGTAGGTGGCTTTGTGTAGTAGCACATTTTAACAATATTAATTCTTCCGATCCATCAACACAGAATATCTTTCTATTTATTTGTATCTTTTCCAGCTTCTTTCATCAACATCTTACAGTTTTCAGCATACCTATCTTTCACTTCTCAGATTAAATTTAACCCTAGAGATTTTATTCTTTTGGATGCAATTATAAATGGGATTTTTATTTTTATTGTTTTAAATTCTTTTTAATTGTATTTTAGGGAGAATGTGCAAGAGCACTGGCTGGGGAGAGGGACAGAAAGAGAGAGAGAGTATCTTAAGCAGGCACCACACTCAGTACAGAGCCTGATGTGGGGCTGGATCCCACGACCCTGGGATTATGACCTGAGCTGAAATCGAGAGTCAAGATGCTCAACTGACTGAGCCACCCAAGCACCCTATAAATGGGATTAAAAAAAAAAATCTTTCTGATAGTTGTTGTTAGTATATAGAAATGCAACTAATTTTTGTATATTGATTTTGTATCCTGATGAATTTTGTCAAATGTTTTTTGTGCATCTGTTGAGATGTTGTATAATTTTTGTCTTTCATTTTGTTAATGTGGCGTATCGCAATGATTGATTTGCAAATATTGAGCCCTCCTTGCATCCCTGGAATAAATCTCACTTGGTCACGGGGATCTTTTAATATGTTGTAGAATTTGGGGTGCTAATATTTTATTACAGACCTTTGCATCTATATTTATTAAGGATACTGCCCTGTAATTTTCTTTTCTTGTGGCATCATTGTCAAGTTTTGGTATTAGAGTAATTCTGGCTTATGAAATGAGTTTGTAAGTATTTCTTCTTCTTCTTTTACTTTTTGGAAAAGTTTGGGAAGGATTGGAATCAATTTTTCTCTAAATGTTTGGTAGAATTCACCAGTGAAACCATCTGGCGCTGGACTTTTATTTCTTGGAAATCCTTTTGATTACTGATTCAATCTCCTTACAATAATTGGTCTGATCAGATTTTCAATTTTCATGATTTGGTTTTAGCAGGTTGTAGTTTTCTAGCAAGATCTTACTTCTGACTAGTCTCTTGTCTACTATCTGATTTCTACTGAGCTCCTCCCAGGCGCCTAACACTCTCCAGGGCTTGTTTTCCCCTCTGGCCTTGAAGATTGCTTCAGAATCCTGGTTTTTACTAACTGACTGATGTTGGCACGAAAACCAAAACCTGTTCTCCCTTGACATAGCCCCTTTAATGGCAGAAGGGCTTGTCACTGGTCCAGAGAAGCGAATTTTAGTGCTGTGTGATACAATACAGTAATTTTGGCAATGAAGGAGGGTAACGGTATAGACGAATAAATTAAGAACACATGTCGTAGTTCCTGGGGTAACCACTAAAAGCATAGAAACATACTGCACAATTCCCCAGCCAAGAGGGGAAATTGTAAAATCCTGAGAGCTGGAGCCTGAGCTCAAGTTGGTCAGGAGAGCCAAAGTGAGAGGTCAGAGCGCCAGCAAGTAAATCAGACCGCGGGATGGGTGGCGGCTGTGTTGCTCTTTCAGATGGGAGTGAAGGTCTAGAGGGAAACACACGAGGTACTGGACGACTGCAGCTTCTCTCACGCCTGCTTGTATTTCATCACTTTTTCTACCTAGCACTACAAGCCAAAACAATACTATAGCTGTAGCCCCAAGACGCCCTCAGCAAGGGAGCTTTCACAGTTGGCATCAGAGGGGGCCTGTGCTCTCAGAAACAGTTTGACTGGGGCGCCTGGGTGGCTCAGCTCCCTCAGCATCCCACTTCAGCTCAGGTCACGATCTCACAGTTCATGAGTTTGAGCCCCACATCGGGCTCTCTGATGTCAGCCCAGAGCCCCCGTGGGATCCTCTGTTCCCCTTTCTCTCTTCCCCTCTCCTGCTCACATGCTCACTCTCAAAAATAAATAAACATGAGAAAAAAAGGAAACAGTTTGATTTTTGGAAAACTTTTAAAGCCAAAGCTTATTTTCTTCCGTATTTCTCCAAGATTTACTGATACCTTCATTTTTTGACCCAGAGATTAGGGTTCAATAATTCTGTTGTCAATCCCGTTAGCACCTCTACCAACATGACTAATCCTAGGAAATAATTCCTGATGGCAACAAACAACCCGAGAGAGTCCGCACAGCTCAGACAAATGTCTAGTGACTGACTAATCATGATTCATGAGTGCCTCCGGTCATTCAGCTAACACTCAGCGCTTGCTGTAAAATTATATTAATAAGCATTTATTGAGCACTCGCTATGCTTCAGACATGATTCCAAACGTATTACACATATTTATGCATTTGAGCTTCCTGACAACCCCACAAAGTAGGTCCTATTATATCCATTTTACAGATAAAAAACTGAGGCATGGAGAAGTTAAATACTGCACAGGATGGTAAAGGGCAAACTTGGATTTTTTTTTTTTAATTTTTATTTCTGAGAGAGAGAGACAGCATGAGAAGGGGGTGGTCAGAGAGTGAGGGAGACACAGAATCCGAAACAGGCTCCAGGCTCTGAGCTAGCTGTCAGCACAGAGCCCGACGCGGAGCTCGAACCCACGAACCGTGAGATCATGACCTGAGCCGAAGTTGGCCACCCAACCGACTGAGCCACCCAGGAGCCCCAGGGCAAACTTAGATATTAAACACGGACCGTCTGGCTCCAATTCACATTGTCCTCCACACTATGTATATGATGGTTCCCAGAGCCGTCCCTGCCCTCAGCAAGCTTTTTGTGTAGTGAGAAAGTAAGCAGGCACATGCATAACTCTAAAACCAGACAGACAGAATGAAAAATATAAAAGGGTTATAGGTGGTATAAGAAAAAGGGAGAGATCATGCAACAATAAGAAAGAGTGTGGCTTTGTAAAGACAAGGAAGATTTATTTCTACCACTCTCATCAATAAATATTAGCCATCGAGTTACTCAAGCTTGCCAAGAACAGAAAATAGAGTGAGCAAAGGCATAGATTGACTAAACAAGTGATGTTTGGTAAATGACCAGCAAGGCTGATTTTCCTGGAACGTAATAGTAAAAAAAACCACCATCTTGCACAATGAAGGAAACCATCAACAAAACAGAAAGGCAACCCACTGAATGGGAGCAGGTATTTGCAAATAAAATACCCAATAAGGGGTTAATAAAATATCCAAAGTATATAAAGAACGTATACAGCTCAATATCAAAAATAAAATAAAATATCCAATTAAAAAAAGGACAGAGGACCTGAATAAGTATTTTTCCAAAGAAGACATACAGATGGCCAACGGACGCCTGAAAAGACACTCAGCATCACTAATCATTGGGGCAATGCACACCAAGACCGCAGTGACATAGCCCGGAGCACCTGTTAGAACGGCTAAAATCAAAATGACAAGAAACAACAAGTGTTGGTGAAGATGTGAAGAGACTGCTGGTGGGAACACAAACCTGGTGCAACCACTATGGAAAACAGTGTGGAGCTTCCTCAAAAAATTAAAAATAGAAATGCCATATGATCCAAGAATTCCATTTTGGGTATTTACCCAAAGAAAATGAAAATACTAATTCAAAAAGATACGTGTGTCCTTATGTTTATCGCAGCATTATTTACAACAGCCAAGATTTGTAAACAGCACAAGTGCTCCCAGGACTGGAAGCCTGTATCTCCCACTCCCCTTCCCCCATTTTCCCATCCCCCCACCTCCTTCCCCCGTGGCAGCCATCAGTCTGAGAAATACAAGTACCAAATGATTTCATTCATCTGTGGGATGAGACAAATGAATAAATAAACAAATAAAAATCAGAATCAGACCTGTAAATACAGAGAACAAACTGACGGTTGCCATGGGTGAAGGGATGGACAAGATGGGTGAGGGGGAAAGGGTGATACAGGCTTCCCATTGTAGAATGAATAAGTCACGGGGGGAAAAAAGACACAGCATAAGGAATATTGTCAATAATATTGTAATAGCCTTGTATGGTGACAGATGGTAGCTATACTTGTGCTGAGCACCGCATAATGTATAAACTTGTCAAATCACCTTGTTGTACACCTGAGACTAATGTAACACCGTGTGTCAAGTACACGCAAATAAAAAAAGAATTTTTAAAATAAGAATTTAAAAACTCCTCCCACATATGTTGAAAAAATACCTTTAATAGAAGCGCATGTACCCCAATGTTCGTAGCAGCACTCTCAACAATAGCCAAAACGTGGAAAAAGCCTAGGTGTCCATCAACGGACGAATGGATCAAGAAGAATGGTTTATCTATACGATGGAATACTACATGGCAATGAGAAAGAATGAAATCTGGCCATGTGTAGCAACGTGGATGGACCTTGAGGGCGTTATGCTGAGTGAAATAAGTCAGGCAGAGAAGGACAAATACCATATGTTTGCACGTATAGGAGTATTAGGAGGAACTTAACGGAGGACCGTGGAGGAGAAGAAGGGGGAAAATAGTTGGGGGAGAGAGGCAAACCATGAGAGACTCTTGAATGCTGAGAAACAAACTGAGGACTGATGGATGTGGCGGGGAGGGGGGAGATGGGCATGGAGGAGGGCACTTGTGGGGACGAGCACTGGGTGTTATATGGAAACCAACTTGACAATAAACCATTAAAAAAAAAAGAAAAAAATGTCTTTAAGAACTTTGTGCCAACTTACACCTTCAGCAATAGAATAAGTTATGCCTGTCCTGCTGCCTCCTCAGCAGCACTGAGTATTACAGGGCTTTGAAAGATGTCTTGCGTTAATTTGTAAAGAAAAAAATAGTAGTATATTGCTTGATTTGCGTGTCTCTAGCTTATCAGTGAGATTAAACATTTTTCCCATATTTAAAATAAAACGGGAAGAAACAACAATGGTGGTGGTAATGAGAATAAAAGTAACTCATATTCCGGTGTACCAGGCACAAGTCTACACACTCTATGTATAGTCATTAATTTAATCACACCCTATGAGGTGGCTACTATTGTTATCCACACCTTAGAGATGAGGAAACAAATATGGAGACAGTAACTCACATGAGGTCACAAGGCTGGATATCAACCGGGGTTCAAATCCTGGCAGACTGGCTCCTGTGTGTGTGACAGATTCCTCTCTCCTGTGGCGGTTGGGTGGAACATTAGTGACAGTCACCGAGGAAAAGAACACGGGCTTTGCGGTTCTGGACTCATATACCCATTAATTAGAGACATGACCTTGGGCAAGTTATCAAACTACTCTCAGTATTGATTTCCATATCATACAATGATGACAACACCAACTGCCTCGGGCCCCTGAGATGATTAGAGATAATGTGCAGAAAGTGCCTGGTTAACTAGAGAAAGGGTCTTGGAATGCCAGATTAAGGAATAAATAGCTAATTTAGTATATGCCCTTGAAGGCTGTAGGATTGTGCTGACCTCTAAGAAGACTCATTTGGAAGAGTTTATTAGAGGCCCAGGCTCTTAATTGGAATGTTCTAGACCTTAAAGGCATTTCAGACTCCAAGGCTTATCTCATCAAAAAGTGTAGGCATAGCATCCAGGAATTCATCCTATGGAGATACATGGGTACTAAAGATCACTATACATGGACATGATATTTATAAACAAATAGAAATAGCTGAAACTTTTTTTAAAAACATAAGATCTGGTTGTATCACAGATATCAGGCATAGGATGGAATGCTCTCATAGACATTAAAAATGCTATTTTGGAGGAGTATATGAAGATAAATACACTAAATGTGAATTATTAAAAGGAAAAGGTTATAAAAAAGTATGTAGAGTATGACCACATAAATCCTTGTAAATCAGTTATACATGTCCATAAAAAACTGAAAAGCTGTAAAGCGATGCTAATAGTAATCCCTCACCAGCGGAATTATGAGTAATTTTAGGTTTCTTCTTTGTATAATCTCCATTTCCCCAAATTTCAGAGGGAACATATAATACTTTTTATATTTTTAAAACCTTGGATATATAGCATTACTTAGAAAATTTTTTTAAGTTTATTTCTTTATTTAGAGAGAGAGCTCATGCATGCGGGTACATGAGTAGGGGAGGGGCAGAGAGAGAGGGAGAGGGAGAATCCCAAGCAGGCTCCTTGCTGTCAGCTCCAGGCCTGACATGGGACCCAATACCAGTAATTGTGAGATCATGACCTGAGCTGAAATCAAGAGTCAGATGCTTAACTGACTGAGCCACCCCAGGAGACCCAGGAAATGTTTAATAATAATAATAAACCCCTAAGAAGGAAACCGATTCTGAAGCATCTGTCTAGTCAATATATTCCAGGTTACCAGGTGCTTTGTTTTGTTTTTATTTTTTTATGTTTCAAAGATTTTATTTTTTGATGTAATCTCAACACCCAACATGGGGCTCGAACTTCCAACCCCAAGATCAAGAGTTGCAAGCTCTACCAACTGAGCCAGGTAGGCACCCCTGTTTTTACACTGTTATATGCTATTTGCTTTTGTCTTTAGGGCAAAGATTCAGAATTTGAAATGACTTAAAATGAGTTCGACCAAATGCATATACTGCAATCTCTTTTCTTTGCTAAGCTCTCCGAGAATCAGGGCTTTCATCCCAGTGAGTCAGGGAGGTGCTGGGCATCCGAAATCAGTGCACTGGTATGAAGACTTTCCCCATAGTCATGGTGCAAGGTAACCAGGAGAGGCATTAGTTCCACTGCCATGAAAATGGGGGAAGAGGTGGGCTTTATCTTACTGCCGACGCTCTCTCTGTTTCAGAAAAATCTTAGCGTCATGGCAGAAAAAACATTAAATTATTCAAGTCTGGGCTTAAGAAGCTGAGGAGAGGTGTTTTATGAACATCACTGTGACCATTAAATCCATTTTACTGTGGACTCTGATTTTATTTTCTGAAATTCATGGTGACAGGCTCCTTTGACTCGTGTGGGGGTGGCAAGCACATTGCTTTATGAGATAGTTTCCTGGTTTAAAAAGTTCCCTGGAACCAAAAGGAGAATGAACAGCAAAGGGGAGTTCTCCTGTCTGGAAAATAGTCCCAGTGGGTGGGTCATCTCACAGTTAGCTGCGCAGGTGTGCCGAGGACTCAGCCTAAGAAGGAATAGAATTGTCATGATGAATTACATTGTGTGTATGGGGGAGGGGGCAGAAGGAGTTGGGGGACGGGGGTTCCGTCATCACATAATGGAGGGTATAGGTCTTATCTGTGTGGCTGTACTTCAAACGTCACCTAGATTGAGGGCCATGATTATAAACTTTCCCTGGAGTTGCAACACTCATGGTCATTGGATTTTTCTCCCTTATCTCTCCCAGTCGTGGGTATACACTGGGTTTAATGAAAGCAAACTTAAATTCAGTTCTTTTAAGGCTTTCTTTATATCCCTTGACATGATTTAAGACACCGTGGATGCCAAGACTGGGTTGCTGTGGGTTGTTATGTTTGGAAGCCGTGAGCGAGGTCATGTGGGGATGAGATCAGTCACGCCCAGCATTTTGAAGAGAGCAGAGGACTGAACACAGAAGTATCTCAGCGAAGACCAACCTCTCAGGGGCAGATGGAGAAGCTGGGAAAGACAACCAAAATGGAGCAGGAGGAGAGAACAACCCAGGAGACAGGGCGGTTATGAAGGTCAGCAGAGAAAACATCGACAAGAAGGGAGTGATCAAAAACACGAAATGTGGCAGAGGGACAAAGCTGCTGGCGACCGAAGTCAGAGGCAGCTAATGAATCTGGAGAAGTCTCAGTAGAACGGCGGGGACAGAACAAATGGCTGTGTGTGCTGAGCTGTGATAGGGAGCAAAGTAAAACAAGTGTCAAGTTATTTGCTCTGTGGATGTGCTTTTTAATCAGCTTTATTGAGGTGTAATGTTATAGCTAATAGCACTCACCTGTTAAAGTGCACATTTTGATGACTTCCGGCAAATATATACAGTTCTCTGCCATGCTATGAAACAATCTCATTGTACCAACAAATTCCCTTGTGTTCTTTTCAGTCAATCCTCTGTTTCCACTCCAGGCCCCTGGCAAACACTGATCTACTACTACTTTCTGTCCCTAGAGTGCTGTCTTTTTAAAGAATTCCATGTAAATGGAATTATACAGTATGTCATGTTCTGTTTCTGGTTTTCTCCACTTAGTGTAATACTGTTCAGATACATCCATGTTCTTGTGTGTCTGAGCAGTTTGCTCATTTTTTCTTGCTGAATTCTATTCCCTAATATGCCAAATAATATGTTACATTTCTAATATACCAAAATGTGCTGATCCATTCATTAGTCAATGGACATCAGTTTGGGACTATTACGAATAAAGCTGTCAGGAACATATGGACAAATATTTTCATTTCTCTTTTGCAAACATCTAGTTAAAGAAAAAAAAAAGATTTCTAGATAAGGTAAGTTTACACTTAACTTTAAAAGAAATTGCTGGGGCACCTGGGTGGCGGTTAAGCGTCAGGCTTTGGCTCAGGTCATGATCTCATCGTTTGTGGATTCGAGCCCCGTGTCGGGCTCTGTGCTGGCATCTCAGAGCCTGGAGCCTGCTTCGGATTCTGTGTCTCCCTCTCTCCCTCTGCCCCTCCCCTGCTCGCCCTCTGTCTCTGTCTCTTAAAATTAAGACATAAAAAAAATAATTGCGAGACTGTTCATCAAAGTGGCTTTACCATTTTACATTCCCACCAGCAGTGGGTGAGAGTTCCACCAAAACATGGCAAATTTTGGCATAGTTGCCATGCATCTTTACCAAAGCTTGATACTGGCAATGTCTTTAGATTCAGCTGTCCTACTGGGTATGTGGTAGAATACCATTGGGATAACAATTTATATTTCCCTAATGACAAATATTGTTGAACAACTTTTCATAGGCTTATTTATGTATCTAATTTGGTGAAGTGTGTATTCAAAATACCATCTACTTTTTAATTAGGTTGCCTTCTTATTGAGTGTAGAAGTTCTTTATATAATTTCAGATTCAAATTCTTTATCACATATATGTTTTACAAATATCATTTCCCTGGCCATAACTTGCCTTTTCATTTTCTTATCAGCATATTTTGAATAGCAAGATCTTTAATTTTGATGATGCCCAATATATTTATTCTTTCTTGTTCATGATTCTTGTATCCTCTGTAAGAAATTTTTACTCGGGGCATCTGGGTGGCTCAGTTCGTTAAGCATCCAACTTTGGCTCAGGTCATGATCTCATAGTTTGTGAGTTTGAGCCCTGTGTCGGATTCTGTGCTGACAGCTCAGAGCCTGGAGCCTGCTTCAGATTCTGTGTCTCCTTGTCTCTCTGCCCCTCCCTCACTGGTAATCTGTCTCTCTCTGTCTCTCAAAAATAAATAAATGTAATAAAAATTTTTTAAAGTAATTTTTGCTCAACATAAATCAGCATTTTTTCCCTGTTTTTTTCTAGGAGTTTCCTCTATAATTTTATATCTGAAGTTAGGTTAGTTACTATCCAATTTGAATCATTGTGGAACATGGTCTAAAATTCATTTTAATTAATTAATTTTATTTTAGAGACACAGAGAGAGAGCATGATCAGAGGAGAGGGAAAGAGAGAGAGAGAGAGAGAGAGAATCTAAAGCAGGCTCCACACAGCATGGAGTCCGACGTGGGGCTCAATCCCACATCCCTGGGATCATGACCTGAGCTGAAATCAGATGCTCAACCAGCTCAACAGGCACCCCTATTTTATATTTATATTTATATTTGCCCATGTAGTTATCCCTACAAGAGCTCTATTTTTTCATGTGGATTCAAATTACTGATTAAAATCCATTCACTTAAGGTGAAATATTCCCACCAGTGTTTCCTGCAGAACTTGCTGGCTAAAAACCAATTCTCTCCATTTTTGTTTGTATGGGAATGTCATAATTTCTCCTTCATTTTTGAATGATTGTTTTGCTGGATATAGGATTCTTGATTCACATTCTTTTTCTTTCAGCACTTTGAATATGTCATCCCACTGCCTTCTGGCCTCCATGGTTTCCAATGAGAAGTCCACAGTTAATCTTCTTGAGGTTCAATTAAATTGCTTGTTTCTTCCTGTTTTCATGGTTCTTTCTTTGTCTTCAACTTTCAAGAGTGTGATTATGATGTGTCTAGGTGTAGATCTCTTTGAACTTATTCTTCTGGACTTCACTGAGTTCTTGAGTATGCAGATTAATGTTTTGCATCAGATTTGGGAAGTTTTAAGCCATTATTTCTTCAAATATTCTTTCTGCCTATTTATTTTCTCCTCTCTTTCTAGAAGTCTCATTATGCATATGTTGGTATGTTTGGTAGTATCCCACAGTTCTCTGAGGCTTTGTTTACTTTTCTTTCTTTTACTCAGACTGGGTTTATTTTCAAGCTTGCTGGTTCTTTTACCAGCTCGAATTTGCTGTTGAACCTCTCCTTCATGTCAATCACTGTAGTCTTTGATGCAGAATTTCCAATTTCTCCTTGTACATATATACATATGTAATTATATATTAGATATATACATATATAATTTTTGTCTCTTTATTAGTATTCTCTTTGTTGAGACATTGTTCTCATATTTTCCTTTAGTTTTTTTAGACATGATTTCTTTTAGTTCTTTGAACATATTCAAACTATTTGACCTAAAATCCTATCTAGTAAGTCCAAAGTCTACAATCCATTAGACTATTAGAGATAGTTTCACTATGTCTTTCCCCTGTTCATGTGCCATACTTTCTTGTTTCTTTCCATTTCTCATTCTTTTTTTGTTAATATAATGGAATCTACCCTCTTCTAGGGTCCACAGTTATTGGTGTTGTTGCTATTTGTTTAGTGACTTTTCTGAATGAATTCTGTTGAGTCTATAGTTTTTGTCATGTGTGGACTCTGGAGTCTCTGCATGAATAGCTTAGTGGTCAGCTCATCAAAAAGTTCCTTAAATGCTTGGGACCAATAAGTATCCCAGTCTTGGCTGAGGGGCTCTGTGTAGATGTTGAGGAATACATTCAACCCTCAGACATTCATACATTTCTGCTCTGGCCTTCACTTATTGCTTGCCTCAAGGTCACAGAGCCTCAAGGTCAGCCAGAGCTGAGAGTATAGCGCCTTGTCAGGTCTTTCCTGAGGATTCTCATAGGCCTGAGCATGCATATAGTTCTACGTGGACATGTGAACTTCTAAATACCCAGGAATATCTCAGAGTTTTTCAAAGCTTCTGATAGACATCCCACGCCCCAGCTTTTACTTTCAAGCTTCTGGGTAATCTTTTGTTTTCTTCAAATGCTAATCCACTGCTTCAGACAGCTGCAAAGTTAAGCAATTACCCCTGGCTGTTTCTAACAAACACCTCTTGAGAAAAGGCTTTTCATACTTGGCAAGCTCCTAGACAGATCTAATAAAGAGAAATTTTGAGAGTGGTCTCTTTTAAAGAACCACCAAATGGGTCAAATCATGACAATTCTCTGGGAAAGGGGCTTCAAAGAGTTCCAACCTTACTCTGCCCCCTCTAGTGGCTACTGTGCTGCTGGTTTTCATGTGACTGTGAGCTGTTTGTTTTCAAAGCTACTGCAGAGCTGGGGAAATGGGGATGGGAATAGGGCAAGTTACAACAGCATAAAACTTGGTGTTCTTATTGACATTCAGCTGTTTTTCTTGAATAAAGTCTCCCCAGTTTGCTGCAAGCTTTTGGGTAGTTTCCAGAGATCAGGAAAAGTTGAAATTTGACCAATTTTTTTCAGTGGTCTCATTGCCCTAATGGAAGAGGGGATTTTTGGAGTTGCTTACTGTGCCATTCTGGCTGAAATCCTGTACCTTTGATCTTCTATCTAAACACAAATGCCACACTCTCTCAAATATTGTGTCTTTATAGCAAATCTTAAAATCAGGTAGTGTGAGTATTCCAACTTGGATCTTATTTTTCAACACTATTTTGGCTTTTCTAGGTCATTTGCATTTACATGTACATTTTCAGCATGGCTTACCAATGTTTGCCAATGAACTGCTAGGATTTTGATTGGATTCTCTAAATCTATAAATCAATTTGGGGGAAAGTGACACTAAAAAATATTGAGTCTTTGAATTCATGAACGTGATATATCACCCCATTTATTTGGGTCTTCTCTAATGCCTCTCAACGCCAGTTCGTAGTTTTCAATGTGCAGAACTTGCACCTATTTTGTGAAATATATCACTGAATATTTTTTGATATACTTATAAGTGATATCATATTTTTAATGTAATTATTCATTGCTAGTATATAGAAATGCAATTGACTTTTGAATAGTGATCTAATAGCATGGCTACCATTTTTGTAAATTCGTTAGTATTTTGTACATGAACAATCGTGTCACAACGTCTGTGAATAAAACCAGTTTTGGTTTTTTGCCTTCAAATTCTATGCATGTGGCTTCTTTTTCTAGACTCACTGAATCAGTGAACACATCCAGTACAAAGTGAAATAGAAAAGGCAAGAGCAGACATTCTTGTCTTGCTCTGGATCTAAGGGGTAAAGCATCTGTCTTTCATCACTCAGTACAATGTTGTATCAGGTTGAGGAAATTCCCTTCCATTTCTAGTTTGCTGAGCTTTCTAAAATCATAAATGGATATTCAATTTTGTCAAATACTTTCTCTGCATCTGTTGTGATCTTCATATGGTTTTTCTTTTTAAATGTTAACATGATGAATTACATTGATTTTTCACATGTTGAACCAAACTAGCATTCCTGGTATAAGCTATAGTTAGTAATGATGTATTCTGGATTATGTTACTAGACTTTATTTACTAAACCTTGGCTAAGAATTTTTTTCTATGTTCCCAAAGGATCTTAGTCTGCAGTTTTCTTTCCTCGTAATGTCTTTGTACGGTTTTGATATCAGGGCAACATCGGTCTTACAGAAAAAGTTGGAAAATACTCTTTCCTCTTATATTCTTGAAGAGTTGGTATAAAATTGGTATTATTTAATTTATTTTTAACGTTTATGTATTTGTTTTTGAGAGAGAGAGAGACAGTGTGAGCAGGGGAGGGGCAGAGAGAGAGGGAGACACAGAATCTGAAGCAGGCTCCAGGCTCTGAGCTGCCAGCACAGAGCCTGACGTGGGGCTCGAACTCATGAGCTGTGAGATCTTGACCTGAGTGAAGGAAGGTGCTTAACCCACTGAGCCGCCCAGTTGCCCCTATTTATTTATTTTAAAGAGAGAAAGCATGCACATGAGTTGAGGAGAAAGGCAAATGGAGAGAGAGAATCATGTTTTTTTTTTTTAATGTTTATTTTTGAAAGAGGGAGAGAGACAGAGCACGAGTGGGGGAGGGGCAGAGAGAAGGAGATATAGAATCTGAAGCAGGCTCCAGGCTCTGAGCTGTCAGCACAGAACCGACATGGCGCTTGAATCCATGAACCCTGAGATCATGACCTGAGCTGAAATTGAATGCTTAACCAACTGAGCCACCCAGGTGCCCCAGAGAGAGAATCTTAGGCAGGCTCCATGCTCAGCACGGAGCCTGATACAGGACTCAATCTCATGACCCTGAGATCATGACCTGAGCCAAAATCAGGAGTTGGATGCTCAACGAAAAGAACCCCCCAGGTGTCCTGATATTCCTTTTAAATGTTCTATTGAATTTACCAGTGAAGCCTCCTAGGCCTTGAGTTTTCTTTGTAAGAAGGGTTTTTTCTTTCTTTTCTTAATACATTTTCTATTTTAAGAAAGGTGTAGACTTACAGAGAAGCTATGATGATAGGACAGAGAGATTCCATATACTCCATTACTGTTTTGCATTGACATGGTACTTTTGTCACAACTATTAGCTGATATTGGGTTTTGCTTTTGGGGCTTTTTTTTTTGTTTTTTGTTTTTGTTTGTTTTTTGCTTCCAGAATCCCATCTAAGTTACCACATTAGCACTAGTCATCATGTCACTTTAGGATCTTCTGGGCTGTGACAGTTTTAGACTTTCCTTGTTTTTGGTGGCCTTGATGGTTTTGAGAAATGCTGGTTAGGTATTTTGTAGAGTGTCTCTCAGTTGGAGGTTTGTTTGTTTCTTTTATGTTTTCTCTTGATTAGACTGGGCTAATGAGTTTTGGGGAGGAAGACCACAGAGGTAAAGTACCATTCTTATTACATTATATTAAGGGTACATATTATTAATATAACTTATCACTATTGATACCAACTTTGACCACCTGGCTGAGATAGTGCTTTGTAGGTTTCTCTACCCTAAATTTTCTTTTTTTATTCTTAGAGAAATTTAAAATATAAATTTAACTTCATTAATAGATACAGAATTATCCATAACTTATTTCCTCCTCCTCTTCTTCTTCTGTTTATTTATTTTAAGAGAGAGAGAGAGAGCATGCACAATTAAGGCATGGGCAAAGAGAAAGGGAGAGAGAATCCTAAGCAGATTTTGCACTGTCAGTGCAGAGCCCGATGTGGGGCTTGAACTCACGAACCATGAGATCAGGACTTAAGCTGAAATCAAGAGTTGGACACTTAACTGACTGAGCCACCCAGGTGCCCCTCTCTTTGCTCCTTTCAAGCTTTGCTGTTAAGCTTTTTTAGGACAAATCTTTAGTTTAGGCTAATTTATCCCAATTACTAAGATGATATCTTCCTGAGGGCTATACCTGATGTCTGTGCAATGCAATGTCCCGTCATTCTGGCTGGTGGGAGCACAAATTGTTCCTATCCACATGTGAGCTCTAGGAATGTTTGGCCTGCCATTTTGCAGGGTTTCCCACTCCCCTACCCCCTCCTAAGATTCAGGTAATTTCCTTTCCCACATGGGCGAATCAGGAGCCCCTTAAAGACTTCATTGGTTCCTACTACAGATATCTAAAGCTCGATCTCTGAGAAGATCTTTTCCACCCTAGTATCATGTCTTACAAATTCTAGCCACCTTGCCCCATAAGTTGAATTTCTTTCTCCTGAACTCAGTGTGATGATCACCAGACTATTTGGGAACCCCATCCCTGCAATACAGCCAGGAAATTATCTCCAGACGCTACGCTGGAGGACTTGCAGGACTTACCATGCTTATTTCCCTTTTCTCGGCAATTCAGTCATGTTCTGCTTGTGTCTGCAAAACTGCTTCTTATAATTCTGTCCAACTTTCTATGACCTTTTGTTTAAGGTAGGGAGGAAAATTCAGTTCCTGTACTCAATCATGGGAAAAACAGATTTCTAGGATATTCTTTTAGGTTTTGTGGTGAGGTGGGGAGAAAAAGGGGAAACCGTAATTTAAAGGTTAGGCAGAATCAAGGGAATCTTTTTCTTTGGGCTGGAAAAGGCATCTCCTCCTGCACACAAGAGAAAATGAGCAGAGGATAAACACCATTAGAACTAAAGTTTGCCATTAAGAGACAAAACAGCTCTTTTTCTATACTCTCCCAGCACCTCTGATACCAAATGTGTGGTGGGTTTTTTTCCCACATGAGACAATTCTTACCATAACTACTTAGAGTTAGCACAGACCCCACAGGTTAAGGGCTCCATCCCACAAGACTGTCCCCTATGTTAGACACTAACCTCAAGTTCAGGGTGTGAGCTCTACTTCCGACTGATCAGCTATATATCATGGTCCCCACGACTCACTCCTTGCGTTTAATAACTTGCTAGAATGGCTCACAGAACTCAGAGAGACACTTATATTTCATATATTAAAGAAGATACAAGTCAGGAACAGCCATAATGAAGAGATGCATAGAGCAAGGCTTGGGAGCCGGGAGGTGCCCACAGCTTCCACACCAGGTACACCACCCTCCTAATACCTCAGTGTGGTCATGAACCTGGCAGCTCTCTGAACTCCTTTGGTTAAGTGTTTTACAGAGGTTTCATTACATGAAACAATTGATTAAATCACTGGCTATTAATGATTAACTCTCTCTCCAGTCTGTCTCCCTTTCACAGAGGTGGGGAGTGGAGCTGAAACTTCCAGCTCTCTAGTCATATGGTTGGTCACCCTGGCAAATGGTCTCCCATCCTTAGAAGCTTTCAGAAAGCCACCTCAACAATATAAACTCATGTGGATGACAAGGGGCTGTCATGAACAACAGAAGATATCCCTTCCATCTTTATCACTCCACTCTTGAGCTTAGACAAAAAACAAATATTATCATAGCACCTGGGTGGCTCAGTCGGTTAAGCATCTGACTCTTGATTTCGGCTCAGGTTATGATTTTACGATTCGTGAGCTTGAGCCCCACACTGGGCTCTGTGCTGACAGTGTGGAGCCTGCTTGGGATTCTGTCTCTCCTTTTTATCTACCCTCCCCCAGCTTGCTCTCTCTCAAATAAATTAAATAAACATTAATTTTGTTATAATAAATAATAAATAAGCATTATTATAAAAATAAATATTATGATATATTATATAAAACATTATTATAATAAAAATACATAAAAAAACATAAAAAAACAAATATTATCATGAAAGATGCTCTTATTGCTCTTATCACTTAGGAAATTACAGTGGTTTTAAGGGCTCTGGCCAGGGGCAACAGACAAAATACATATTTCTAGGGCACTTGGGTGGCTCAGTCAGTTGAGCGTCTGACTTTTGATTTCAGCTCCGATCATGATTTCATGGTTGTGAGATTGAGCCCTACATTGGGCTCTGCACTGGCAGTGAGAAGCCTGCTTGGGATTCTCTCTTTCCCTCTTTCTCTGCCACTTCCTCACTCATGAGCGAGCTCCCTCTATCTCTCTCTCCCTCCCACTCTCTCTCAAAAATAAACATTTTTAAAAACATGTGTTTTTTATTATATCACAATGTCACAGCAATACTGGGAAGAAAGATTCAATGAGCTCATTTCTGGGGACATTGATTTTCTCTGAAATGTGGGAAATATAGCAATCCAGGAAATATGGTGTCAGACTTAGAAAATGGGAAGACTTAAAGAATAGCTGGTAGGCACCTGGGTGGCTCAGTCAGTTAAGCATCTGACTTCGGCTCAGGTCATGATCTCACAGTCCATGTGTTTGAGACCCACATCGGGCTATGTGCTAACAGCTTGGAGCTTGGAGCCTGCTTCAGATTCTGTGTCTCCCTCTCTCTGTCCCTTCCCCACTCGTCCTCTGTCTCTCAAAATAAAATAAAAGACATTTTAAAAAGTAAAAAACAAAAAGAAAAAGAAAGGTAGCTTGAATGGCAGGAGTAAACCCTGTCTAAAATCCTTGACCTTGAGACCACTGCTCACCACCCAAGGTTCATATACATTGACCCTTATTGAACGTCACCACCAGAGGCTCCCTCAGCCACTGGAAATCCAAGCAAGATTGATACCCCAGAGCTTAAACGCCATTAGTGCTGCTTTTCCAGCCCCATTCCTAGGCCTGGCTGTAAAGTCTTCCTGAAATCCTTGGCTCTTACTACTCTATTAAAAATAGAGCATAGTTCATACATGGTCAGACGCTGAGGTCAGAACCACGCCTTTAGCGCTTATGAAAGAGAAGCACGGGGTGGGCACTCAGGCCTTTCAAAGAGGCTCTGTCTGAACAGGGTGGTTGGCTTCACCTGGACGGACCACATATGAAGCCCTGTCTCTCTGCCTTCTTTGCCTGGCAACCCTTACCATCTTTAGATTTTGGATTTGCCTAAAATCTCAGCTTACTTCCCAAGTTTGCCCAAATTTTGTTTGCCAAGTGTGCTAAGTGACCCCAGCCAGGTCCCCATTCTTCTTTCACTTCACAAGCTAAGGTTTTACTTTACATCTGTGTATCTTTCAGATTTTGCACGAATGAGTAAAAGTTGTATAAGTACACATAGTCTCATGGGAGGGTTCGGAGTTTTGCAGGTGGATATAGGTTAGATTTCAGCCCCTGCCCAGTTCCTTCACTAGTCACCCGGTACAGTGTACAACCCACACGACTGCACAAGCAGGCATGGTATCCTCGATCTTTCTGCCTTGGTTTCCTAACTTCTCTTTTGTTATTAACAATTAATAATGGTTTTGCCCGCCAGGCTGGGTCCTTGCCTCTCAGGTTGCTGCTTTTTATAAATCAAGACAGTTGTCCCTTCAGATTGGTCCCAGTCCTACCCAGGTGGATTATACCTGCTGGCTTTTTGCTCCATACTGCTAATCCCCAAATCAATGAAGGTCAGGACAAGGAATGTTTTAGGAGAAACTACCTCTCTATTGGGGCATGGAATCTAGTGCCAACATCTGCTGTGCAGGTTGTTTAAGGTGACTTGAGTTCCTGGAATCCCTTCTGGGAATGTAGCTATGGTCCCCTCCTCCCTCCCCTCCCCTCCCCTGCCCCACCAAAGGTTGTCTAATCTACAGGACCAGCCAGGACTTCTATTCTTTCACCTTCCTACTAGCCACTCCATTCCGATAGAGCCGATAGAGCTGGGGCCATGCCTTTCAAACTCTAAGCTGATAAGATGGGGTCTTGTTTTGACCCCACACCTGGTTGCTACCAGACTTGCTCCTGATCCTGGCCAGAATCTTCTAAGGAAGGGCTTCATTGTAGGTGGGGTCTGGGCATTCTCCCAGCCTCAGTATTTGGGATCCTCTGCTGCTCCTAGAGTATGGGAAACATTAACACGTGAAAGTCCAATTGCAAACTATAAAGTTTTGATAGAAGAGTCTGAAGCTGATGGCCAAAATGCGCCCTGGAAATGGGCGAAGACAATATTTCTCAAATTGAAACTCTAGTTCCACAGGCATTTTATGGGTAAAAAAAAAATGTGTCTGGCCAAATATACTTGAGAAATCAGGATTAGTGGCAGTTAAATAGATTTCTTTGTTGCAAGACTTCTCAGGGCCTTTAATATACCAATGTCTGTAGGGTACATGGAGGGGATTCAGAGTAAGGAGCATTTCCCAAACTCAGGTGATTACAGAGCATCTCATGATACAAGCACTCCACTTGGGAGTCTTGGGAGAAATTGGCGTGTGGATTTTGTCTTTCCTGTGTCCCGTGGTTGCTTCCTTGGGGATTGGCAAGAGGAAGGTGAGGGGCCTAGACCTCTCTGCAGTCACGTTAGCTGCATGTGAAACCGAGAAATAATTACGGAAACTGCCCGCTGATTAGGTCTCTGAATCCAGCCCCTTCAGTACTGAGGCCTGATTGATCTCTGCTTAACGTTCAGCATTTGATTTTCCTGCTTTTGCATTCTCAGACCTGCTTTAACAATGCTGTTCTTGAAATATGCTAATAATTTCCTTTGAAACAACTGGTCTGCTCATTTAAAACTGACAGGTTTTCTCTTTCAGCCCTTCTACGGAGCTCTCTTTGATTAAAGGTGTCTTAAAAAAAAAAAAAAGTTGTTTTCTCCGCTCTCATCCCTACCCGATGGAGGAGAGAAAGTGACGGGGAGAAGTTTTGCAATAATGATCCATCAGCGTTCCTTCCAGCTGCTTACTTTGTTGATCCGAGTGGAGAGCCTCTTACGACATCAAAGCCAGGTCTTGGCCACTCTTTCACCCCGCTTCATTTAGTCTTGAACGAGCAGGGAAGGGCATCTACTTCCCCGGAGGAAGATGCTCCACGATGATTGACTAACGAGGGGGTGGAAGCCATGGCAAGGAGACCAAGGCTATTTGGAGAAAGCCAGAGGCTTGGGTCCTCAGTGCCGAGCAACTAGCGAGCTAACAACCCCATAAATAAATACAAAGCTGAGCTGTTCACGTTTTCGTAGTGGAAGTTCTCACCGAGCAGAGAGTGCTCAGTAGATCAGGCTCCAGACACCTAGGAGGGGATGGAATCAGGGGCTTTGAGGGGCTGTTCATTCATTCAGCAGCCATTCTCTGCCGTTGGGCTCAAGGTTGCGTGCAATCATGGACTGCTGGAGAGGACACTGAGGTGTGTGAGATGGAGCCCTGGCCTCTTTTCAGCTTCCAGCACACTCGGGGAGATGAACAGGTACAAGAATCATCTCCTTATAAAAAGATTGTCTGATATATGTGAGCATGCCATACCCAATAAGCAGAAAATAAGAGCCCAGAGGAGGAAAATGTCCCTGCATCTTGGGTTTGTGGACGGTTTTATGTAAGAGGTTCTATTTGGACGGACCCTACAGTTTTCATAGGCAGCAGGGGCAAAGTCACAGGTGATGACACTTGTTGACCACCCCCGCCCCCACTGCCCCTCACCTTGCCACTTCCTAACAGAAAACTGATTTTAATTCTGGTACCCACTTTGTGCCTGCCCGGTCATGTCCTTTGGGAAACATTTAACTTACCTAAAGCCATTAGGCACCTTCCACTCCCTGAGCCATGTCAATGTTTTGGGTGGGGAATATGGCTCGAGGCCGTCCGATGAGGATGAACTTCTGGAGTCTTGCTTGGGATTGTGGGGCAGAAGCATTCTCTCACCCACTCGATACCAATGAGGAAAATCCACATCCCTTGTTGCATGTGACAGCCATCTGCCAGTCACAGGGGAGCCACCTAAGCTAGACAACTGATTGGAAAAACAGCGATGGTCTTTGATGCCATTGAGTCTCTGATGAACTAAACCGGAAGCCACTGTCTTGTCAGTCACCGAGGTCCCGCCAGCTAGCCCCCAGAGAACATTCAGAAGCCCAGAGCATGGCTGGAAATAGGCTCTAGACTGTGTTTATAGACATATATCTGCACACACATGCCCATCCACACACATGCCCCCCCCCACACACACAGAGAACAGGCATGAGAGGAAGTTGGTATCAGCATCTACCCCATGTCACCTCTGTCCCAGGCCAACGAACAGTATGCCCCAGCCCAGCCCGTTTCCACACGGAGGTAGCTTCAGATGGGGTGACCAGCTTGGTGGGGTTTGCCTAGGACTTGGCCAAATGTAGCATTAGAAGTGTCATGGACCCTCAGTACCAGGCAAACAACCAGGATGGCTGGTCACCCTACTTCCCAATCTTCAGGAGAGCATAACTGATGATTGGACCCCATGTCACCTGGCAGCAAGGGGTGGGGGGCGAGGCTCCACGTGGAAAAAGTGGCAGTCACAACGTGGCCAGCAGTCCAGATTCAGGAAGGATGTTCAAAGGGTTTTGAGCAGCCGTGATTGACAAGCAGGCAGGAAGCCATTGCCAGACTCCCCAGGTCCGTGAACAGCACTATTCGCCACTTCTAATGGGACTTGAGACCAGAAATTCCAGCCGGATCCAGGAGACTTTAGCAGCTTCTGGGTGAGACCCCTTGAGCTGACCTGGGAGAGAGCACCCTAATGTTATCAACAAGGGTGTGGGGCCATATGTCTAGGGCTCTCTTCCTAGGATTGCAGATCCAGCACATTCTACTTTGGGGTGCCAGGGACAAAAGGCAAGAACAAGAGCTGAATACGTAGAAGGGAGAGTAACAAGCTGCATTTTATTTGTTAAGTGAAAAAATGGGTTTAATATGTGACGCTTGAGGACAATGAGCTCTGCTACCCTTCTGTGACTGTGGTATTTTGACCCTGGCACCGAGGTCCAGATGACAAAGCGGTAAGCCCAGAAGACCTTGACTATCTATTTCTGTGCACTGCTGAATGAGCAAATGAGGGCGTAGGAGACGGTGGCTTCACTAATCGTTTATAAAATGGCACCGTAGCACTCTGCGTGCGGCACTCCGTCAATGTCACTGACAGTTGCTGCTGAAAGACATGTGACATGACAAGTCCCCAGCAGGTCCGGGCAGGCAGCCAGCCAGACTGCACTGTAGCAATGCCCAGGGCACAGCCCGTGTTCGGGGTTCATCCGGTAGGATGATGGGACTCCCCCACCCTTACCTGCCGCCACCACCGACAGCCACGGGTGTGCAGGAAGATACAGACACATGTCATCTGCCTTTCTCAGGGGCAGGTGAGCTGAAGGACAGATGAGCCCTGCTCTTTACAAACTCCTCCCACACTCTGTCTCTGGGGAGCCCCAGGCAAGTCTCGGGTAGCCCAGAGAGGTAGGCAAGACAGGTGTTATGATAGCCATTTTCAAGACAAGCAAACTAAGATTCTGAGAGTGTGACTCCCCCATGGTCTTAACGGTGAATTAAGAAAAGATTTGTCACCTGTGGCTCTTTGCCCTGGATGGGTTAGAGAGGCGAAAGAAGGTGGCGGAATTCATTTTATTTGTTAGATTTCAGTCCTCGAAAACAAAGTCAGCCATTTTTAAAGGCTCAGGTAGTTCCAAACTTCCTATCTTTGGGCAGATTCATTTCATTCTAGAGTGGACGGGTTTCTGCACTGGGGCTGAGCTACTTGATAAACACGTACTCTGTGGCATTCCCCTCCCCCACCCCCCACTTTATTCGGTCCAGAAAAAAACTAAGTTGCCTGAAGTTGCTAGCTGTGTTTTAAGCACCCGAAAGGAACAATACGGGGGTATTTGTTGCAGCCGCCGTCCTTGAAAGTGTCTGAGGCCTCCCTCATTTCACTACTGTTCTGCCTCATGATATGCAATCACACTCGACAGAACATTACCTGGCCTACACTGTCCCTCTCTAGGGAAATCTTACCTTCTTTCTTGTGTGCTCCTGATTCTCACACTCCCATAGCCATTCAGACCCAGTCTTGGCTTCCCGTGGTCTCGTCTGGTCTGTATGCAGGCTACTCTGGCTTTCTGCAAGCCATCAGCTCTGATTCATTCCTCCCCGCCCACCCAACTACCTGCCCCAGTAGATGCTTGAGTTCACCCGCCCATGCCCTCTCCACCTACAATGCACCCTCACTTGTATTTGTTTTCCATGGTCCTTTCCCCACCTCCCAGGCTTTAGCTATTTGGAGAAGGGGGAATGCATGTCACTCAAAGCAGCCAAACTTTCAGGTCCTGGGGACCAGGAGTTGAGCCTCAGAGAGCACCCCTACAATCCACAGGTGGTAGGGCTGGGAAATCATGTGAGGACAGGCCCAGGAGGGCCGTGCGTGGTCTTATCAACCCTGAAATGCAGAAAGCGGATGCTTGAAGGACGCCTGGGTGGCTCAGTCGGTTGAGCTTCCGACTCTTGATTTTGGTTCAGGTCATGATCTCAGGGTCATGGGATCGAGCCTCACATCAGGCTCTGAGCTCTGTGTGCAGCCTGCTTGTGATTCTCGTCTCTCTGTCTCTCTCCCACTGCCCCTCTCTCCCATGAGTGCTCTCTCTAAAGAAATACATGAGAAAAAAGGAAAGAAAGAAAGAGAGCAAGAAAGAAAGAGAGAGAGAAAGAAAAAAGATGCTTAAGCGAGAAGAATGGAGCCCCGAGCAGGGCTGGGGGCTCTGTGAAGGGGCAGAGAAGCCGGTTCTCATGGGAATCTCAGTTCCGGGAACCAGTTCCTCTAGTTCTGGCCACATTTCCTGTCCTCCCCTTTTCTGTTTATGCGGAGAAGATTCTGTTCTAACCCTAACCCTTGCTGCTTTTGACCTCACTTTTAATTTCGTGGGGAGACTTAGTGGACAGTATCTGCAGCTTTATTCTGACACTAGCTTTGCCATCTCGGGAGGAAATGTGATAAGTAATCTAGTCTCTATGTGTTATGGGCTGAATTATGTCAGCCCCAAATTCTTAGGCTGAAGTCTTAATTCCCAGTTCTTCGGAATGTGTTTGGAGACACGGCTGTTAAACAGGTAATTAAGGTAAAATGAGGTCATTGGGGTGGGCCCTATTCCAATCTGACCGGTGTCCTTATAAGAGGAAATTGGGACGCAGACATCCACAGGGATGACCATGTGAACACACAGGAGAAAGAAGGCCATCGACAAGCCAAGGAGAGAGGCCTCAGAAGGAGCCAAGCCTGCCGACGCCTTGACCTTGGACTTCCAGCCTCTAGAGCTGTTGTTGAATGACTTGTTGAAGGCCTGGCTTTGTGGTGTTTCGTCATGGAGGCCCCAGCAGACTGATCACTGTCGATCTCGATTCTCCTTGTCTAGGGCTTGCTCACGCTTTTCCTCACAAGGCCAGTCTCCACCCCTTTAAGGAGTCCGTCCCTGCACTTCAACATACAAGACTGACATCTCTTGCTGAGGCGCCCCTGGCCCCATCTCACCCCTTCACTTCCTTCTGCAGGCCATGTGTGTGTGTGGGGGTGTCCCATGCATCTTTTCTACTTTCTCTCCATTCATTTTTAACTCGCATCTGCCCCTACCTCATGTCATAGACCAATCTGTCACAGCTGCTAACTGAGGAAATGAATAGGGGAGCCCCAGAGCGCTGCTGTGGCCAACTGCTCCATTCTGGGGACCCCAGGGAGCTGGGCAAATCAGAAGGTAGCTCCCAGTTGGGTTTGCCAACCCCATTGCAGAACAAACTCGGGTAAACTTGTTGCAAGAGAAGGCAATAACTCAAGAGACAAGGGCTTGAATAAGAGAAGGGGGCATTTATTTTGGGGGCCAGCAGCCAGGAGAAGTGGCGAGCTCAAGCCTTAACTGACCTCTCTGCCTGCGAGGTGGACACCAGAGTTTTGTAGGAGAGGGTCAGGGGGTGTGTGCGAGAGGGCAGGCAGAGAGCATGTGATCGCGGCTGCGGGTCTGCCTGTGTTCAGCCCACGATGACGAGCAGGGAAGGCGATGCTTGGGGGGTGGTTTTCCAGGCACTCCGTTGCCATCCAGGCTTTTTTTGTTGGAGGCTGGGATGTTCCAGTCATTGGAAAACACTTTCAACAATGTGTCACGTAAGTACAATAAGAAATAAACACCACGGGTTTAGTGAGAGCAGGAGTTAAGCAGGCTTGTCTATTTCTGACTTTAACTGTTGGGATCTGTAGTTGAGCAAGACTCAGACCCAGATGAGTAGGCATCAGTGGCCTCACCGGTACGATGGCCTTTCTCAGGGGGCCATCACACTGCTGACAGTGACTGGCATTTTCACCAGATGGCCTGCCATCTCCTCAGACTCAAAGTCATCTCACTGTTTGATCTGGTTCACAAATCCTCTGTCATTAAATACAGTGTTCGGTTTTTGATCCCTATCTCACCGATCATCCCATTTCTTTAATTTTTTTTTAACGTTTATTTATTTTTGAGAGAGAGAGAGAGAGAGAGAGACAGAGCACAAGTAGGGGAGGGGCAGAGAGAGAAGGAGACACAGAATTCAAAGCAGGCTCCAGGCTCTGAGCTGTCAGCACAGAGCCCAATGCGGGACTCGAATCCACAAAACATGAGATCATGACCTGAGCCGAAGTCAGACGCTTAACCAACTGAGTCACCCAGGTGCCTCCCCATTTCTTTGTTCCTCTTTGCAGTGAAACGCCAGAGCCTGTTCAATACTCTCCCTCTGATTCCCCTCCTCTGTTCTCTTTATTTGCATGCTAGACTTACAGTGTATTTTACTGTATTTAACTTTTTAAAAAAATGTTTACTTATTTATTTTGAGATAGAGCACATGCATAAGCAGGAGAGAGGCAGAAAGAGAGAGAGAGAGACAGAGAGAGAGAGTGACAGAGAGAGAGAATCCCAAGCAGGCTCCATGCTGACATGAGGGCTCAATTCCATGACCCTGAGATCATGACCTGAGCTGAAAGCTAGAGTCGAATGCTTAGCCAGCTGAGCCACCCAGGTGCCCCTGCCATATTTCACTTTTAAGTGACAGAGAGAGCTCAGTCCTTGGCCTGCCTCTTGGTGTTCTCTGGTGTCTCTTGGACTCATATGTGCCCTCTACACATACCCTCAGGTATCTCTCTTCCCCGTGCCCCTCTCCCCAACTCCAGTCAAGTGCATCTAACAGTCTCTTAACTTCCTCACTGGGGAGTCTTGGACAAGTCTCAGACTCCACACATCCCACCATGAACTCCTGACCAGCCCTCAAGAACCAGCGCTGGCTGCCACCTTCCCGTCTCAGCTGAGGCAGCTCCTGACTTGCGGGGTCTCAGGGCCAAATCCTTGGGATCAACCTTAGCCGCTTTTTCCCTCCCATTTCCCCTCTCCCTCCTCACAGGAAATCCTGTTGGTTCTACCTTCAAAACATCCGGAGGCCCACCTTCTAGAGTGTCTTCTCCACCGTTCCCATCTTGATCTGAGCCACCATCCTGTGTGGGTCCCTTCCTGAACGATCTTCCTGCTTCTGCCCCAGCCCCTACAATCAAATATCAAGCCCAGCAGTCAGTGCCATACGGTGTCACTCTTCTGCCTCAAGCCCCGCCCCTGGAGGCTTTTTGTTTCACTCAGAATAGGAGCCTTACAGAAGCCCACAGGGTTCTACATTCTCAATTGGCTGCAACCTTTGGCCCATCTCTGATCTCTTTTCCCTCACTGTCATTTTGCTAGAGCAACACTGGTCTCCCTAGCTTCATCTCCCAGGCCAGACAAGCTCCTGCCCCAGGGCCTTTGCACTGACCACTCTGGCTCTTGCTTGGGAGGCCCTTCTCCTAGGTACCAGCTTAGCTAATTTTCTCACCTCCCTTCATCGAGACTTGGATCTCACCTGCTCCACGGGGCCTGCCTGACCACCCACTGGGCATGTGCATGGCCCACCCCTCCCTGGCTCTGCTGGTCCCCTGTCTGGTGTACCTCCTAGCTCTGGGTATGCTGTTTACTCACTGATTATGTGCAATGCTTGGTGCCAACTAGAAACTCTAGAGGGAACCTGAGTCTATTTGTCTCTGGTATAACCCAAGTTTCTAGAACAGTGCCTGGCACGAAACATCTGCCTAACAGGTTTTTTTTTTTTTTTTTTAAGTTTATTTATTTTGAGAGAGAACCAGAGCACCTGCATGTGAGCAGCAGAGAGAGAGAGAGGGAGAGAGAGAATCCCAAACAGGCTCCACACTGTCAGCATGGAGCTCAACACGGAGCTTGAACTCACGAACTGTGAGATCATGACTGGAGCTGAAACCAAGAGTCGGATGCTTAACCAACTGAGCCACCCAAGAGCCTCTGCCTCGCAGGTTTTGGTTGAAGGAAGAACTAGAACTGTCCTTTAAGTCCTCCTATTTCCCAAAATCTGAGGCTTTGGAAGCGTCTCTCACGCCAAGCCTCCTTACCCTCTTGAACATTCTTACCCCTGCAGTGCAGCTTGCCATCCCAGGGAGTGGAGTGGCCCTCTTCTTCAGTGCATCCTGGAATCGCCTCATATTCCATCTTTTTATAAACGCTGATTTTGGTCTACCTCCCTCCTCCATGGCCTGTTGGGTCAAGTGTGATGCCGCGGTCTGGGGGCTGGCCTCCCCCTGACGTGGGTATCCCTTCTCCGACTTCTCATAGCCACGGTCGAGGGCAGCCTCTGTTGTAGAGCCTGATCAATACAGCAGGAGATTAAACACAGCAAACCTTTTTTCATTTCGAAATCCCAAAGAGACTCGCATAGAAACCTGGCTTGCTCTCAATCATGTATATTGCATTTTAACCTTTACCCTGCCCCCTTAATTGTCCACACCCAGCATTTTGTCACTTTATTTACTGCCTTCCTGTCTCCTCCACGGGCATGTGCTCTGTCTTTCAAGGAGGGCCATAAGTTTCTTGAGGGCAAAGGCTGTTTTATACAGCGATACCTTGATTAGAAATTCCTCAGGAACAAGGCTCATTTACTCAAAGTCAACTATGTGCAAAAATAAAAACAAAACATCTTCATAAATCATTCTAAGCAGAGCCGTCTGCTTACAGCTGTGTGTCAGAAATATTTCAACGCAGTTTCTGTTTGTCTCCGCGGATGCTGAAGTCAACAGGCCCATCACGGCAGGGGTGTCACAGCCTGGAAGATTTGTCCCTGAGGCGCCTGCGTGGCTCAGTTGGTTAAGCGTCCAACCTCGGCTCAGGTCACGATCTCACAGTTCGTGAGTTCAAGTCCCGCATCAGGCTCTGTGCTGACAGCTTGGAGTCTGGAACCTGCTTCGGATTCTGTGTCTCTCTCTCTGTGTCTGCCCCTCCTCCGCTCATGCTCTGTCTCAAAAATAAGTAAAACATTAAAAAAATTAAAAAAAAAAAAAGATTTGTCCCTGAGCCTAGTGTCTCTTCACCACCATCGTCAGGCCCCTTAGGCTGCTGTTAAGGACATACCCCCAGGTCCCTGCTCCCACAGCGAGGTCTGGAGTAGACGGATCAGAGACACTGTCTTGCTTGTTCACACATGAATTGTTGTATGTGCTATACTAGACGTGATGAGATTTTTCTGAAGCCACAGACTTCTCTCCGCAGCAGAGCCTGGCCACAAAAGCTCAGACTCAAAAATGTCCTGTAGAACAGGTGACTGTTATCTCTGTAGGAGCTTCTACTTTGAACCCTTTGTCCCTAATTATTCAACAAAATGTTCAGGAATGATCAATTATCTTCATGGGAGGAAATGTTCTCCCTCCTTATGCCCCGGTAAGCAAAAATACCCCTGAAGTTACCACTAAGTTTGTTAAACTGATCTCTGGCCAGAGAGCTGGCCTGCCCAGCCCTGGGGGGATGCGATTTCCAGAGACCCCGCCCCCCTTCAGCTCCTTGCTAGTTGCTGGAGAAGAAGGGGCTGTGGCTGTGTGCCTCTCTCAGGACCCATCTCCAGCGTGTCTCCACGGCTCTCCGAGATCTCTTGTCTCCAGGGCGCCCCGCACCTGTCATCCAGGCAGAGGTCAGACCTTGCTTCCGTTCACCCTTACTGTTGACCCAGCTCTGCTCTCACCTCCTTTCCTAGGGCTCCCAGACACAGCATGTCACGTTTCCAGAACATTTGGCCCTATTTGGGAATCTGAGTCAGGAATTTTCTTAGAATAATCTCTCTTTTCTGACATCCTGGAACATCCTGTATTATTTCTCTTTCTGGTTAAATTTCTTTTTATTTATTTATTTATTTATTATTTTTTTTTTTTAAAGGCAATCTTTTTTTTTTTTTTAATGTTTTATTTATTTCTAGGAGAGAGAGAGAGACAGCGTGAGCAGGGGAGGGTCAGAGAGAGGAGTCACAGACTGAAACAGGCCCAGGCTTGAGCTTTCAGTCAGCACAGAGCCCGACGCGGCTCAACCCACGAACCGCAGAGATCGCACCCAAGCGAAAGTCGGACGCTTAACCGACTAAGCCACCCAGGCGCCCTAAATTTCTTTTTTAAAAAAATTTTTAAAACAGTTTTATTTATTTTTGAGAGAGTGTGAGCAGGTGAGGGGCAGAGAGAGAGAGGGAGACACAGAATCCGAAGCAGGCTTTAGGCTCTGAGCTGTCAGCACAGAGCCCGACATGGGGCTTGAACTCACAGACCACAAGATCATGATCTGAGCTGAAGTGAGAGGCTTAACCGGCTAAGCCACCCAAGTGCCCCGCCTCCCTGGTTAAATTTCTGACAAAGACATTCTTCCTGGGACTGAAAAGTCTTTGTTTACAGAGGGAACACTTAGATGCCGTTTTAGAATCTCCCAAGAAATTAGATCCAGAGCAAAACAAGTTTCACGAAATGGAATTTAATCATTAGGGCCTCAGGACAGGAACTCCATAGTGTACAATTTTGTTTCCTTTTACTGTTTAGAGAAGTTCTAGACCCAGCACAGACCTGTAATGAACACCTGTTGAATAATTGATTGACTGAGAGCCAGCCAAGCATGCCGGATGTTTCTGTCTGGCTACAATGTCTGTGTTTTGTTTTTTTTTTTTCAGGAAAAATTGTGATTATTTTGACTGTAATTATTCACCAGATTCCCCTCATTTATTCTCCATTCTTTCTTTTTCTCCCAATTTTTCATCTTGAAAAATTTTAAATATAGACAAAGATGAAAGAATAGAACAGTAACTCCATTAATGCTCTCCATTTGGATTCAGCAAATGAACTCTTCTCTACATTTGTTTCTCTCTCTCTCTCTCTTTCTCTATGTATATCATAGATCTATCTATGCTTATATTTTTAAAACCCTGGATACGTAGCAAAACTTGGTTGCTGGGTCATTTGATGTTGCGGACTGGATGACGACCCTCCACCTTCTAAATACTTCAGCCAGTACCTTCTAAGAATGAGGACCTTTTCTCAATGGCCACAATGGCATTCTTATAGCTAAAACTTGATAATCACAAACTATAATCTAATATGCTTTCATTTATTCTTAATTTGGAGACGTTTGCTTTTGGATCTCATAATGACTGTACTTCCCAAACTGAATTCTAGTCTTTGTTCCTTATAGATTCAGGGTTTTGCAGGGGTGGTAAAAACCTGTGGTTCATAGAACATTGTTGTGTTGTCTGGTTCTTTGGTGATAAAAGGTTGTTTAGGCCCCAAAGATGGGTCGCTTCCAGAACAGACTGTGTCCATCTTCAAGCAGGAGCAGGGGGAAGTGTTGTTTGGGGCCATGGAGAGCTGCCTTGGGCCCATAAGAGTTTCTCAGCCCATGCAGCTCTATGATCTCTCTCTCTCTCCTTTATCTCCTTGTATTGTGGACTAAAAACACTGCATACAAGTCAGCGCCTCTCTTGGCAATTCTGATTCAGTAGGTCTGGGATGGGAATCTCAGGAAATTATATTTTTACAAAGCTCTCCAGGATTAGAAATCTGGCACGGGGAAGGTAGAATGGAAAATCCCCCATTCCACGGTCTGCCTACACAACACTTCTCTGAACATCTTAATGTATGTGTGTTTGTGGGTTTCGTAAGATGATTCCAATTATCCTTGGAAGTGAGTGGAGTATACACTATAAATAAGCCACAGACTTCCTCAGAGCATCCATGCGCACCAGAGCCAACCTTGGGCATCTGCAGCTGGTTTGGCTGGGGGATGGGGGAGGAGGCTGTGGATTTAGAGTGAGGTGACCTGGCTCTGCTCTTGCTGCCACTGTCCTCTAGCTACGTGAAGGATACCCAAATTCTCGGAGCCTCCTAGAGAAGCAGAGTCATACCCCCGTCGTGAGGCACCTGATGGGATGGTACGTGTGTGGAAACACTAAATATGCAGCAAGAGTCTAGTTGAGCTGGAGATCTGTTCGCCCCAGATCCCAGATCTATCTGGGGACTGCTGGGGCAGACGCACTGGGAGTCCACGTGCCCGATGAGCTGAGGGACCCCCTGGGCATCCACAGGCTGGAGGGGAGGAGGGGGAGGGGCAGTGAGGTTGGGGAAGATTCTTCTCCTCACCATGGAGGTTTCTCCTCGGAGGCCAGAGCCCAGGGAGAGAAGGGCTACCATACCAGAGTGTGCAAAAACTAAAGGAACTGGGTCTTCGTCGTCTCTGTGGGATGCGGACAGGGCAAGGCACCGGGTGGCCTTCGGGTGTCCTGACACTGGACCCCTACTTCCTGGGACAGCTCTCAAACTCACAGGCAACCCAGGGCTGCATCGACATTAACAGAGATGGCACAGCCGGCCCAGTAGACATAGATAAGACCCTCAGAGTCTTGGGTGAAGGGATTTCCGAAAGGGAGAGTGGGCACAAGACCACCACCTTTCATCTGGCAACATGCCGCTGCCTGGAGAGAACAGGAATTGCTGCGGAGGACCTGGAGGGGCTGGGGGTCACTTCGAAGCCATCCACAAGAATTCTTTTTTAGGGCTGCTGTGGCGCTGCTCTTCTTTCCCCAGGCCCATGCGGCCTACGACCCAAGCATTTCAGGGAGGGGACAAGAGCTATGGGGAATGAGGGACTCCGGTGCTGCTGTTCTGGCTCTTATCTGGAGCCCCTGTCCACACTTCTGGACCCGAGGCTGGGGTGAGGCCCCAGGCAGGATGATCCATGAGATGAAAGGCACAACCAGGTGTGTGAGCAGCCTGGGCCCTGCTCATCATCCTTATTGGCTTGACATTTCCCTAACTGTGGCTGAGGAGCTCTGTGTCCACAAGCCCAGGAGGCTGTTTGCAGGTTTCTGGGGACGTTTCCAGCAGTGTGGGCTGCAGGGGAGGCCGGGAAGGAAGCGGTGACAGGAAGTAGCTGAGCTGTGGTCGTTCCAGACAGAGGCTGAGGAGTGGGGGCGAGTTTCACCGAGCACTTATGGAGACTGAAGGAAGTCGGTGATTCTTCATTCTGATTTTTATCTTTTGGCTGAAGTATAATTTCATATAGAAAGTGCATTCATCATAGGTGTACAACCCATTGAACGTTTTCACATATGACACATCATGGAACCAGCACCCAGATCAAGAGCTGGAAGGCCCCCAGCATCCCCGAGTCCCCTGCTGTGCTCGTAGTTTCGCCTGTGGTGTGGCCCAATGTCTCCTTGTCACTCACATTTTCGCTGAGCTGCCCTGGCAGAGTCATGTAACAGAGCTGTGCCTCAATATAAAATAGGAATAATAATGGCATTTGCTTAATCAGGCTGTTGTGAAGATTAATAATAATCGCATAAAATAATACATGTACAGCACTTGGAACAGTGCCTGGCATATAGTAAGCACATCATTAATGTTTATTTTTTTTATTAAAAAATTTTTTAATGTCTTATTTGTTTCTGAGAGAGAGAGAGCTACAGTGTGAGCAGGGGAGGGTAGAGAGGGAGGGAGACACAGGATCTGAAATAGGCTCCAGGCTCTGAGCTGTCCTCACAGAGTCTGACATGGGGCTCGAACCCACGAACTGTGAGATTATGACCTGAGCCGAAGTCAGACGCTTAACTGACTGAGCCACCCAGGCGCCCCTATTTTTAGGGCAATTGGATTCCTTAACTTAAATCACATTGATGAATTATTATTTCTCAGTCACGATGCAAGTCAGGACATTTCTGGGAAGCCTGTGACAGGTGGACACATCATATATCCATGGGGGGTGGGGGTTTTGAGCTTCTGTCACTAAGCATGTCTCTTTTGAGGGGCGCCTGGGTGCCTCTGTCAGTGAAGCATCCGACATCGGTTCAGGTCATGATCTCGCGGTTCATGGGTTTGAGCCCTGCAGCGGGCTCTGTGCTGACAGCTCAGAGCTTGGAGCTGCTTCAGATTCTGTCTCCCTCTCTCTGTCCCTGCCTCACTTACACTCTGTGTGTGTGTGTGTGTCTCTCTCTCTCTCTCAAAAATAAATATTGAAAAATTAAAAAAAAAAAAGAGTGCACTTCTGAGGGCCAGTATTCCTTGACTCATTATGGATGGAACTTTCCTAGTCCCAAATGTCCCCTCCCCTTAAAGCCAGCCTGTGGTGCATCCTGGGACTCCGACAAGAACTGAGCAACTCTCTTTAATATCCTCTTTCTACAAAAGCCTCTGTAGAAAACACACTTCAAATTGGGGGGGATAAAAGAGCTCTGATAATCTGATCATAGTGTTTAATATGTTGGTCCTATTTAAGCTGTTATAATTTCGTTGTTGTGTTCTCTCTTAGTCGGGTATTTGCCCTCATTCAAATATTGGAGGCAAAGGACAATTGAGCTATCAGCTTCCTTAAAAGATTCTGTTGTGGAAAGACACAAATATTGTGAAATTGTACAGGGCTCCTGACATCTCTGACAACAATAACTGCTACCGTGATCTGGCAGGAGAAACACCTAAGCTGTATTTGTGTGTTGCTATAAATATGTAGCTGCTCCTACTGTACCATACAGTCAAGAGAAAAGCCCTAGGGCTGCTGGCATGAAAATATTACACTGATAAACAACAGCCATGGTGCTGTCAGTGCCAGGAGCTGCATAAAGGGCAAGCCAACACTTTTGGAGAGTTTGCTACTTGGCTCATTACCTATAAAAATACAGAAACCATGCACAAGTGGCTGAATACGCATGTGGAGGTATGGTGGGCAAGTAAGCAAAGGGTAAAGAAATGGAAAGAAAGAGTTCCATGTGTGCTGGCTGCCTAAGGAAACAAGACGTTGGGGAGTTTAGAGTCCAGGTGGTGTAGCTTCAGCTAAATGACTTTGGGCTTCCCATCTTTCCTAATTGCAAAAGGAAACTAATAATCAGGGTATGCAGCTGTAATTTAAGTCACTTTCTCAAGAAAACAATATCAGGGGCGCCTGGGTGGCTCAGTCAGTTAAGGGTCTGACTCTGGCTCAGGTCACGATCTCACGGTGCGTGGATTTGAGCCCCACTTCAGGTTCTGTGCTGATAGAGTCTGTCTCCCTCTCTCTCTGCCCCTTCCCTGGTCATGCTCTGTCTCTCTCTCTTTTTGAAAAATAAACATTAAAAAGTTTTTAAAAAGATAAACAAAACAATATCAATATCAAATAATATCACCCTTTACAGAAAAGTTGCAAAGATAATTCCCATATGTTCTTTACCGAGACTCACCACTTTCTAGTATTTTTGCCATACGTTTTATTATCCTCTGTCTATATTTCTTCTGAAATTTTGAGAGTTGCTTGTGGATGTCTTGCCCTTTTAACTTTGGATCCTTCAGTTCACATTTCCTGAGAACAAGAATCTCCCATGTAACCAGAGGACAGTTACTAACATAAGAAAGTACAACGTTGTACGATATACCAAGGCGTATATCATACAAAACAGTAATGCTATACTGTATCCTACTCTATAGTCCACAGTCCAATTTTGTTAATTGTCCCATTCATGTCCTCCACAGCCTTCTTCGGTCCCTGACACAGGATCGTGTATTGCATCTAGTTAGCATATTTCTTTAGGTCCGCTAATCTGGAACAGATCTTCACCTTCTCTTTCTTAACAGTGACATTTCTGCAGAATATGCACCAGTTATTTTACAGAATGTTCCTCAGTTTGGTTTTTACTCCTGATATTTATTCATGATTAGATTCCAGTTATGAATCCTTGGCCAGAATATCCAAACAGTGATGTGTCCTTCTTGGGGTATCTGCAGACAGAGGATTTTTATCTGACCCTCCTGGGTGACATTAATTTTGATCACCTGGCCGAGGTGTTGCCCGTTTCCTCACTGTACAGTTACTAACTTCTCTCTGCAGCGAATACGTACTCTGTTGGAAGATATCTGAAGTCATTGTGAATATTCTCCTTTTCATCTAACACCCCTTTCCCATACCCCTCCCTACAAACACACACACTTTTGTGTCCACTGAGGAGTCTTCACCAACCAATCTTTACTGTGAAGTTTGCACGATGGTGATTTTTTCAATTTCACCCTTCCCTTCACGTTGATCAGTTGGAATTCTTCATTTAGTTATCTATTTATTATCAGCATGTACTCATGGATTCCTATTTTCTTCAATATTTATTTTGATACACATACGTCCTAGATTTAGCCAGTGGGGGCCCTCCAAGATGGCTCCTGTGATGTTCTAACATTCCTCCACCACTGTTTCCTACTTTTCATTACAACAAGGTCTTCTGGGTTCACCTAGTACTTTCTAGGCTCTAGTCATTGAATCAGTTCTCTCTCCAAGGAAACCTTGTGGTGGAGAATGGTGTTAGAAACCACGATCTGGTTGCAAGATGTGCTCATTGCTACTGAGGTGTTATTGCTTTGGGATCTTTTCAGTGGACAAATCTAGGAAATATGTACATATGTGTACATTTTAATATATAAATATAAATATATGTATCTATTTACCGTTCCTACTGTTCATTCTATTCCAGATCTACTCTACAGGAATCTTCCTTCCCTTCCTCACCCTTTCCTTGTCTTCTATTATAGATCGTTCCATTTCACATCTCCTTCTTCCACAGTGAAAACCCTAGCTCCCCAAGCAATACATTTTCTTATATGCTCAATCACACAATGTGCATAAAACAGCTTAATTGTCACATCGTAACACTATGAAAAAAAACATAAAGAAGAGCTCAGAACTTGTTTCAAGATCTTTCATTTTCTAGGCTGAGGATATATAGCTCAAGTACTTTATTCCTTTTTTTTTTTTTTTTAATTCTTTTATTATTTTTTATTTATTTCTGAGAGAGAGAGAAAGAGAAACAGCATGATCAAGGGAGGGTCAGAGAGAGAGGGAGATACAGATTCTGAAGCAGGCTCCAGGCTCTGAGCTAGCCATCAGCACAGAGCCCAACCTGGGGCTTGAACCCAGGAACCATGTGATCATGACCTGAGCTGAAGCTGGACACTTAAACAACTGAGCCACCCAGGCACCCCTTGAGTACTTTGTTTAAAACGTATACATATTCGTTCTTTTACTTGCTTGCAGTGTAGCTATGTTATTCATTTGTAATACGGTTGGGTTCAGGTCTTTCTCTTTAGATTCCATTTTTAGGTCTCCCCTCCCACCGTCTTTGTTGATTTTATTTGAAAATGTTTCCAAAAATCAAAGCTAGGAAAAAGGTATACTGATGGAGGTGTAACTCCTTCTACCCCCTCCACCTTATCCTTTTGCCCTTTATAGGTAACTAACTTCATTGTTTTCTGGTATATCATTTTCGTATTTGAATGAGTGTGTGTGTGTGTGTGTGTGTGTGTGTGTGTGTGTGTTACCAAAATAAGCAGATATTCATAAAAATTCTATAAAATTTGTAATAAAAAAGTAAAAAAGAATACTTTTTAATGTAATAAGAATAAGGAAGGGTTTGTGAACAGATATGGATAAATTATGGAAGACTTTTGTAAACACAGATGGATATATTATTAAGTATAATATATAATATAAAATATTATCTTTAAAAGATTATTATTTAAGGGGGGGGTGAGGAGCAGAGAGAGACGGAGAGAGAGAGATTCCCAAGCAGCCTCTGCACTGTAAGCAAAGAGTCTGAAGAGGGGCTCAAACTCATAAACGGTGAGATCATGACCTGAGCCGAAACCAAGAGTAAGACACTTAACTGACTGAGCCACCCAGATGCCCCTGTAATACATTATTAAATATAACATACCCATATCTGTTCTCAGAAGTCTTCCTTAGTCTTTCTTTTAGTCCGTTTTCTTAAGCTTTTGCATTTTTGCCAATTTGTCCAGGGGTGGGGTGGGGTGGGGGGGTCGTGGATAGTTTTTCTGTAGTTTTAATTTGCAACTCTATTATGAGTGAAGTTTAACATCTTTTTGTATGTTTACAGATTCTTAAGATCTTTACCATGCATTATCTTATTATGTGTTCTGCCCATCTCAATATTTAAGTTCTTTTTTTTATAAATTTTTTTTTAATGTTTTATTTATTTCTAGGAGAGAGAGAGAGA
>JAESUZ010003356.1:0-149958 GCA_017311185.1 Proteles cristata cristata | reverse complement strand
GCTGGGCTGAGCTGAGCTGCGCTGGGCTGAGCTGGGCTGAACTGGACTGACCTGGGCTGAGCTGGGCTGAGCTGGGCTGAGCTGGACTGGGCTGAACTGGACTGAGCTGAACTGGACTGAGCTAGGCTGAGCTGGGTTGAGCTGAGCTGGACTGGGCTGAGCTGGGCTGAGCCGGGCTGAGCTGGGCTGGGCTGGGCTGAGCTGGGCTGGGGTGAGCTGAGCTGAACTGGGCTGAGCTGGGCTGGGCTGAGCTGGGCATGGACTGAGCTGGGCAATACCAGGTTGGGTTGGGCTAAACGGGCTCAGTTAGTTGGTTTGGTCTTCCTGAGTCAAGCTTCACAGAGTCAAGCAGGGTATACAGTGTCTAGGTCCAGTGGATAACTTCAGTGAGGCTAAACTGAGTGGGACTAACCAGGGACAATAAGCCTGGCTGGTAGGCTGAGCCAAATGGAATTGAATGATTTCGGTTAAATTTGTGGACTGAACTCAGATGAGTTAGCCTGCTTGAAATTGGGTATCCTGGGCTGATGTGGGCCAGGCTGGACCAAGGCGGACTCCCTGGACCTGAGCGGGTCTGAATCAGGCAGAGCTAGTGAGCCTGGGTGTGGAGTGGGTTTGTATCACTGCTCTCAGCCATCCTGATGCAAGGCCATGTAGGCTGGTCTCACTGGACTGAGTGGGCAGAAAGGAGAATGAGCTGGGGTCTGGGCTCCAGGGAGGAGTCACCACCTGGGAGAGTGGAGAGGACTGATCTGGGCTCTGCTATGAATGGGGCCTGTAGTCAGGCTCCCTGGAGCCTCCACAGGTCAGGAGACGAGTCAGACAACTCTACTTTCCAAGAACCCCACATTCCTGCCACTCAGGGCTGCAGGCAAGGTGTCCTGGAAAAGGGTAAGGACACCCCTGCTTCTGGCGGGGACACAGGGGTTCATGGGAGGGCATTCCTAGCAGACTTAGAGAACAAGAGTCCAAAATGAGCATCTATCCCCTAAGGCTGGAGGAGTCCCAGTGCCCTCCACCCGACCCCCCCACCTCTGCCCCACACTTCTCCCTCTGGCTCTGCAAGCTGGCACTGACACTGTCTCTGTCCCCACAGTCTCCATCCAGGCCCCCACTGTCTTCCCCTTGGCCACCTGCTGCAAGGACACCATCACCAGTGCTGTGTCTATGACACTGGGGTGCCTGATCACCAGCTACTTCCCGATGCCAGTGACTGTGACCTGGGATGCAGGGTCCCTAAACAAGAGCGTCGTGACCCTCCCCGCCACCCTCCAGACCTCTGGCCTCTACACCACCAGCAGCCACGTGACCGTCTGGGGCAAGTGGGCCAAACAGAAGTTCACCTGCAGTGTGGCTCACGCTGAGTCCACCACCATCAACAAGACCTTCAGCGGTGCGCCAGGGTCGGGCTGGAGGAAGGGGGCAGGCTGGGTGGGAGCAGGAGCGGGGGGGACTTGAGCTGGCATGCAGGTGCCATGGGCTCAGGGGGTGCTGATGCCACACTGCCATCTTCACCCCTAGCTTGTGCCATGAACTTCATTCCACCCACTGTGAAGCTCTTCCACTCCTCGTGCAACCCCTCCGGTGACACCAGCCACACCATCCAGCTCCTGTGCCTCATCTCCGGCTATGTCCCTGGTGACATGGAGGTCACCTGGCTGGTGGATGGGCAGAAGGCCACAGACAGGTTCTCACACACTGACCCTGGCAAACAGGAGGGCAAGGTGACCTCCACACACAGTGAGCTCAACATCACGCAGGGCGAGTGGGTGTCCCAGAAGACCTACACCTGCCAGGTCACCTACCAAGGCTTCATCTTTGAGGACAATGCTCGCAAGTGCACAGGTATGGCTCCCCCATCCCCTCCGACACCCAGACACAGGGGCTCAGAGAGGAGGCCTGAGCCACACCCTCATGCAGCCCCTCCCACGCACCGACCCCCCCCCGCCCGCCGCAGAGTCCGAGCCCCGAGGCGTGAGCACCTACCTGAGCCCGCCCAGCCCTCTTGACCTGTACGTCCACAAGTCGCCCAAGATCACCTGCCTGGTGGTGGACCTGGCCAGCATGAAGGGCATGACCCTGACCTGGTCTCGGGAGAGCGGGGAACCCGTGCACCCAGACTCACTGGTCAATAAGACTCAGTACAACGGGACAATCACCGTCACTTCGACCCTGCCGGTGGACGCCACTGACTGGGTTGAGGGGGAGACCTACCAGTGCAAGGTGACCCACCCAGACCTGCCCAAGGACATTGTGCGCTCCATCGCCAAAGCCCCCGGTGAGCCACGCGGGCCTGGGGAGGCGGGCGGGCCCCCTGTGCTGCAGCCTGGGCTGACCCGCCTCTGTCCGCAGGCCGGCGTGTGCCCCCGGAGGTGTACGTGTTCCTGCCGCCCAAGGGGGAGCCGGAGGCCAAGGACAAAGTCACCCTCACGTGCCTGATTCAGAACTTCTTCCCCCCGGACATCTCAGTGCAATGGCTTCGAAACGATAGCCCTGTTGGGGCGGAACAGCAGGCCACCACATGGCCCCACAAGGCCACCGGCCCCAGCCCTGCCTTCTTTGTCTTCAGCCGCCTCGAGGTTAGCCGGGCAGACTGGGAGCAGAGGAATGTGTTCACCTGCCAAGTGGTGCACGAGGCGCTGCCCGGCTCTAGGATGATCAAGAAATCCGTGTCTGAAAACCCTGGTAAATGATGCCCATCCTCCTGCATACCCCCTAACCCCAGAGCTCCACCCTCCTGGCGCGGGGGAGGGGCCAGCTGGATCTTCTGTCTGTCATTGTCAATAAACACCGCAGTGCCTGCTCACAGGCCTGAGCGCACCCATTCTTGGGGGTGAGCGGGGCTGCAGGGCAGGGGTGTCTTGGCACAGAGGAAGGGACCCCCAGGAGAGGGGGCAGGAGGCGGTGCTCTGTCCACCATCATCATCCATGCCACGGCCCCTCCCCGCCACTATGGGTCCCACTCCATAAAGGGTCCCAAAAGCCACAGGGTGGTCTCAGGGGAGGGACCACAGACCCTCAGTGAGCCCACGGCCCCTCCCTCTGCTGGAGGCCACAGAGACCTCAGCCTCCACCCCCAGCCTCCTGCCTGCTCCTCCGGACACAGACAAGCCCCTGGATCCCCAGGCCAGCTGCACATACACAGGCCCTTTGATGGAGAAATGGGCCAAGTCAGACTCCCACTCAGGTACCTACACACAGAAACCCCCGAAGGCCCCTTCACCGCCACCTCCCTCACACAGGAGGACCCGTACCCAGCCTGCTCACACACCCGGCCTCTAACCGCCCCGTCCTACTTACACACACAGTCACAGCAGGCCAGGATCAATGCCCAGTGCCCCATGTTACCGCTCAGCCTCACTCCACCCTGGATTGACACTGGGGATGCACCCACCCAGCCCTCACATGCACATTCGCGCGAGCCTCACAGCAAGTCCACGGCAGCTCCACCATCACCACCAACCACAGGCACCCCACGTGGCGGACGTCCCGCATGCTCACACGTGGCCTCCCACAGCATGCCCTCTCACCCGGGCTGCACCTAAGCCCTGCCTCCCTGTCACACCTGGACCACTGGATCCAACATGAACATGGAGAGCCCTCCCACCCCAAACTCCCCTCATGGCCCGGGCCTCCTCAGTCCAGCCCCTCCATCAGCTGCACCCCTGGACAAACACACACACGCACACATGCACACACAAGGACACACACACACCTACAGTGTGGGCTGTGTCCTCGGCTCCCACTGGGCCGTGCCCCGGAACAGGCTGCTGGCCCCATCCCAGGGCTAGAGGCTGCGGAGGTCAGAGCCAAGGTCCAAGCCCATATAGCCCTGGACCCCCTGCTCCCGTCATGCTCACACACACACACAAGTACCCACCATACCCATCTGGCCCACACGTTGTGGACACAAGCCCACACTAGCTTGTGCAGTGCACGGGGAGCCCGAGGGCCATGCACAACAGCCTCACTCTGCAGAGTGGGAGCCCAGCCATGCAGGGAGAGCGGGGCCAGGGCAGGAGGGGCCAGGAGACTGGGGACCGAGGGGAGCCCAGTGTAGGGCCAGGTAGCAGCCCCGGGCATCTCAGGCTTAAGCAAGGTCCCCAGCGCCCAGCCAGCCCCTCAGAGCACCAGCTTCATTGACTCCCGGGCCTACCCCAGGTCCTGTGAGCTGGGCTACAGAGCTCAGACCCCTCAGGGCTCAGGGCGGGCGGCTGTCCATGCACAGTTCAGAGAGGTCCTCGTGGGCCAACATCGGTAAAGCTCAGTGGGGACGGGGCTGGGGATGCCAGGCCGGGGGGCCATAGGCCATGCAATGGGCAGCAAAGCAGCTGGGGGTGGGGGTCAAGAGAGGGCCAGTCACTCCCACACAGCCACTGGCCAACTTGGGGGGCTTTGGCAGCTGCAGAGCAGGCTGGACAAGGCCGTCTGCCCTCCAGCCACCAGCAGGGCTGCGGAGGCCAGGGCGTCTTGTGTCCACCTCCTCGGGGGGTTGGGCCCGCCATGGGCCCTGGCACATGCGGACGTGGGGCAGGGAGGGCTGACTGGCCGGTGCCTGCAGAGCTGGAGCTCCAGGACCTGTGTGCGGACGCGGCTGAGAGCGACGAGCTGGACGAGCTGTGGACCAGCCTGCTGGTCTTCATCACCCTGTTTCTGCTCAGCGTGAGCTACGGGGCTGCCACCACCCTCTTCAAGGTGGGAGCACAGAGGTCCCTGGGGCGGGGCGGGGCGGGGCGGGGCGGGGGCAGCTGTCCTCACGTGTGCCCTCCCCCAGGTGAAGTCGGTACTCGCCACTGTCCTGCAGAAGCCGCAGACCTTCCAGGACTACGCAAACATCATGCGGCCGGTGGGGTAGCCAGGAGCCGGAGCAGCGAGGCCGCGCTTCCCCCTCCCCTCCCCCTCCCCCCCTCCTCGCCCCGTGTCTGAAGCAGTCTGCCTGCCCTGGGGGGTGGGGGGAAGCACAGCATACAAACCCCCAGAGGAGCCAGAGCCCAAGACCCAGCCACTACCACACAGGCATCCAGAAAGTTCTAGGTCAGCTCCAAGGTCCAAGGCACCGATGGGACCTGTCAATCACAACCCCTACCCTCCCCACTTAGGGACAAGCCGCAGAAGAGCATCGGTCCCAAAAAGTGACCTGGGGTCAGGGGCCACTCCTGTTCTCAGTGAACAACCCCCAAAGCACGCTGAGGGGGAAGTCCATGGCCCCGCCCACCGAGTCCAGAGCCAGAAAAGGCCTAAGAGCCCAAGCCCAGACTCAGCCTGACCTCTGTGCCACCAGGTCCATGGGCCTTGCCCCTCTGCCCAGCCTTCCCCAAGTCCACTCGCAGCACCCGCCCCTGCAGAATGCAGGGCTATGGGCAGGGCTCCCAGTGGGAGGGGGGTCTCACAGCAGGAGCTGCCCAGGGGCCCCCCTGGTCCAGCCCCTCCCAACCCGCCTACCCCAGCCTCCTGTGACCACCGGCTCCTGGCTTGGCGACGCTCTGGCCCTGTTTCCTTCATTTTGAGTTTCTTATTAAAGTGCCTTCTTACCAATCCGTCACCTGAGCACATTTTGGGAGTGGTCCGTGCCATCCTGCTGGGGTGGCGGAAGGCAGGTCTCCCCAAGGATGTGGACAAGGGGCCAGAGGGAAGGGGCAGCGGTTAGTTCTGGGCTTGAAGACCCAGGGGACCAGCCAGGCGCTCCCTGCAAGAGTCCCTCTGATGCCCCCAGACACCCCAGCTCGGTGCCCATCACATCCGCTCTGCTGCTCTCCAGACTCACACCCCTTCCCATGAAGTGAACACAATGGGCTCCCAGAGGCAGACCCGAAGCAGCTGCCTCTACAGCCCGTGCAGGAGGCCACAGGAACACACCACAGGAACACACCTAGGTCAGGGCCGGCATCAGCTTCCAGTGACCACCAGTCACCCACCCTGTCTGTCCACCCACTGAGCACACACAGACAGGCCGACCCTTGGCCCCCATCCACCAGCCAGCCTGGATGTCTCAGTACGTTGAGCGAGACACAAAAGCAAACAAGAGCTGTCTGGGGCTGGCCACAGCCATCTTCAAGGAGAAACCTGATGAGCCTGAAGGCAGGAGCCACGATGCCGGTGAGACAGCCAGCTGGCCAAGGACAGTGGTGGGCATGAATCTGTGTCCCCTCTTCAGAATAAAATGGTAGTTTCCTGGGTGGAGAGACTTTCCCAGAAGGGTCTCTACAAAGTCCACTGGAAATTGGGGGAGAACACATGAACACACACAATGAAAAGTAGGATTCCTTCGCATACAAAGAGTGTTCAGGAACCAACGAAGGAAAGAGTGAGCAGTGGGTTCTTCAGAGAAAGGAAAAACCAAATAGCCAATAATAATAAGATATTTCACTAACTACAAAAGTCACACTGAGGAGGAAGCCAGGGAGGGGCAGCCCTCTCAGGCCTGTCTGAGGACGTGTGATTTGTTAGGACCAGTGCTCAGAGCCATGGCTGCGTTCCCAGCGCACAAATGCCCAGACCCTCTGGAAAGGAGATTCTACTCGTGGATCTGGCCTTCCACAGAGAGCCTCCCCTCCCTGTCCCATGTCACACCGGCTCCGACACAGATGAGGAATGGAAATGAGTAACAGCAAGTGCGCAGCCTGTGGGCAGAAAGCCCAGGACTGGGCAGCTCTGACATGCATTTGGAGACACAGAGGATGTGGTCTAAACGGAACGTCAAGGAAGCCAGGCAGGGTGGGAGGTGGGACGGGACAAGGCCACACCACAGCCCACTGCACACTCACATGCAGACACACACAATCCCAGGAGACCAGGCCCCACACTGATAAAAATACAGGAGGTATTCAGCTTTAAGCTCTTCCTGAGCTCCCAGGAAGGCCCTACTGTGGTAAAGTCCAGAACGACCTGACCAGACTTCCCAGCAGAGGCTCCTTCTCTGCCCTGAGCTCCCATAAGGTTGGAGCCTGATGAAAACAAGACATGAGTCTGTGACTTTCTAGAATGTTCTTCATCATGAAGATCTATAATTCTTCATGTGAGAAGCCCCTACACTAAAGTTGCTTCCTGAGCGAGTGTGGGTCCCAGAAGCTGCCTCACTTGAGCTCCAGTAAATCCTTTCTCCTTTTTCTCTAAAATTGTACAAAAGGGGTGCAGGGTGGAACGTGTCCTGTATTTTCTATATGGGTTCCAGGGCACGGGCACACCAAGTGTGGGGGGAAATACTGAGGCTATGGAACCTGGATATCATGCAAAATTATAGATAGACAGATAGATGATAGATGATAGATAGATAGACTGATAGACTGATAGATGGATAGACAGACTGATAGATGGATAGACAGACTGACAGACAGACTGATAGATAGACTCAGAGACAGACTGATGATAGATAGACTGATAGACAGTTAGATAGATCTATAGATAGAGTAAAATTTTTTAGTTTTGTTATTTTGCACCAACAAGACCCACCCTCACATGCAAGTTTCTCACAGCCCACAGCCTAGGTCCTTCCCCCCATCTCCTGGGCTGGAGGCCCCCTGACGGCAGAGCTGAGTGTCCTCTGTCTCTGACTTGTGCCCCAGATCGTGAGCCCCACCCCATGGACCCAAGAACGAGGACAAGGGCTCGGCTCACATGGGCTCCCTGGGAGCCAGACACCGCTGCTCACGGGCGGAATGTGTGCCCCTCAAGCTTGGGAGAACAGGGTGCTGGTCATCCGTCAGGAGGGGCCAGCAGAGGCCTGTCTCACTGGGAGTACAGCCTGAGAGCAGGGCGGGAGAGGACAGTCCCAGCATTAAGAGGCTGCCTTCTCAGGGCCCCCTCTGTCCCTCCTTTTCTTTTCTTATGAACCCACCACAGAAGGCTGAACGGTGGCCCCCAAAAGCTATGCCCACGGCCTAATCCCTGGAATCTGTGAATGTGACTTTATTTGAGAAAAGGGCCTTTGCAGATGTGATTAAACGCCTTAAGATGAGATTCTCCAGGCCCTAAACTTGGTGGCAGGTGACGTTACAAGAGGGAGAAGACGAGAGACCAGACGCAGAGAAGCCACATGAAGACAGAAGCAGAGACCGAAGAGACACAGCCACAACCCCAGGGGTGCTTGGGGCCCCAGGGGCTGGAAGAGGCAGGGAGGACCCCGCCTAGATCTCCAGAGCTGGGACAGTAAATTTCCGTTGTTTGAAGACTCTCAGTCCGTGGTCCTTGGTCACAGCAGCCGCAGGACATCTGGACCCCCAGCCAGCAGGACTCAGCCAAGCAGAAGGCCCTTCTCCTTTAAGAAAAGCCCAGGAAAGACTCCCTGGCTCTTTCCACCCCCAACAGGACCCTCACTCTGGGCACAGTCCCCGACACACGGAAGGTGCTCAGTCAGTCTTTTTTTTTTTTTTTTTAATTTTTTTAATGTTTTATTTATTTCTAGGAGAGAGAGAGAGAGACAGCATGAGCAGGGGAGGGTCAGAGAGAGAGGGAGTCACAGACTGAAACAGGCTCCAGGCTCTGAGCTGGCAGTCAGCACAGAGCCCGACGCGGGGCTCGAACCCACGAACCGCGAGATCATGACCTAAGCGAAAGTCGGACGCTTAACCGACTAAGCCACCCAGGCGCCCCTAGTCAGTCTTGACTGAGGGCACTTCAGACCTCTTTCCTAAGACCAGGTCCTTTCACCCACAGCAGCGACCAGGTTGGACAGGACCCTGATATCACATGACACCTCCTCTTCTGCCCTGTGTCCCAGGCTATCTGTGCCCATGGTGCCCATGTGTGAGTGCTCAAGCTGGGGCACAAGGGGGCTGAGGGAGAAGGTGGCCTACCGAGTCTGCCCGACCCGTCTCTCACTCTCTCACTCCCCCTGCTCTCTGGGGCACAGGCTGCTTCTGGGAGGAACCCCAGTGCTTCGGACTCTCAGATGCTGGGGGGCCCCTGGGGTTTATAACAAAACCCCCAGAGTTCCCTTGAGCCAGGCCATGGTGTGTCTGTGCCATCCTGGGCTCCCCTCGCTGCACCCATCTCTCCTCTGCCTCCTGGCTTGCCCTGACCCCCCTTCCTTGGGCTGTCAGAGCCCCCCAGGAGAAAAGCACTGGCAGACACCTCCATCGAGCCTGAGGCTTGCTGCCACTCCCCCTGGTGGCATCCTTCATGGAAGGGGGCCATCACTTCCTGTGTGTGGCTCCAGAACCTTCTGTGCATGAAGAAGTGAATGATCAAATGGGCACAGACACAAGCTGGGCCTGATCTGCACCAGGGAGGGCCAGGCAGGGTGCATGGGAGCAGACAACCTAGGAGCTCAGGCAGCCGGTGGGAGAGCTCTGTCTCCGGAGGGTGGGGCAGAGGCTGGCCCTGCCCCCTGGGCTCCAAGCTCCCAGACAGGGACAGCCCCCATGCCCTCACCTCAGCCATACCCTGGGCCCCAGCTGATCAAGGGACTGGCCGAGGAAGGGCGGCCACTGATCCCAGCCAGGCTGGAGTGGTTCTTCACCCTCCCCCTCCCCTGGCTCGCCAGGGGTCACTCTGGTCAAGCCCTGTCCCTCCAGGCCCCACCCCTGCAGCCCTTCACTCCATCTCCACCTCTGAGACTGTCTCTACCCCAGTGTCCCTGAGCCCTGACTGTCTATTCCAGCCTTTGCTCCCTTGCCTCTCAGGCCTCAACCAGCCACATGGAGCCATTACCCCCAGCAGGGCACCTGCCTTTGCACCCACATGACCTCAGGCAAGAGTCAGCCTCCAGGGGGTCGTACAGGCCAGGCCACACACACCTGGCCCCGCCACAGCCAGACCACAGCCCAGACATGACGTGGAGGCGAGCAGCCACCACTGGTGGGACAGGAAGTGGGCAAGTGACCCCATCTGCGGGCCAGACACAGACAGGCAGGTCCTCCCAGCCCACCCCTCACAGCCTCAGCCGGCTGACAGCAGCGGATGACCCAGAGCAGGACAGGGCCTGCTGAGAGCCTGCGGCCATCAGGTAGGACTGCAGAGCCTGAGTCCCTCCTCAACTCCGGTCCTCTTGGGAGACAGACAGATGGACGTAGAGCCCTGGGCCACCTGGCCAAGGGAGGCCTGAGCCTCTCAGATGCAATAGACCCCCCAGCAGACTTGAGCAGGTGGGTCAAGGTGTGGTTCAGGCCTCATCTCTTCAGTCAGCTCACCCTGAACCCTCCTATGCCCTAGAGGACGGAGAGCAGATGGAGAAACGAGGATGGGCAGGACGCCCCAGATCACAGAGCCGAGCTGTCACAGACACAGTTAGCTAGGCGACTGTGAGCTGGGCTGAGCTGGGCTGAACTGGGCTGGCCTGGGCTGAGCTGGGCTGGGCTGAGTTGGGCTGAACTGAGATGAACTGGGCTGAGCTGAGCCGAACTGAACTGGGCTGAGCTGGGTTCAGCTGGGTTGAGCTGGGCTGGGTTGAGTGGAGCTGAGCGGAACTGGGCTGAGCTGAGCTGACTGAGCTGGGCTGAACTGGGCTGAACTGAGCTGGGCTGGATTGAGCTGGGCTGAGCTCGGCTGGACTGAGCTGAGTTGAGCTGAGCTTGGCTGAGCTTGGCTGAACTGGGCTGAGCTGGGCTGGGTTGAGCGGAGCTGGGCTGAACTGGGCTGAGCTGGGCTGAACTGGGCTTAGCTGGGCTGAACCGGGCTGAGCTGGGTAAAGCTGAGTTGAGCTGGGCTGAACTGGGCTGTGCTGGGCTGGGCTGGGCTGAGCTGAATTAATCTTGGCGGAACTGGGCTGAACAGGGCTGAGCTGGGTTAAGCTGAGTTGAGCTGGGCTTAGCTGGGCTGAGCTGGGCTGAACTGGGCTGAGCTGAGCCGAACTGAGTTGGGTTGAATTAGGCTGAGCTGAGCTTGGCTGAACTGGGCTGAGCTGGATTGAGCTGGGCTGAGCTGGGCTGGGCTGAACTGGGCTGAGCTGGATTGAGCTGGGCTGAGCTGGGCTGGGCTGAGCTGGGTTCAGCTGGGTTGAGCTGTGCTGGGCTGAGCTGGGTTGAGCTGGGCTGAACTAGGCTGAGCTGGGTTGAGCTGGGATGGGTTGAGCAGAGCTGAGCTGAACTGGGTTGAGCTGAGCTGACTGAGCTGGGCTGAACTGGGCTGAACTGAGCTGGGCTGGATTGAACTGGGCTGAGCTGGGCTGGACTGAGCTGAGTTGAGCTGGGTTGAGCTGGGTTGAGCTGGGCTGAGCTGAGCTGAGCTGAGCTTGGCTGAACTGGACTGAGCTGGGCTGGGTTGAGCAGAGCTGGGCCGAACAGGGCTGAGCTGGGTTAAGCTGAGTTGAGCTGAGCTGAATTAAGCTTGGCTGAACTGGGTTGAGCTGGGCTTAGCTGGGCTGAGCTGGGCTGAACTGGGCTGAGCTGAGCTGAGCTGGGACTGAGCTAGGCTGAGCTGGACTGAATTGGGCTGAGCTGGGCTGAACTGGGCTGAGCAGGGTTGATCTGGGCTGAGCTGGGCTAAGCTGGGCTGAGCTGGGTTGAGCTGAGCTGAGCTGAACTGGGCTGAGCTGGGTTGAGCTGGGCTGAACTGGGCTGAGCTGGGCTGAACTGGGCTGAGCTGAGCTTGGCTGAACTGGACTGAGCTGGGCTGGGTTGAGCAGAGCTGGGCTGAACAGGGCTGAGCTGGGTTAAGCTGAGTTGAGCTGAGCTGAATTAAGCTTGGCTGAACTGGGTTGAGCTGGGCTTAGCTGGGCTGAGCTGGGCTGAAATGGGCTGAGCTGAGCTGAGCTGGGACTGAGCTAGGCTGAGCTGGACTGAATTGGGCTGAGCTGGGCTGAGCTGGGCTGAGCAGGGTTGATCTGGGCTGAGCTGGGTTGAGCTGAGCTGAGCTGAACTGGGCTGAGCTGGGTTGAGCTGGGCTGAACTGGGCTGAGCAGGGTTGAGCTGAGCTAGGCTGAGCTGGGCTGAGCAGGGCTGAGCTGCGCTGAGCTGCGCTGAGCTGGCCTAAGCTGAACTGGGCTGAGCAGGTTTGAGTTGGACTGGACTTGGCTGGGTTGAGCTGAGCTGAGCTGGGTTGAAATAGGCTGAGCTAGGGCTGAGCTGGGCTGAGCTGAGCTGGGCTTAGCTGTGCTGAGCTGGGCTGAACTGGGCTGAGCAGGGTTGAGCTGGGCTGAGCTGGGCTGAGCTGAACTGGGCTGAGCTGGGCTGAACTGGGCTGAGCAGGGTTGAGCTGAGCTGGGCTGAACTGGGCTGAGCAGGGTTGAGCTGAGCTGGGCTGAACTGGGCTGAGCAGGTTTGAGCTGGTCTGGACTTGGCTGGGTTGAGCTGAGCTGGGTTGAACTGGGCTGAGCTGGGCTGAGCTGAGCTGGGCTGAGCTGTGCTGAACTGGGTTGAGCTAGGCTGAGCTGGCCTGAGCTGAGCTGGGCTGAACTGGGCTGAGCAGGTTTGAGTTGGACTGGACTTGGCTGGGTTGAGCTGAGCTGAGCTGGGTTGAACTGGGCTGAGATGGGCTAAGCTGAACTGAGCTGAGCTGGCCTGATCTGAGCTGGGCTGAGCTGTGCTGAACTGGGCTGAACTGGGCTGAGCAGGGTTGAGCTGGGCTGGACTTGGTTGGGTTGAGCTGAGCTGAGCTGGGTTGAACTGGGCTGAGGTGGGCTGAGCTGAACTGGGCTGAGCCGGGCTGAACTGGGCTGAGCAGGGTTGAGCTGAGCTGGGCTGAACTGGACTGAGCAGGTTTGAGTTGGACTGGACTTGGCTGGGTTGAGCTGAGCTGGGTTGAATTGGACTGAGCTGGGCTGAGCTGAGCTGGGCTGAGCTGTGCTGAACTGGGTTGAGCTGGGCTGAGCTGGGCTGAGCTGAGCTGGGCTGAACTGGGCTGAGCAGGTTTGAGTTGAACTGGACTTGGCTGGGTTGAGCTGAGCTGAGCTGGGGTTGCTGAGCTGGGCTGAGCTGGGCTGAGCTGAGCTGGGCTGAGCTGGGCTGAGCAGGGTTGAGCTGGGCTGGACTTGGTTGGGTTGAGCTGAGCTGAGCTGGGTTGAACTGGGCTGAGGTGGGCTGAGCTGAACTGAGCTGAGCTGAGCTGGCCTGAGCTGTGCTGAACTAGGCTGAACTGGGCTGAGCTGGGCTGAGCTGAACTGGGCTGAGCCGGGCTGAACTGGGCTGAGCAGGGTTGAGCTGAGCTGGGCTGAACTGGACTGAGCAGGTTTGAGTTGGACTGGACTTGGCTGGGTTGAGCTGAGCTGAGATGGGTTGAATTGGGCTGAGCTGGGCTGAGCTGGGCTGAGCTGAGCTGGGCTGAGCTGGGCTGAGCAGGGTTGAGCTGGGCTGGACTTGGTTGGGTTGAGCTGAGCTGAGCTGGGTTGAACTGGGCTGAGGTGGGCTGAGCTGAACTGAGCTGGGCTGAGCTGGCCTGAGCTGTGCTGAACTGGGCTGAACTGGGCTGAACTGGGCTGAGCTGAACTGGGCTGAGCCAGGCTGAACTGGGCTGAGCAGGGTTGAGCTGAGCTGGGCTGAACTGGACTGAGCAGGTTTGAGTTGGACTGGACTTGGCTGGGTTGAGCTGAGCTGAGCTGGGTTGAATTGGGCTGAGCTGGGCTGAGCTGAGCTGAGCTGGGCTGAGCTGGGCTGAACTGGGCTGAGCTGAGCTGGGCTGAACTGGGCTGATCTGGGCTGAACTGGGCTAAGCAGGGTTGAGCTGGGCTGGACTTGGCTGGGTTGAGCTGAGCTGAGCTGGGCTCACCTGGGCTGAGCTGGACTGAGCTGAGCTGGGCTGGGGTGCATGGGAAGGAGTAGTTTGGGTTTGTGTCAGCCCCCAGAGGTCTGGGCTTCAGCCCAGTGACCCCTGTGTTCTTCTGGTGCACGAGGGCCATGCTACTTCCGTTGCAGCCATGGTGCCGGGTCCCCTCACCAGGCCTGAGGCTATTGGACCTCTACAGAGGGCACCATGCCTGTGTTCCCTGTTCCAGCAGGGACACTCCAGGACTGAACTGCCATTAAGCCTCTGACCTCCAAGACCTCTTGGACCACAGAGGTCGACTGTCACTGATCTGGAGGCTGGGGGTGGGTGATTGGATGGGGACCCCGGCTGGTTAGTGGGAGGGGGTCCCTGAGGAAGAGACCTCATCTCTTGCCCTGTGCTGCCTCTTGCACAGCCAACAGCCCCAGGGCAGACTCACTTCAAGCCGGGACTGCTCTGGCCTGGCCTGGGCCCCCGCTCTGGGCCCACGTCTCGTGATCCCCGCAGCCCAGCAGAGAGCACGCCTGTGCCCACTGCGGACTCAGCCAGGGAGTGAGAGGGCCATGCTCAATAACCACAGACCCTGTCTGGGAGTGGCCTGCACCAGAGGCTTTCTCACAGAAACGTGTCCAGGTCCTCATGCTAGAACCCTGACAAGCATGTTCAGAAACAGGGCAAGTGGGCCCAGGCATCCGGCTCGGACACCGGGTCCAGGGCATATGGGCTGAAGGACCTTGGGGCCGTCACTAACCCTGTCTGTGCCATGTTCCTCCAGGGTAAAGGGGAAACGGGCTTCATCCTGGGCCTGTGAGGCTGTGTCGCAGGTCCGGGCAGCACGGGTCCCCCCCTCACAGAGCGTCCTGTGTTGCAGAGTCCAAAACCAGCCCCCAAGTCTTCCCACTGAGCCTCAGGAGCAGTGACTTAGCGGAGAAAGTGGTCATCGCCTGCCTGGTCCAGGGATTCTTCCCAGCCGAGCCCGTGACAGTGACTTGGAGCCCCAGCAAGGTCGGCGCGTCCGTCACGAACTTCCCCGCAGTGAAGTCTGCGTCTGGGAACCTGTACACCATGAGCAGCCAGCTGACGCTGCCAGCCAACCAGTGCCCTAAGGGCACATCCATAGAATGCCGCGTGGAGCACGACTCCGTCGCCAGCAAGCCCGTGTCTGTGCCCTGCGAAGGTAGAGGGCAGGCTGGGGCGGGGCGGGGGCCTCCACATTCTCACTCTGACCCACCACCGGGAACTCCCTTGGGACGAGAGTGGGCTGCCAGGCTGGGACCCTAGTGAGTGGCCAAGATGGGCCCAGGGGAAGGAGCTGGAGGGAGGGGGAGGGGAGGCGGGCAGAGCGGCTCGCGGACCTGCTTGGCTGTCCCCTCAATTATAGATGACCGCGGCACTGAGTGTCCCACGTGCTGCCAGCCCCAGCTGGCACTACACAAGCCCGCCCTCGAGGACCTGCTTCTGGGCTCCAACGCCAGCCTCACATGCACACTGAGTGGCCTGAAAAAGTCCGAGGGTGCCGTCTTCTCCTGGACGCCCTCGGGTGGGAAGGAGGCCATCCAGAAGCCCCCGGAGCGTGACTCGTGCGGCTGCTACAGTGTGTCCAGTGTCCTTCCAGGCTGCGCTGAGCCGTGGGACCGCAAGGAGACCTTCTCCTGTACCGCCACCCACCCCGAGATCAAGGAACCAAAAACTGCCACCATCAGGAAAGACTCAGGTGGGCCCAGACCCTGACCGTGAGGTGTCGCTGGGCAGCTCCTCGGCCTGCCTCCTCCTCAAACCCCTAACCCACATTTTACTAGAGGACACTGAGGCATGGGGTGCCCAGACCCCTAAGCCGGCTCCCTGCCCTCCAGGGAACACTTTCCGGAGAGGCATGGGGTGTCCAGACCCCTAACCCGGCTCTCTGCCCTCCAGGGAACACTTTCCAGAGAGGCATGGGGTGTCCAGACCCCTAACCCGGCTCCCTGCCCTCCAGGGAACACTTTCCGGAGAGGCATGGGGTGTCCAGACCCCTAACCCGGCTCTCTGCCCTCCAGGGAACACTTTCCGGCCCCAGGTCCACCTGCTGCCGCCGCCGTCGGAGGAGCTGGCCCTCAATGAGCTGGTGTCGCTGACGTGCCTCGTGCGGGGCTTCAGCCCCAAGGACGTGCTGGTGCGGTGGCTGCAAGGGTCCCAGGAGCTGTCCCGCGAGAAGTACCTGACCTGGGGGCCCCTGAGGGAGCCTGGCCAGAGCGTCCCCACCTTCGTGGCCACCAGCGTGCTGCGGGTCTCGGCCGAGGACTGGAAGCAGGGGGAGAAGTTCTCCTGCATGGTGGGTCACGAGGCCCTGCCCTTGGCCTTCACCCAGAAGACCATCGACCGCCTGGCGGGTAAACCCACCCACGTCAACGTGTCTGTGGTCATGTCGGATGTGGAAGGCGTCTGCTACTGAACTGCCCACCCGCCCCTCCCTGAATAAACTCCGTACTGGCCCAAAGCAGCCCCGCGCTTCCCTCAGGCTGCCTGTCTGTCCATATCCGGGTCTGCGGCCAAGGCAGGGGAAGGGCCCACGGAAGGGGGAGCTCCTGCTGCCATGACTCTTTCGGGCCTCACTTTCCTTGCTCGGCCTGCACATCTGTGTGTGCGTGTGTGCGTGTGCGTGTGTGTGCATCTGCACGTGGAGCACAGCAAAGCAAGCTGGGAGCCAAACCCGAGGTCGACCGTCAGCGAGGTGGGCACAGCCCAGTGGGTCCCGAGCAGCGGGGACCACGCAAGTCCTCAGTGGGCAGGTGACGTGGTCATTTGGATCTCAGAAAATGCCTCTAGGGGCAGCCATGAGGGACCAGAGAGAGGCCGTGAGGGACCGGGGGAGCAGGTGGCCAGTGAGGAGGCTGGTGTCGCCATCAGGGGCCACGGCAGGGATGAGGGGAGACACCGCGGGTGGTGACGCGCACACAGTTGGGGGACAGCCCCACTGATGCACACTGCGAGAGAGCCGCCCTGCAGCAGACGGCTCTGCATGCAGCACACACATACACACAGTCTCCCCCATGCTCACGCTCTCACTCACGCTCACGCTCACGCACACATGTCCAGGAGCAGGAAGCTCACAGCCCAGACCAGGCTCCAGGGAGGCAAGGGGGGTCCCTGCCCAAGATTCCCCATCTTCCCCATGTGCTCCCCGGGCACAGCTCAGGGCCCAATTCCACAGACCCTCCCAGGCAGCCCCTGCCCCCTGCCTGCCCCCAGACTCAGATCTCCCATCCCTTCCTCAGCCCAAGTATGGGTAGGGCAGGCACGGGCTGCGGAGGGCTGAGGAGGGACAGCTCCCCCCAGGGCCCCTCTGCAGCTGCCCGAGGCAGTCCCGTGGCCACTGTGGGACACCTGGCGGTACAGCTCCCACAAGGGGGCAGCGGGGCCCTTGCTCTCGTCTCACACACCTCCGGGGCTTCCCCAGGGGACCTGGCTTCGGCTTCCTCCCACTACTCCCAGAGCCAAAGTGATCTGGGGGCCCTGCCTACACGGCCACTGCTCCCCTCTCAAAGGCCCAGCCACCAAGACAGCCAGTGCCTGGTCCAGAGAAAGAGTTTCCTAAAGAGATGAGGGAGAGGAAGAGTGGATAGATGAGGGGGACAGCAGGCAGACAGGCAGACACAACACAGGACATGTGGTGGATGGAAGGGTGGACAGACAGGTGGATGGGTAGGAGGGAGAGGGATGGACTGACGGACGGGTGGATGGATGATTGACTGTGTCGGCGTGTGGCAAGCAGGTCCAAATCCCATGTGCCCTGAGACCCTGAAGACAGCCCCTGCTGATGGTCTTCACCGGGGCCTCCCTCAACTCCTTGTAGTTCATTAGCCACACCCCCTGGGAAGGCAGCGTGCCCACCCAGTCACCGCAGACCCAGAGCTCTGTCTAACTCCGGAGCACCTCAGGGTGGCCTGCCTGGTCCTCTCTGACCCCACCCAGGGCCCAGACCAAGGCCAAGCCAAGAGCACAGGGCTTGCTGAGGGCTGGTGAGCACACAGACAGGGCTGGGGTCCAGGAGGTCTTGGGCCCGAGCTCTATTTAGAGCAGCAGAGATAGGGGGCCTTAGGTGTCTAAAGAACTCAGGGGTCGCAGCCTCTTCCCTGGCATGTGTTGCCTCATCCTCCCTGAGGCAGCACGTCCTGAGAGAGGGCACCCCACTGTCCCGACCCTGAGGAGTGTGGGAGGGGCAGGCATGGGCTCACCCCCACCCGTGCAGACATGGGTCTGTCAGACTCTCAGTGTCTTGCAGATTGCCAGGAGCCACTTCCCTGGCTGGTGCTGGACGTGCCGCAGGAGAACCTGGAGGAAGACGCCCCGGGAGCCAGCCTGTGGCCCACCACGGTCACCCTGCTCACGCTCTTCCTACTGAGTCTCTTCTACAGCACAGCGCTGACTGTGACAAGCGTGCGGGGCCCAGCTGACAGCAGAGAGGGCCCCCAGTACTGAGCAGAAGCTGCCAGGCACACAGGTGGGGGTGAGGAGGCAGAACAGCGAGCTGATGGGACAGGGTGCTCAGCCACCAGGGCATCTGCCTATTCCCCACCCTCAGGGGGGAGCTGGCCTCCCAGGGAGGTGATCCCCTCACAGACCCTGAGGATACGGGCAGTCCTGGGGTAAGGGCCTCAATGTACCCCAGCGGGATCTGGGAGTTAGCTTCCCCTGAAGTCATTGCAGGATTCAACCTGTCTCCCTTGAGGGCAAGCCAGGGTGGGGACAGGGCATTGGCAAGGAACTCCCCTGGACCCTGACCCCACTGTGTTTGCAGGCAGGAGTTTGGAGGAGCCTCCGGAAAGCCCAGCTGGATGTCAGAGCTCAGCCCCGCTCAGAAGCTGCCCGCCCACCCCCACACACAGGCCTTGCTGATGGAATAAACTGATCCCAAAGGCAAAGGTTCTCAGACTCTGAATGAGAGGAGGGAAAGGAGAGGGCCAGAGGCTTGGGAGAAGGGACACCTGCCTCAAGGCCCAGGGTGAAGGCCCTTCACCTAGAGCCCACCTGATCTGCTCCTGCATAAGGCACAGGCACAGGACAAGAGCTGTCCTTCACCAAGGACAGTAAGAAGCAAGACCTCTCCCAAGAACAGCACCCTGCACCCTGGTCCTCATCATTGGGCCCTTGTCATGGTCACTGAGCCCAAATTATGATCATTGAGACCTGGTCATGATCACTGAGCACTGGTCCTCATCACTGGGCCCTAGTCTTGGTCACTGTGAACTGGTCCTGGTTAAAGAGCCCTGGTTATGATCACTGGGCCTTTATCCTGGTCACCAAGCCCTAGCCCTGGTCACTGACACCTGGCTATGATCACTGGGCCCTGGTCCTGCTCACTGAGCCCTGGTTATGATCACTGGGCCTTGGTCCTTATTACTGAGCCCTGGTCCTCATCACTGGACACTAGTCCTGGTCACTATGGCCTGGTCCTGGTCACTGAGCTCTGGTCCTGATCACTGACCCCTAGTCCTTGTGACTGAGTCCTGGTCCTTGTCACTGGGTCCTGGTCCTGGCACTGGGCCTTGATTGTGGTCACTGAGCCTTGGTTCTAATCACTAAGCCATGGTCCTGGCCACTGAGCCCAAGTCCCAATCATTGGGCCTGGCCCTAGTCACTGAGCCCTGGTCCTGACATTGCTCCCTGGTTCTCATTACTCAGCCCTGGTCCTAGTCACTGTGACCTGATCTAATCACTGTGCCCTGGTCCTGATTATTTTATTCTGATCACTTATCCATGGTCCTCAACACTGAACCCTGTTCCTGATCACTGGTCCCTGGTCTGATGACTGAGCCTGGCCCTGGTCACAGAGCCCTGGTCTTGGTCACTGAGCCCTGGTCCTGGTCACTGAGTCCTGGTACTGATCACTGAGTCTTAGTCCTGGTCACTGAGCCCTAGCCCTAGTCACTGAGCCTGGTCCTGATCACTGAACCCTGGACCTGGTCACTGAGCCATGGTCCTGATCACTGAGCCTTGTCCTGGTCACTGAGCCTTAGTCCTGGTCACTGAGTCCTGGTCCTGGTCACTGAGCCCTGGTATTGATCATTGAACCCTGGTCCTGGTCACTGAGCCTTGGCCCTGGTCATTGAGCCTGGCCCTGGTCACTGAGCCCTGATCCTGATCACTGAGCCTTGTCCTGGTCACTGAGTCCTGGTCCTGGTCACTGAGCCCTGGTCCTGAACACTCTGCCCTGGTCCTGGTTACTGAGCCCTGATCCTGATCACTGAGCCTGGCCCTGGTCACTGAGCCCTGGTCCTGATCACTCTGCCCTGGTCATGGTCACTGAGCCCTGGTCCTGGTCACTGAGCCTGGCCCTGGTCACTGAGCCCTGGTCCTGATCACTCTGCTCTGGTCCTGGTCACTGAGCCCTGGTATGGTCACTGAGCCTGGCCCCTGGTCACTCTGCCCGGTGGTCACTGAGCCCTGGCCCTGGCCTCTGAGCCCTGGTCCTGTGCCTGCTGTCCCGGTCACTGAGCTTCGGTCCTGGTCACTGAGCCTGGCCCCGGTCACTGAGCCCTGGTCCTGGTCACTGAGCCTGGCCCTGGTCACTAAGCCCCGGTCCTGATCACTCTGCCCTGGTCCTGGTCACTGAGCCCCGGTCCTGATCACTGAGACTTGTCCTGGTCACTGAGCCTGGCCCTGGTCACTGAGCCCTGGTCCTGATCACTCTGCCCTGGTCCTGGTCACTGAGCCTGGCCCTGGTCATTGAGCCCTGGTCTTGATCACTGAGCCTGGCCCTGGTCACTGAGCCCTGGTCCTGGTCACTGAGCTTGGCCCTGGTCACTGAGCCCTGGTCCTGATCACTCTGCCCTGGTCCTGGTCACTCAGCCCTGCTCCTGGTCACTCAGCCCTGGTCCTGGTCACCAATCCCAATTCCTGGCCACTGAGCCCCTGTCCTAAAAACTGAGACCTAGTGTTCATTTCATGGTCAGATCCTGAGTTGATGCCCACTTACTCTGAGTTGGAGCCCTGGCTCATGGCCGGCCTCACACTTAGGTCTTGAGTTCTATTCCCATGCTTTGGGCTCTTAGTCCTGACCCTCATCTGAAGTGACCCACATGGTGGAAAGAGAGCCTCCCAGGTGATCCATGACTCTCTTCATCTGGGCACAGGATGAAGGGTGAAGTCAGGACCCCATGTCTGGCCTCCTCTTTTCCAGGGCCCAGGTGGGTTGAGGCAGAGCCCCCACCCTTGAGGGTCCCCAGGACAGGGGTAGGGAGGAGACGATGGTGTTTGTGTTCTCTTGTTTTTCTCTTTCTTCTCAGGCTTCACCTGCTGAACACCCAAAATAGTCCTAGGGGGAGGCTGAGTCATTGTGAGTGCAGCCCAGCCCAGGTGTCCCGGCCAGAGACTGCTGTTCCGAGAATCAGGCCCGAAAACAAAGACCTGGCCAGATGGGCCTGGGGCCTGAGACCTGAGCAAGGGGCTGGAGCCTGAGAGGGCCCTGTGGTGGCAGAAAGGTCCCCAAGGCCTGCAGAACACTCCAGCCCCCACCACATGTGGGCCCCATTAGGCCAGAGTCAGTCAGGGTCTGTCCAGGGTCAGCTGGACCACCTGGATAGCCAGTGTCAGCCTAGACCAGCCAGGGTCAGCAGGGTCAGCCCAGGGTCAGCCTAGGTGTTGCTAGGGTCTACACAGGTTATTGGCGTCCACAGGTCAGCAGGGCTCTCACTGGCCACAGGACTTAGCAACGTGCAGCCACTGAGGGTTCTGAGGGTTGTGCCAACCAAACAGCCAGACCAGGTGGGACCGGCCTTACAGTCTGACACTGACCTCTGCTGGCCCTGCACTCACACACCCCTCCCTGTCCTGCTTCCTCTGTGTCGGGCCCCACAGCCAGGGACAGACTTGGCACAGCCAGGGACAGCCCCGAGCGGCCATCCCCCGGGGCTGTGGTCCATTCCACGGGGCTCACGGCAGGACCCATATCCCACACCTGGGGACACTGAGGGTCCAGGAAAGGCAGACTGCACCAGGGTCAGCAAGAAAGATAGTGAGAGACGCAGAGACAGGAAGGGAGAGAGACGGACGGGGGGAGATGCAGATGGGACAGGAGAAAGGGACAGAGAGCCGCAGAAAAGGCGAAGAACATGGGGACGGGGGCAGGCGCTGGGGACGAGCCGTCACGCAAGCACACGCACACTCACACACCGGTGCCTCCCTACACACGCACGCAGGGACGTGCCCACACCACACATTGGCCTCCTCACTCTCAGGCTCACACACTCACCCTTCCTTTTCCATACTCAGAACACACACGCACACTCACACTCTCACGTCCCTTCTCCTCCCTCCAGGCCCTGGGGGCTCAGGGGTCCCACTGAGGCTCACTCAGGCCCACCACTCCCTACGGGACTGAGCGACACACCCGGATGTCTGGGTCCCAGCCTCACCGCTCACTAGCCCTGTGTCCCCCGGCCTGCCTCGGGGGTCCCATCTGTGAGGTGGGCACACGCCCCCTGCTAGGGAAGCCCCACACGGACGGTGCAGGAACACGTGGGCAGAGGTCAGCCAGCAGCTGGGAGCAGCCGAGCAAGTGCCGGGCCAGAGCCAGGGGGCTGTGTGCGGGTGGGGGCAGAGCAGCCTGGGGACCCGTGTGCCCCTCCCGGGTCTGGCCCCTCGGCCGGTGGGAAGCCCCCCCAGCCCTGTGCACTGTGCACTGCCGCTGTGCAGGCCGCAGCAGGCCTCTGGGCCCCGGGGAGAAGCCCGCAGGCCTGCCGCGGTCCCCAGCAGGGGCCCGGGGAGTGGGGGCCCCTTGCCGGGGGAGGCGGGAGCCTCAGGCCTGGGGCTGACAGCCAGGGCCATGGGCCAGAAAGCAAGACAACCACACAGCACAGCCTGAGGACAGGATGGCCGCCTGGAGGTCGTCAGGACAGAGGGCAGCCCCACTTCCGGAGCACTGGGGGCCCTGGCAGGGAGCACCGGGCGGTGCACGATGTCCCATCGCCGTGCTCCACACCCGAAGCCACCAGGGCGTCGCGTGTCGACCACACTCGGCAGCAAGAATGAGAAACGGCCCAGCCCAGGTGCCGCCACACGTCCGTGTCCCGTGTGTCCGTGTGCCTCCAGCCCAGAGGATCCGTGGGCCTCTGCACCTTTGAAGGCCCATCTGAAGACCCTCGCTGAGGAGGGCGTGTGGCGGGGGAGCTAAGGGTCAGGGAACGCCCGTGGCGACCTCCGTGCCCGGCGGCCCCCGACACCCCAAAGCTCTCCTGCCCAGCCTCAGCGCGTGCCCTTAAAGACCAGGGGCTGTGCCGACGGCCATGACGCCCTTGCCGCTCCAAGTGAGGACCCCCGACGTCTCGGTGTCCCCACACCCACGCACAGCCCCTCACCCCAGACCGTGTCCCCTGTTCTTCAGTCCCGGGGGCGAGCCCCCAGCCCTCTCTGGAGCTCATGGAGCTGACGGTCTGGGCTTGGAGGCCACTGCCCCATTGTGGCCCCCAGACTCGCCCACAGGGTGGGGCAGCACCGCGACTCTCTAGAGAGTCACAGGTCGGCACCACTGGCCTCGGACATCCTTTCACTGGGGGTCAGAGATGCCTTGGGGGGGGATACAGGGGTGCTGATGCACAGGGGCCATGGACCCCAATGTTCACAGCAGCACTCTCCACAACAGCCAAGACGTGGAAAGAGCCTAAGTGTCCATCAACGGACGAATGGACCAAGAAGATGTGGCTTATTTATACCATGGAATACTCCATGGCAGTGATAAAGAATGAAATCTAGCCATGTGTAGCAACATGGATGGACCTTGAGGGTGTTATGCTGAGCGAAATAAGTCAGGCAGAGAAGGACAGATACCATATGTTTGCACGTATAGGAGGAACTTAATGAAGGACTGTGAGGGGAGAAGGGGGTAAATAGGGGAGAAGAGGGAGAGAGTCAAACCATGAGAGACCCCTGAATGCCGAGGGGCTGAGGGCTGAGGAGGGTGGGGGAGAGGGGAAGGGGGGTGATGGGCACGGGGGATGGGGCACTTGTGGGGATGAGCACTGGGTGTTATATGGAAACCAACTTGACAATAAACTATTAAAAGAAAAAAAAGAAAAAAAATTAAAGCTGAAAAAATTTTCAGATATTTACTTAAAAAAAAAGAAAGAAAGAAGATGCCTTGGGTCCTGGCCCTGCTGGGAGCCCTGTCTCCTGGCTGCGCTGAGCGGTAGGGACCCGGGGTCCAGGCAGAGGTGGGGGCACCGGGGCGAGTGGCATGGTTTCACTGAGGGTCACGAGATGGGGTCTCCCACTTCTTCATTCCCCCTCCACGTGTAGGCCGGGACCCGCCCCCCCAAAGAGAAGTTCCCTCATCTGCTATTAGCCGGGGATTGTGGGGCAGGATCATTCTGGAATGAACACCGCCGCCTTCCCCTTACACACCAGGTTGAGACATGAAGAGACACAGTGGAGAGAGAGACAGAAAGAGACAGGGAGAGAGACAGTGAGAAAGAAAGAGACAGAGACACAGAGGTAGAAAGAGACAGGGAGAGACAGAGACTGAGAGAGAAGGGGAGAGACATAGAGGGGAGATAGGGAGAAACTTGCATGGCAAGGGAAGGGGAGCCAGGGAGAGACAGAGCCCCAGGCTCAGATGAGGCAGGGTATGGACAGGCAGGGTGGTGACCAGGGCAGGTCCTGGGACAGCAGTGCCCGTCCCCATGTGACCTGGGGCCCCCGCCCTGGTGTGCAGCCTTGAGGCTGCAGGCCTTCTCCTCTGCTCCCACGTGGTCCCCCTGCACCCCACCAGCCCTGGGGCTCGGACCCTCACAGGCTGGCCTGCAGGGCGGCCTCCCTGGGGACCCCGGTCATGAAGATAGGACAAGGGGACGAACTGAGAACCACTTTAATTCACTAAAGTCCCCATTTGCAGGGCAGCGAGTGTGTCACTGACCCGAGTCGGGCTTCTGCCAGCTGGGAGGGGTGGAGGGTCCCCTGAACCCTGAGGCCAGGGCCAACCTGGCCATGTCGTGGGGGGGTGGCTGGGGTTGCAGGTGGGGATCGATGCAAGCTATTTCGGGGAACAGCCGCAGAGGGTGAGAAAGATGTTTTCAGTGTGGAACAAACAGCCATTTGCATGTCCCTCTAGGGCCCAGTTTGCCCGAAATGAGTAACTGGGGCAGAAACAGAGACTGGAGCCCGTCACACCTGCCTGGGGGGTGGGGGTGGTGGGAGTGGGCCCAGTGTCAGACCCTAGCGTTGGGCCCCAGAAGGCAGTGGTAGGGAGCTACCACCAGACCCCTGCTTGCCCCCCGGGGCTCCCCGTGAGGGTGCAGCGAGGCGGGGTGCCTGCCGGCGTGTGGCTGGAGCCCCCCCCGCCCCCGGTGTTTGCAGGACACCAGCCAGGGCAGGTCCCCTGGTGGCTGCAGTGTGTCCCCAGAGCAAATGGAGGGAGACGCCGGGGAGGGGGATGGGAAGGCGGCGGGGGAGGCCCAGGGGCTCCGGATGGGGCTCCTCGTGCTGGGGGCAGGGAAAGCATGGCGGCGCAGGGGGCTCCATGTGTTTCACGTTCCATGAGATCCCTCGACACTTGGGAGCTGATTCAGATCCTTACTCTGAAAACAGGAGCAAAGGGAAGGCGGAGGTGTTCATTCCAGAATGATCCTGCCCCACAATCCCCAGCTAATAGCAGATGAGGGAACTTCTCTTTGGGGGGGCGGGTCCCGGCCTACACGTGGAGGGGGAATGAAGAAGTGGGAGACCCCATCTCGTGACCCTCAGTGAAACCATGCCGCTCGCCCCGGTGCCCCCACCTCTGCCTGGACCCCGGGTCCCTACCGCTCAGCGCAGCCAGGAGACAGGGCTCCCAGCAGGGCCAGGACCCAAGGCATCTTCTTTCTTTCTTTTTTTTTAAGTAAATATCTGAAAATTTTTTCAGCTTTAATTTTTTTTCTTTTTTTTCTTTTAATAGTTTATTGTCAAGTTGGTTTCCATATAACACCCAGTGCTCATCCCCACAAGTGCCCTCCTCCATGCCCATCAGCCTCAGTTTGTTCTCAGCATTCAAGAGTCTCTCATGGTTTGCCTCTCTCCCTCTCCCCCACTATTTCCCCCTTCTTCTCACCCATGGTCCTCTGTTAAGTTCCTCCTAATCCTCCTATATGTGCAAACATATGGTATTTGTCTTTCTCTGCCTGACTTATTTCGCTCAGCATAACACCCTCAAGGTCCATCCATGTTGCTACACATGGCCAGATTTCATTCTTTATCACTGCCATGGGTATTCCATGAGTATAAATAAGCCACATCTTCTTGTCAGTCGTCCGTTGATGGACACTTGAGGCTCTTTCCACGTCTTGGCTGTTGTGGAGCTGCTGTGAACATTGAGGGTCCATGGCCCTGTGCATCGGCACTGTATATCCCAGGCATCTCTGACCCCCAGTGAAGAGTGTCGAGTCCAGTGGTGCCGACCTGTGACTCTACAGAGAGTGCGGTGCTACTACCTGTGAGAGCGAGTCTGGGGGGCCCTGTGGAGACAGTGGCCTCAAGCCCAGACCGTCAGCTGCATGAGAGCTCCAGAGAGGTGAGGGCTGCCCGGGACTGAAGACTGGGACCTCGGTCTGGGGTGAGGGCTGTGCGTGGGTGTGGGGACAGCCTACGCGGGCCCTCACTTGGCCGACGGCATCCCCTGATCTGCTGTGAGCGCCCCCTGGGCTGGGCTATGGAGGCCAACTGAGAGCTGGGGTCAGAGGCTCGCCGAGCCGCAGATCGCCCGCAGTTCCCTGACCCTTAGCTCCCCCCGCCACGCCCTCCTCAGCGAGTCTAGATGGGCCTTCGAAGGTGCAGAGACCTGGTCCTCTGGGCTGGGGCACACGGACACGGAACACGGACGTGTGGTGGCACCTGGGCTGAGCCATTCCATTCCCCCTTTGCCAGTGGCTGGAGCAACGCGACGGCTTGAGGTGTGGGCACGGCGATGGACCCGTGCACCGCCGGTAGCCTGCCCGAGCCCAGTGCTCCGGAAGTGGGCTGCCCACCATCTGTGACCTCAGGCGGCCATCCTGTCTCAGGCTGTGCTGTGTGGTTGTCTTTCTGGCCTGGCCTGGCTGTCAGCCCCAGGCCTGAGGCTCCGCCTCCCGACGAGGGCCCTCCCAGGCCGGGCCCTGCTGGCATAGTGAGCCTGCGAGCTCCCGGGAGCCCAGGAGGCCTGCTGCGGCCTGGCGGCAGTGCACAGTGCACAGAGGTGAGACTCCACCGGCCGAGGCCAGGAGGGAGGCTGCACGGGTCCCAGGCTGCCCCACCACTTTGCAGCCCGGCTTGCCCGGCACTTGCTCGGCTGCTCCCAGCTGCTGGCTGGCCTCTGCCATGTGTTCTGCACCGTCCGTGTGGGGCTTCCTAGCAGGGCGTGTGCCCACCCTGGAGATGGACCCCGAGGCGGCCGGTAGTGGACACAGGGCTGTCGGTGAGCTGAGGACAGGCATCGGGTGTGTCGCTCCAGTCCGGAGGGAAGGTGAGCACAAAGTGAGCCTGTGGGGACCCTGAGCCCCCAGGCCTGGAGGGAGAGGACGTGAAACAGTGTGTGCGTGTGTGTTCTGAGTATGGAAAAGGAAATGAGTGTGTTTTGGTGCATGTGGAGTCTGTAGCTGCGTGTGGGCACCACTGGTGTCCAGTGTGTGTGTGCTGAGCCGTTTCTCTGTGTGTCTGTGTCCGTTGTCTTCCCACGGTGTGTCCTGCGGAGGTGGGACCCACGTGTCATCTCTGTGCAGGTTCAGGCCACCTGCCCTGAGGCCAGGCCCTCCATGAGGCTGAATCACAGGGGCCCCTGCTCTCTGCTCACGCTGCCAGGAGCAGGCCCAGCCTGACCCCAAAGGGCTCCTCAGCTCCCCAGGCGCCCCCGCTCGCTGGGCGGCTGGCCTGCCACACCCTGACCGCCAGCGGTCTTGTCGCTGCCCACGGGGGCCGGGGGCACCGGGGGGCGAGCAGGAGAGACCGAGGGGCGGCTGGTGGCAATGACGAGCCAGGCCTGGAGAGTGAGAGGAGCTGGTGGTCCTAGGGCACCCGCTGTGCACAGCTGCGCACACCCACACCCACTGCACCACGTCTGTGCACACCCTTACACTGTGTATATGTGTAATATGCACGTGCACATCTGTACACACCTATACACTGTGTGTGTGCTTTACACCCACACCCACTGCACACGTCTGTGCACACCCTTACACACTATGTATATGTGTAATATGCATGATACACACGTGTCTGTATAATATACACACGCCTATGTATATGTATAATATACACGATACACATCTGTACACACCTATACACTGTGTGTGTGCTTTACACCCACACCACTGCACACGTCTGTGCACACCCTTACACACTATGTATATGTGTAATATGCACGATACACACGTGTCTGTATAATATGCACACGCCTATGTACATGTGTATAATATACACGATACACATCTGTACACACCTATACACTGTGTGTGTGCTTTACACACCCACCCACTGCACACGTCTGTGCACACCCTTACTATGTATATGTGTAATATGCATGATACACACGTGTCTGTATAATATGCACACGCCTATGTACATGTATAATATGCACGGTACATCTATACACTGTGTGCTTTATGCACTACGTCTGTGCACACCTTACACACTATGTCATGTGTGTAATATGCATACACATAATATGCACGCCTATGTACATGTGTTATGTGCACGATACACATGTGTACACACCTATACACTGTGTGCTTCCACACACACCCACACCCACTGCACACGTCTGTGCACACCCTTACACACTATGTATATGTGTAATATGCATGATACACACACGTGTCTGTATAATATGCACACGCCTATGTACATGTATAATATGCACGATACACATCTGTACCACACCTATACACTGTGTGTGTGCTTTACACACCACACCCACTGCACACGTCTGTGCACACCCTTACACACTGTGTATATGTGTAATATGCACGATACACACGTGTCTGTATAATATACACACGCCTATGTATATGTATAATATGCACGATACACATCTGTACACACCTATACACTGTGTGTGTGCTTTACACTCCACCCACTGCACACGTCTGTGCACACCCTTACACACTATGTATATGTGTAATAATACACGATACACACGTGTCTGTATAATATGCACACGCCTATGTACATGTATAATATGCACGATACACATCTGTACACACCTATACACTGTGTGTGTGCTTTACACACCCACACCCACTGCACACACGTCTGTGCACACCCTTACACACTGTGTATATGTGTAATATGCACGATACACACGTGTCTGTATAATATACACACGCCTATGTACAATGTATAATATGCACGATACACATCTGTACACACCTATACACTGTGTGTGTGCTTTACACACCCACACCCACTGCACACGTCTGTGCACACCCTTACACACTATGTATATGTGTAATATGCACGATACACACGTGTCTGTATAATATGCACACGCCTATGTACATGTATAATATGCACGATACACATCTGTACACACCTATACACTGTGTGTGTGCTTTACACACCCACACCCACTGCACACGTCTGTGCACACCCTTACACACTGTGTATATGTGTAATATGCACGATACACACGTGTCTGTATAATATGCACACGCCTATGTACATGTATAATATGCACGATACACATCTGTACACACCTATACACTGTGTGTGTGCTTTACACACCCACACCCACTGCACACGTCTGTGCACACCCTTACACACTATGTATATGTGTAATATGCACGATACACACGTGTCTGTATAATATGCACACGCCTATGTACATGTATAATATGCACGATACACATCTGTACACACCTATACACTGTGTGTGTGCTTTACACACCCACACCCACTGCACACGTCTGTGCACACCCTTACACACTATGTATATGTGTAATATGCACGATACACACGTGTCTGTATAATATGCACACGCCTATGTACATGTATAATATGCACGATACACATGTGTACACACCTATACACTGTGTGTGTGCTTTACACACCCACACCCACTGCACACGTCTGTGCACACCCTTACACACTATGTATATGTGTAATATGCATGATACACACGTGTCTGTATAATATGCACACGCCTATGTACATGTATAATATGCACGATACACATCTGTACACACCTATACACTGTGTGTGTGCTTTACACACCCACACCCACTGCACACGTCTGTGCACACCCTTACACACTGTGTATATGTGTAATATGCATGATACACACGTGTCTGTATAATATGCACACGCCTATGTACATGTATAATATGCACGATACACATCTGTACACACCTATACACTGTGTGTGTGCTTTACACACCCACACCCACTGCACACGTCTGTGCACACCCTTACACACTGTGTATATGTGTAATATGCACGATACACACGTGTCTGTATAATATACACACGCCTATGTATATGTATAATATGCACGATACACATCTGTACACACCTATACACTGTGTGTGTGCTTTACACACCCACACCCACTGCACACGTCTGTGCACACCCTTACACACTGTGTATATGTGTAATATGCACGATACACACGTGTCTGTATAATATACACACGCCTATGTATATGTATAATATGCACGATACACATCTGTACACACCTATACACTGTGTGTGTGCTTTACACACCCACACCCACTGCACACGTCTGTGCACACCCTTACACACTATGTATATGTGTAATATGCATGATACACACGTGTCTGTATAATATGCACACGCCTATGTACATGTATAATATGCACGATACACATCTGTACACACCTATACACTGTGTGTGTGCTTTACACACCCACACCCACTGCACACGTCTGTGCACACCCTTACACACTATGTATATGTGTAATATGCATGATACACACGTGTCTGTATAATATACACACGCCTATGTATATGTATAATATGCACGATACACATCTGTACACACCTATACACTGTGTGTGTGCTTTACACACCCACACCCACTGCACACACCTATGTATTTCTGCACACACATGTTTATCACATACACCATACACACCTGTACACAAGTACACGCTACATACTTGTGCATGCCCTGCACGTACTATACACATCTCTGCACACAGCTGTATACACGTATATACACCTGTACACACACTCCACACACCTATGTATATCTGTGTGCACACTTGTACATAATATACACTATACCCATCTGTGCACGCCTGTGCAGGCAGCTGCACACATGCACTCCAGTGGGCCTTGATCACCCCACTCTTCCCATACACACTCGTGTGCCCACTGCATGCTCATGCTCACACCCACGTGAGCAGCCCTGGAGCTGAGCTCTGTCCCTGGGGTAGGAAGTCTGCCTGCATGGGCACTTTGGCCTCCCTGGGCCTTTACAGTCAAAGCCACGGTCAGAGCTCTGAGGCCACGGAGGGGATGGTGTGGGACACAGTGAGGGCCAGCTCTAGTCACCCGTGAGAATACCGGGAGGCCAGCACTGGGGCAGCAGCGAGTGTGGGTGTGCACATGGGGCGTGAGTGTGGAGCCGGGGCCTCCCTTCCCATCTGTCTTCTCAACCCAGGGAGACTGTGTTTCTGGAATGTTCTGGATGGCAGGACCCCAGGCCACACTCAGGACAGGTGTCTTGGCCGCTGGGGCCTCCCCACCACAGAGGCCACCCAGGCCTGGGCTCCACACGCTGCCCAGAGTGGAGGTGCACGCCCCGGAGCCCCACCAGGACCCTCACTGCCTTGCTGGGGAGGCTGGACACATGGCTCCCCTCCCCCCAGCTCAGTATGGAAAACATGACCCCGTGGGCACCAGTGCGGCTCCCACCCCCACCCCACACATGCACAAACATACGCTTGCAAATATTTCTAAAAACACCACGGCCAGGAACCACAGAGCAGGTGGGGGCCGGGGTGGAAAGCCCCACTGAGACCACAGCAGTCCAGCCAGAACCCTCCTGCATTTGCACTGGGGGGGAGGGGAGGCTGGTGCAGGGCCAGCTGCTGGTCAGGAGGATTCCTGACCATTCTCCCCCCTGCCCTGGCCATCCCTCCAGGTGGACACATCCAGAGGGGCCAGGCCCCCAGGGTGCCTCCCAGAGGGCTGCCTGGTGGAAGGGGCCTCCTGTGAGCCTTGCTGGCCACCCAAGAACAAAGCCCCTGGCCCACAGCCAGGTCCCACCCACCCCTCAGCTCCAGCCTGCACTCCCCCTCAGGGCCCATCCTGCCTCCAACCTTTGTCCCCGATGTGCCCAGAATAGGGGCTGCCCCCTCCATGGCCGACATGTGCACTTTCAGGCTACAGCTCCTTGGTGGGGCCACCCCCACCCCGGCCCAGAGACTCAGGGCCTGCCCCAAATGGCCACCCTAGATGCAGACCTGGCCCTTGTTCCTAGTGGGCTGTGGAGGCCCGCAGCGCCCACCCTGCACTCAGCAAGCTGCCTGTGACTCCAACGCCCCAGACTGAGAGGCCTGGAGGAGCAGCAAGGCCATGATGACCGTGGCGAGGGGTGCCTGTGGGTGCCCCCACCTGGGACAGGCACACATGTCCTGGCCAGCTGGCCTCCCAGGGACAGGGGTCTCTGCCCGCACCCACCTCCCCAGCCAGGCCAGAACCCTCTGGAAAAGACTTCAGTTTGAAGAGAGGTGTCCGTGAGGGCTTCCAGAGGGTGGCCTAGATGACAGAGGTCAGTGGGGTGGCTCTTCCTTACAGTCTCCCACACACATATGGCCACGCAGAATCACAGTCACATGGAGATACACACACACACACACACACACACACAGGCATCCCTCAGCCACTCACACACTCTCAGAGGCTCACACTCAGCCACAGCCATGTGGATGCTGCGTGCACTCACACATACCCAGGCACACACAGGTTCAGAGGCTCACATATTCACACACCAACTCACACAGGCTCACACAGCCTCACACAGACTCACACAGATATGGAGACATACACAGCCTCACAATCACATAGGCTCGCATAGACACACACAGGCTCACACAGTCGCACAGGCTCATACAAGTTCACACAGACCCACAGACACACACGGGCTCATATGGTCTCACACAAGCTCACACCAGCTCACAGGTTCAGACACAGGCACACACACCGGCTCACACAGTCACACAGACACACACGACACAGTGTGTCCCAGAGGCGCACAGGCAGCGCGGAGCCATGTGTGTCCAGGGGGCTTCCTGAGAAGCCTGTGGGAGAAGCTCTGAGCCCAGAGACCCCCGGCCTGTGCTGAAGCACCCTCCCTGTGGCCAGGGCTGCGTTCTGGGAACATGGAGACCCCAGTTCTGCACTTCTGGAAAGGGAAGCGCCTGCACCCCAGGCCCGCACCCAGACTCACAGATCACAAACCCCACACCCAGAATCCCTCAGACACCCGGACACACATCCACCAACATGGGGTCCAGGCCAGAAGAGCAGCCGACAGCTCAGGCTGTGAGCACACACCCACCCTGCGCACGCACAGCCCTGGCGACCGGCCGGCAGCTCTGCTGAGACCCCAGCAGCCGTGAGGGGCCTGGTGCCTGGGACTCATGGTCCCACCGTCCTGAGTCGGCCCTTGAGTGCCTACCCACTGGGGGCGCCGCACCTCTCGACAGGCCCACACTGACCCTTCCCCTGCAGGTCTCTCAGCCTGCCCCCTCCCTTGACTCCCAGCTGCCACCCTGGGGGTTGTTCTAGAATCCACAGCTGACCACGGCCTCCAGCTCTCTTGGGGTGAATCCTGGCCAAGCCTTGCCCTGCTCTGCAGCCACCCCCAGGCCCTGGTTCCCCACAGCAGTTCTGGAAGGGTCTGTGGGGTAAGTTCTGTGAATGGAGCCTCGAGGACCTCAGCCCAAGGGCACATGCAGGCGCGATAACCGTGCCCTCCTGTCCCCTCCTAGAGCCCTCGGGCAGACTCCGGGCCACCAGATGCCACCACACAGACAGCGGCTGAGCTTGCACCCCTGGGACTGTGCTCCCCAGGCTCCAGCGGACTCAAGGTACAAGTCCCCCTGGGAAAGGGAGGCCGTGAAGGCTTGCGGCTTCTGGAAGGGGCTTTCAGGGCTGGGCCTGGGGTGGGCACACGGGAGCTCTTGGGCTGCGCATCTTGCTGCACTTTGTTGTTAGGATGTGATATTTCACCATAAAAAGGGATTATTTTTTCTTTAACAGAAAGGAAGACAAGCCCGTCCTGAGCAGAGAAGGGGGAGCAGCCAGCTTGGGTGCCCTTCAACGACTGTGGTCCAAAGTAAAGGGAAGGGCAGGTGGTGAGAGCTCCAGGGAGCCCCGGAGGGACCCACAGAGGAGGGGGGGCAGGTCATCAGCAGCGGATCCCATGGGGATGGCAGGTCACCGCACGTCCCAGAAGGCTCCACTCTCCCCTCCCTCCCCCACTCAGGCCTTCCCCAGTTGCTGCTTGGCTGATGAGAAGGGGGTTCTGGGTACCCCGAGAGGTGGAGGGCGTTCCATCCTGCAGCCTTCTGCCCCCAGACGGTGCCCTGCCAGGCAGAGTGGGGGGCTGTGTGCTGGACAGGAGCGCTCTGATGCCCCCAGGACAGGTGGGAGGAGGGAACACCACCCTACAAACACGAGGGGGTGCCTCATGGGGCCTCGCCCAGGCTCGCCCTGCACAGCTAGAACAATTATGTTCTTTGTACTTTTCTGTGTTAAAAATGTTAGCTTCGGGGCACCTGGGAGTCTCAGTTGGTTAAGCGTCCAACTTCAGCTCAGGTCATGATCTCACGGTTCATGAATTCGAGCCCCAGTTTGGACTCTGTGCTGACAGCTCAGAACCGGAGCTGCTTCGGATTCTGTGTCTCCCTCTCTCTTTGCCCTCAAAATAAATATGTTAAAACGTTAACTTCTAATATTGCTTTCGTAAACTTCTGAAACCATATCCTATGTGGCAGACACACACACACTTTGTGATCAGATTCTCCTAAGTAAAAGGAGAGTGAGCCCCCCCTTAATGCATGTCCTCACCGAAGAGGGCCCACAGGCATAGAGGGGCCACCTCTGGCTGGTGCAACAGATCACCTGTGTTACCTTTCTCACTATAATTACTCTCCGGGGTAAATTGTCTCCAGCAGGGTCTCTGGAACAGTCCCCGACCCACTCCAACGCTCCATGGACTAAGGGCTGTCTTCCCAGGGCCCTGACAGGTGTCAGCTTGGGTCGTGGGTCTCACGAACCTGAGGTCTGGGTGAGGTCAACATGACACTTGAGTGGAATGAGCCTGTGCCTGCGCCTGGTGAAAAGGGGGCCCTGGGTGGGTGAGCCTGGGGCCTGGGCCTGGTGAAAAGGGGGCCCTGGGTGGGTGAGCCTGGGGCCTGGCTGAGGTGAGATTAGAGCTGGGTCTCATGAGCCTTGGGTCTCAGTGTAGTGACCCTGGGGCCTGGGTCAGGTTAGCTGGGCCTCAGTTTTCTGAGTCTGGGTCTTCAGCCTGGGGCCTGGGTGGGGTGAGCTTAGGGCCTGGGTCTGGTGAGCCTGGGACCTGGGCCTGGGGATCCTGGGGTCTGGGTCTGATTAACATAAGGCCCAGGAGGGGTGAGCCTGGGGCCTGGATCTCATGAGCCTGGAGCCTGGTGGGTCTGGGCCTGATTAACCTGGGGCCTGGGTGGGGTGAACCTGTGTCCTAGGCCTGATGAGCCTGAGGCCTGGGAGTTTAATAACCTGGGCCAGGTGAAGTGAGACTGTGGTCTGGGTCTGGTCAGATTAATCTGGGGCCAGGGTGGGGTGAGCCTGAGGCCTGGGTCTGGTGAGACTGGGGCCTGGGGAGCCTGGGGAGACTGGGGAGCCTGGGGTCTGGGTCTGATTAACCTAAGACCTGGGTGGGGTGAGCCTGGAGCCTGGGCCTGGTGAGCCTGGTGCATGAGCCTGGTGAGACTGGGGTCTGTGTCTGATTACTAGGGTCGGGTGGGGTAAGCCTGGCATCTGGGGGTTACTAACCTGGGGCCAGGGTGAAGTGAGCCTGGGGCCTGATCTGATTAATCTGGGGCCTGGGTGGAGTGAGCCTTGGGCCTGGGGAGCCTGGGGCCTGGGCCTGGTGAGACTGGGGCCTGGGAGTTTAATAATTTGGGGCCAGGGTGGAATGAGCCTGAGGTCTGGGTCTGCTTAACCTGGGGCCTGGGTGGGGTGAGCCTGGGGCCTGGTGAGTCTGGGGCCTGGGGGTTTAATAACCTGAAGCCAAGGTGAAATGAGCCTGGAGGCTGGTCTGATTAATCTGGGGCCTGACTGGGGTGAGCCTGGGGAGCCTGGAAGCCTGGGTTCTGGGTCTGATTACCCTGAGACCTGGGTGGGGTGAGCCTGGAGCCTGAATCTCATGAGCCTGGGGCCTGGGTCTCCAGAGCCTGAGGCCCGAGCTGGGTGACACCAGGGCCTGGGGAGCCTGGGATCTGGGGGTTTAATAACCTGGGACCAGGGTGAAGTAAGCCTGGGGCCTGGTCTGATTAATCTGGGGCCTGGATGAAGTGAGCCTGAGGCCTGGGTCTGATTAACCTAAGTCCTGGGTGTGGTGACCCTGGGGCCTGGTGGGTCTGGGCCTGATTAACCTGGGCCTGTGTGGGGTGAGACTGGGTCCTGGTGGGTCTGGGGTCTGAGCTTGATTAACCTGTCACTGGGTGGGGTGCGCCTGTGGTTTGAGCCTGGTGATGATGGGGCCTGGGCCTGATTAGCCTGGGGCCTGACCCCTGAGCCTGGGGCCTGGGCCTGGTGAGACTGGGGTCTTGGCCTGATTAACCTAAGGCCTGGGTGGGGTGAGCCTCGGGTCTGGATCTCATGAGCCTGGGGAAGGTGGGTCTGGGCCTGATTAACCTGGCACTGGGTGGGGTGGACCTGTGGTTTGGGATTGGAGATGATAGGGCCTGGCCCTGGTGAGACTGAGGCCTGGGCCTGATTAGTCTGACACCTGGCCCTGGTGAGACTGGGGCCTGGGTCAGATTAACCTAAGGCCTGGGTGGGGTGAGCCTGGGGTCTGGGCCTGGTGAGCCTGGAGCATAGACCTGGTGAGACTGGGGTCTGGGACTAATTAATATGGGGCCTGGGTGGGGTGAACCTGGGGCCTAGATCTCATGAGCCTGGGGCCTGGTGGGTCTGGGCCGATTAACCTGGGGCCTGGGTGGTGTAAACCTGGGGCCTAGTCTTGGTGAGACTGGGGCCTGAGGGTTTAATAACCTGGGGCCAAGCTGAAGTGAGCATATGGCCTGGTCTGATTAATCTGGGGCCTGGATGGGGTGAGTCTGGGGAGCCAGGAGCCTGGGACCAGGGCCTGTGGAGCCTGGGGTCTGGGTCTAATTAACCTAAGGTCTGGGTGGAGTGAACTTGGGGAGCCTGGAGCCTGGAGAGCCTGGGACCTGGGCCTGTTGAGACTGGGGTCTGGGTCTGATTTACCTAGGCCTGGGCCTGGTGACCTTGGGGCCTGGGGCCTGGTGACCTTGGGGCCTGGGTCTGGTGAGCCTGGGCCTGGTGACCTTAGGGTCTGGGGGTTTAATAACCTGGCGCCAGGGTGGAATGAGCCTGAGGTCTACGTCTGCTTAACCTGGGGCCTGGGTAGGGTGAGCAGAGGGCCTGGGCCTGGTGACCTTGGGGCCTGGGGCCTGGTGACCTTGGGGCCTGGGTCTGGTGAGCCTGGAGCCTGGGCGTGGTGAGACTGAGGCCTGGGGGTTTAATAAGCTGGGGCCAAGGTGAAGTGAGCCTGGAGCCTGATCTGATTAATCTGGGGCCTGAGTGGGGGGGCCCTGGGGCCTGGGCCTGGGGAGCCTGGGGCCTGGTGAGCCTGGGGAGACTAGGAGCCTGGGTCTGGGTCTGATTAACCTAAGATCTGGGTGGGGTGAGCCTGGAGCCTGAATCTCATGAGCCTGGGGCCTGGGTCTCCAGAGCCTGAGGCCTGAGCTGGGTGACACCTTGGCCTGTTGAGCTGGGATCTGGGCCTGGTGACACTGGGGCCTGGGTCTCATGAGCCTGGGGCCTTGTGGGTCTGGGCCTGATTTACCTGGGGCCAGGGTTGAATGAGCCTAAGGTCTGGGTCTGCTTAACCTGAGGCCTATGAGGGGTGAGCCTGGGGCTGGGCCTGGGTCTGGTGAGCCTGGAGCCTGGGCCTGGTGAGGCTTGGGCCTGGGGGTTTGATAACCTGGGGCCGAGCTGAAGTGAGCCTGGGGCCTGGTCTGATTAATCTGGGGCCTGGGTGGGGTGCACCTGGGCCTGGGGAGCCTGGGGTCTGAGTCTAATTAACCTAAGTCCTGGGTGTGGTGAGCCTGGAGCCTGGTGGGTCTGGGCCTGATTAACCTGGGGCCAGAGCTGAATGAGCCTGAGGTCTGGGACTGCTTAACCTGGGGACTAGGTGGGGTGAGCCTGGGGCCTGGGGCCTGGAGACCTTGGGGCCTGGGTCTGATGAGACTGAGGCCTGGGGGGTTAATAATTTGGGGCCAGAGTGGAATGAGCCTGAGGTCTGGGTCTGCTTAACTTGGGGCCTGGGTGGGGTGAGCCTGGGGCCTGGGCCTGGTGACCTTGGGGCCTGGGTCTGATGAGACTGAGGCCTGGGGGTTTAATAAGCTGGGGCCAAGGTGAAGTGAGCCTGGAGCCTGATCTGATTAATCTGGGGCCTGGGTAACATGCAGAAGAATGAAACTAGATCATTTTCTCACACCATGCACAAAAATAAACTCAAAATGGATAAAGGACCTGAACGTGAGACAGGAAACTATCAACACCCTAGAGGAGAAAGCAGGAAACAACCTCCTTGACCTCCACCGCAGCAACTTCTTACTTGACACATCCCCAAAAGCAAGGGAATCAAGAGCAAAAATAAACTGTTGGGACCTCATCAAGATTAAAAGCTTCTGCACAGCAAAGGAAACAACCCAGAAAATTAATAGGCAACCAACGGAATGGGAAAAGATAGTTGCAAATGACATATCAGATAAAGGGTTGATATCCAGAATCTACAAGGAACTCACCAAACTACACGCCCGAAAAACAAACAACCCAGTGAAGAAATGGGCAGAAGATAAGAACAGACACTTCTCCAAAGAGGACATCCAGATGGCCAACAGACACATGAAACGATGCTCAGCATCCCTCCTCATCAGGGAAATACAAATCAAAACCACACTGAGATACCACCTCACGATGGTCAGAGTGGCTAAAATGAGCAAATCAGAGAATTCTAGATGCTGGCGAGGATGTGGAGAAACGGGCCCCCTCCTACACTGTTGGTGGGAATGTAAACTGGTACAGCCCCTCTGGAAAACAGTGTGGAGGTTCCTCAGGAAACTAACACTAGAACTCCCCTAGGACCCAGCAATAGCACTGCTAGGAATTTACCCAAGGGATACAGAAATGCTGATGCATAGGGGCACATGTACCCCAATGTTCATAGCAGCACTCTCCACAATAGCTAAAACATGGAAAGAGCCTAAGTGTCAATCAACAGATGAATGGATCAAGAAGATGTGGTTTATCTATACCATGGAATACTACATGGGAATGAAAAACAATGAAATCTGGCCACATGAGGCAACATGGATGGACCTTGAGGGTGTTATGCTGAGCGAAATAAGTCAGGCAGAGAAGGACAGATACCATATGTTTGCACATATAGGAGGATTAGGAGGAACTTAACTGAGGAACAAGGGGGAGAAGGAGGGGGGAAATGGTGGGGGAGGGGGAGGGAGGCAAATCACGAGAGACTCTTGAATGCTGAGAACAAACCGAGGGCTGATGGGTGTGGGGGGGAGGTGTGATGGGCATGGAGGAGGGCACTTGTGGGGATGAGCACTGGGTGTTATGTGGAAACTGATTTGACAATAAACTATTCGTAAAAAAAAAAAATCTGGGGCCTGGGTGGTGTAAACCTGGGGTCTAGGCTTGATGAGACTGGGGCCTAGGGGTTTAATAACCTGGGGCCAAGGTGAAGTGAGCCTGGGGCCTGGTCTGATTAATCTGGGACCTGAATGGGGTGAGCCTGGGGGGCCTGGGCCTGGGGAGACTGGGGTCTGGGCCTGATTAACTTAAGGCCCGGGTGGAGTGAGACTGGGTGCTGAGGGTTTAATAACCAGGGGCCAAGGTGAAATGAGCCTGGAGCCTGGTCTGATTAATCTGGCGCCTGGGTGGGGTGAGCCTGGGGCCAGGGGAGCCTGGGACCTGGGCCTGGGGAGCCTGGGACCTGGGCCTGGGGAGCCTGGGACCTGGGCCTGGGGAGCCTAGGGTCTGGGTCTAATTAACCTAAGGCCTGGATGGGGTGAGCCTGGAGCCTGGAGCCTGGATCTCATGAGCCTGGGGCCTGGTGGGTCTTGGCCTGATTAACCAGGGGCCTGGGTGGGGTGAGCTTGGGGCCTGTGTCTCCAGTGTCTGGATGGGGTGAACCTGGGGCCTGAGCCTGGTGAGACTGGGGCATGGGAGTTTAATAACCTGGCGCCAGGTTGGAATGAGCCTGAGGTCTGGGTCTGCTTAACCTGGGGCCTGGGTGGGGTGACCTTGGGGCCTGGGTCTGGTGAGCCTGGAGCATAGACCTGGTGAGACTGGGGTCTGGGACTAATTAATCTGGGGCCTGGGTGGGGTGAACCTGGGGCCTAGCCCTGGTGAGCATGGGGCCTGGGAGTTTAATAACCTGGGCTAATGAAGTGAGCCTGTGGCCTGGGTCTGGTCTGATTAATCTGGGGTCTGGGCCTGGGGAGACTAGGTTCGGGGTCTGATTAACCTAAGACCTGGGTGTGGTGACACTGGGGCCTGGGTCTCATGAGCCTGGGGCCTTGTGGGTCTGGGCCTGATTTACCTGGGGCCAGGGTTGAATGAGCCTAAGGTCTGGGTCTGCTTAACCTGAGGCCTATGTGGGGTGAGCCTGGGGCTGGGCCTGGGTCTGGTGAGCCTGGAGCCTGGGCCTGGTGAGACTTGGGCCTGGGGGTTTGATAACCTGGGGCCAAGCTGAAGTGAGCCTGGGGCCTGGTCTGGTTAATCTGGGGCCTGGGTGGGGTGCACCTGGGGCCTAGGCCTGGTAAGCATGGGGCCTGGGTGTTTAATAACCAGGGCCAGGTGAAGTGAACCTATGGTCTGGGTCTGGTCTGATTAATCTGGGGCCTGGGTGGAGTGAGCCTGAGGCCTGGGCCTGGGCAGCCTGGGGCCTGGTGAGATGGGGCCTGGGTCGGATTAACATATGACCTGGGTGGTGTGAGCCTGGGGCCTGGATCTCATGAGCCTTGGGTTGGGTCTCCAGAGCCTGAGGCCTGAGCTGGGTGATCCTGGGACCTGGGCCTGGGGAGACTGGGGCCTGGGTCTGGTTAACCTGGTACCTGTGTCGGTGAGTCTGGGGCTTGTGTGAGGCCAGGCTGGGGCCTGGTTCTCTTGAGCCTGAGGCCTGGGTTAGGTGAGCATAAGGCCTGAGTCTGGGGCCTGTGCTTGGTGAGCCTGGGGTCTGTGTGAGGTGAGCCTGGGACCTGGGTCTGGTGAGCCGGGGGCCTGGTTTGGGTCAGCCGGGGCTGACGTGGGGTGACGCTGGCCCCAGTGCCGGCTTCCCTTCTGGCCCCCTCCCAGCCTGGGCGCCCAGCACAGCCCAGTCCAGGAGCTGGACTTCAGGCTCCTGCACACGCCGGTCTCTGCTGCCCCCTGTGGCCGTCAGAAGCATTGCGTGCACGCTGCCAGCAAGACCCAGGAGCCGGACTTGGGGCTCCTGCACAAGCCGGTGTCTGCTGCCCCCGAATGGCCATCAGCAGTATTGCATGCATGCTGCCAACAAGAGTCTGTTCTCAGGCCCGGGGCCCGGGGCAGGTGGGGGCAGGGGGCAGGGGGGAGGGGGGAGGTCCATCGGACATAGATCAGACGGCAAAGGTCAGGGGCATGACCAGCACCACCTGGGACCTGTGTTTGGGTCCGGCCAAGGGTCCAGGACGGGCCCAGGCAGGGTGTGCTTTCTGGATCCCGTCCCTGCCCCACACCCTTACTGGAGGGGCTACCCTGTGGGGGCGGGTCTGCGCCCGCCCCGCACGGTCAGGTGTGCACACTGCAGGTGCGGGCGTAAAGCTGCCCTGAGGGCCGAGGGGTGAGGCCCGAGGCTGGTGCCCAGCCCCCTGGCGGGGTGGGGGTGCTGCCTTCATCACTGCAGCTGGAGGGATGCCCCCCGTAGGCCCCTCTGCCCCACAAGGGGGCCGCCCGGGCCACGACCAGGTGCGGCAGGCTCGCGGCAGGCGGTCGCCGCCAGGCGTCCGCGCAGAGAACAGGCGGCAACGCAACGCTGCCCTGGGGCCGCAGCGCCTGCTGCCCAGCCCCGCCCACAGCCGCCTCGCCGTGGAGCTCGCGCGCCCCCTGGTGGCCGCCCTGCGCCACCGCACGTGCCCCCAACCAGGCGGGTCCCCAGCGCCAGGGACGCAGGGAGGTCACGGGGCCGTCACCGCCACGCCCCCCAGAGCCACCAGCGGGAACCAGGGCAAACTGCCACATTTCGCACCACACGGGGTGCGTCCGCAGCCAGGAAAATGGCCCTGAAGGAGGCCGTGCAGACCAAGCAGCAGAGGATCTAGGCCGGCAACGGCGAGGACAGGGTCGCGGCCGGACAGCACGGCGCGTGCTGGGCAAGCCCTGGGCGCGCCCAAACGGGAAAGGCGCGTGGCACCCGGGCGTCCTGGCGGGGGCACCCGAGGGCCACGGCGGTGGACTCAGCGGGCTCTACACGCGCCCTGGGCTCCGGGCAGCAGCCGCCAGCTTCGGCGGCCAGAGCGGGACCCCCCGAGCGCCGCTTCTGGCTACACCCGCTCATAACCCAGGGTGCGCGAGAGCCCTGCGCCCACAGCGTCAGAGGTGAATCTAGAATAAAAAGTAACTGAAGGGGAGACAAATCTCTTATGGGGAGAACCCAAATACCGTACGTGAGTGGCCGGCCCGCGGGGGTGGGGGCGGGGTGTGCGGGCTCCGAGGAGGGGCTCCTTCCTGCAGACAGTGGAGGGTAGGGCGGAGGGCTCCCTTGCAGGGGGGGGTGCGGGCTCGAAGGAGGGGCACCTTCCTAGAGTCCACATTCCCAGCGCCGCACCCAGCACATCCCATGACATATTCCACCCGGACTCAAGCGCGTGGTGAGCACACCACGGCTCTGTGTCAAGCCAAGGCGCGCAGCCAAGGGCATCGCCCGGAAGGTTAGGCTTTGGACAGACCAGCACCAGCCTGCTCCCCCCCACCCCCCGCGGGACTGATACAGGTAGAACCAGAGGAGGTCTGCAGAGCCCGAGGCTCATTACAACCCTTTTTTAAAAAATTATTTATTTTTGAGGAGCAAGTGCAGAGAGGCAGAGAGAGATGGGGAAGAGGATCGGGGGCAGGATCTGTGCTGACATGACAGCACAGAGCCCGACATGGGGCTTGAACCCACCAACCGTGACATCATGACCTGAGCCCAAATCAGACGCTAAGCGGCTGAGCCACCCAGGCGCTCCAACACCCTTGTAAAAGGGCAGGATCTTTGGGCCCCCCTGACCGAGCCCTCTATATCTGCCCACCTCAAAGGCAGGGCCCGGAAGGCTCTGCCGGCTTGAGCTCCCTCCACTCCCCGGCAGCGGGTGCTGGAGAATGGCCCTGGGTGGGGCCAGGCGCAGCTCAGCCAGGAGTCCCCAGACTTTGCAACTTCCGATCCCCCTGCCCCCATCTTGTTTGTCACGTGTCTTGGCTTGTGCTCTGCCTGCAGAGGTGGAAGCCAAGGAAATCCCGTGGTGAGATGTCATTGAGACCGCAATCTTGAACTTGCATGATAACTTGTGAGCCTTTCTTGTTGACTGAATAAAGCTGATGTTGTGCAAGGACCCAGTTCATGTGTACGTTCGTCATAGACAGGCTCCGTGTCGCATGATTTGGCTCACCTGCAGGCTGAGAGTGAACGCATTTAAGGGAGGCTGGGCTGAGCTGTGATGCCCCATAGGCTGGAGTATTACATGCCTTTTTGGCTGAGGATCGTTTTATTGGGATGTAACCGAACGGTGAGTCAGGGAAAGTCTGTATATTCCTTCCGTGTTGTGCACGTATCATGTCTTTACAGCAGCGCCCCTTGTGGCCGCCCTGCATCACTGCAGGCTCTACCAGGCCGTGGAGCACAGACCGAGCGGGTGGTGGGCAGAGAAGTGCCAGGCCCGAGTCAGCTAGGGGTCTCAGACAGAGCAAGACCCACACAGGTAGACCTGAACACGCGTGCGCACATGCAGGTATTCACACACACCTGCCTCCTGACTCTGCCCACGGAGAGGTCCTGGGACAATGACACATACTACATATGGAGACAGAGAGGCAGTGAGGTCAAATGGCAACAGCTGTGGACACAGAGGGATGGAGACGAAGAGCGTTTGTAATGTTCTTGCAAAGTTTCCTGAACTTTGAAATTATCTCAGCATGGGTAGAACTGCGCTGCCCTTCCTCAGGGTCCACCCTTACACACGGGATTTGCAAACAATAGCATTAAGACTAGAGGTTCAAGGTGGTCCAGCCTGGGGGTGGCACCTTTCCCCCTCTGGCCCCAGGGCTGGCCTGTGCCTGCTGCCCCCAACCGAGAGCATCAGTGCAACACTGCCCGGCCTGGCCTGGCCATGTGAGACGCCAGACACCTAGCTGGAGACACGGGGGCATGGGGGCCCCCAAGAGCCAGCCTGGGTTTGGGAGAAGCTCAGTCACCAGTTAACACCTTCCAGTGACCCTTCCATGCCCCGGGGATTGATGCCAGCTGGGCGTGAGCCCTGGCCACACACCTGACAGTGATGCAGGGCAGTCGCTCAGACACCAGTTAGGCTGTGCATCACCCAGTGCTAAGAACCAGCGTGTGTCACCAGCTCACATCTGCATACAAGACGTGAAGGGTCGCCCTCTTCATGCAAATCTGACAACGGTGTCACTGTCAGCACACTTGGCCATCATAGAGGCTATCGCTTATCACTACTGTTCTAAAGCCAATGGCAACGTTTTCACTTTGAACTGCTGACCCTCATGAGTGACAACCCCCACAGATGTGTGAGGATGTCAGCGCCTTGAGAAGTGGCTCCCTGGGGCCCCAGAATCTCCATCACATAAGGAGCTTGTCCCCTTCTGGGCCTGACCAACCAGGCCCTCCCCCAGAAACCTGAGGCCCACAGGCCTAGGCTTCCTCCTCTTTCCCTCCTGGGACCCTCACCCAGAAGGACCCAGCACAGGACAGGTGACCAGGAGTGGGATCCCTGCATCCTGTCTCTCAAGCACCAACTTCAGTGTCCGGGGGCCCAGCATCCCTGGAGGCCTCCAGCCACTGCCCTCAGAGTAGATGTTCCTCATAAGCACAGCCAGCTCAGCCCCAGGTGGGAGAGGGTCAGGGAGAGTCCTGTTGTGGTGAGCTTGACCTGGCAGGGGCCTGGGACAGGTGACCCTGGGGCCTGGGTCTGGTGAGCCGGGGGCCTGGTTTGGGTCAGCCGGGGCTGACGTGGGGTGACGCTGGCCCCAGTGCCGGCTTCCCTTCTGGCCCCCTCCCAGCCTGGGCGCCCAGCACAGCCCAGTCCAGGAGCTGGACTTCAGGCTCCTGCACACGCCGGTCTCTGCTGCCCCCTGTGGCCGTCAGCAGCATTGCGTGCACGCTGCCAGCAAGACCCAGGAGCCGGACTTGGGGCTCCTGCACAAGCCGGTGTCTGCTGCCCCCGAATGGCCATCAGCAGTATTGCATGCATGCTGCCAACAAGAGTCTGTTCTCAGGCCCGGGGCCCGGGGCAGGTGGGGGCAGGGGGCAGGGGGGAGGGGGGAGGGCCATCGGACATAGATCAGACGGCAAAGGTCAGGGGCATGACCAGCACCACCTGGGACCTGTGTTTGGGTCCGGCCAAGGGTCCAGGACGGGCCCAGGCAGGGTGTGCTTTCTGGATCCCGTCCCTGCCCCACACCCTTACTGGAGGGGCTACCCTGTGGGGGCGGGTCTGCGCCCGCCCCGCACGGTCAGGTGTGCACACTGCAGGTGCGGGCGTAAAGCTGCCCTGAGGGCCGAGGGGTGAGGCCCGAGGCTGGTGCCCAGCCCCCTGGCGGGGTGGGGGTGCTGCCTTCATCACTGCAGCTGGAGGGATGCCCCCCGTAGGCCCCTCTGCCCCACAAGGGGGCCGCCCGGGCCACGACCAGGTGCGGCAGGCTCGCGGCAGGCGGTCGCCGCCAGGCGTCCGCGCAGAGAACAGGCGGCAACGCAACGCTGCCCTGGGGCCGCAGCGCCTGCTGCCCAGCCCCGCCCACAGCCGCCTCGCCGTGGAGCTCGCGCGCCCCCTGGTGGCCGCCCTGCGCCACCGCACGTGCCCCCAACCAGGCGGGTCCCCAGCGCCAGGGACGCAGGGAGGTCACGGGGCCGTCACCGCCACGCCCCCCAGAGCCACCAGCGGGAACCAGGGCAAACTGCCACATTTCGCACCACACGGGGTGCGTCCGCAGCCAGGAAAATGGCCCTGAAGGAGGCCGTGCAGACCAAGCAGCAGAGGATCTAGGCCGGCAACGGCGAGGACAGGGTCGCGGCCGGACAGCACGGCGCGTGCTGGGCAAGCCCTGGGCGCGCCCAAACGGGAAAGGCGCGTGGCACCCGGGCGTCCTGGCGGGGGCACCCGAGGGCCACGGCGGTGGACTCGGCGGGCTCTACACGCGCCCTGGGCTCCGGGCAGCAGCCGCCAGCTTCGGCGGCCAGAGCGGGACCCCCCGAGCGCCGCTTCTGGCTACACCCGCTCATAACCCAGGGAGGCACACTGGTGGGGCGACCTAATCAACCCGCACAGGACCCGCCATGTGGACAGAATCTAGTGTGATGGGAAAACACGCGAATCTTGGGAGGCAACGTCCCACAGAGCACCTGGTTAGATGCCCTCCAGTCCCCGCAGCCACCATCAGCAGGGAGCATCTCAGCAAGGGTCACAGCCAGAGGAGCCTAAATGACGACAGCTGTCATGCGGGCCCTGGACGAGGTTCCGGAACTGGAAGCAAATGACACTGGGTAAAAAGCAAGGAAATGAGGGTAAAGGTCGGGTTTTAATTAATGACCATCTATTCATTCCAGCCTGTGAATGTGACAAGGGATTCTGGCGACACAAGATGCTAGCTGCAGGGGCACCTCACGTGGGGCTCGGTGACATTTCCTGATTCACGAATCTGCGAACTGTCTGGGCCGTGGGGGCCAAGCTGGCCACCCGTGGGCTCTCACTTCCTGGCGGCTTCTGCGCGCCGTCCCGCCTGCCTCCCCGTCTGTTTCCTCCGTCATCACGTTTTCACGCCCAGCACCTCCACCTCGTCCCATCCGGCCCTGCTCAGGGCCTCCTTGACCCTCAGCGCTGGCGCCACACTTACCCTGTCCCTGGCTGTGCCAACGCCCCTGCCTGGACCCCACGTGCCCTGAGGGCGCCGTCCTTCCTGAGGTGGCCATGACCCACGTCCCGAGCAGTCCAGTCCCTGGATCTCAGGATGTGGACTGAGCTGGAGCGCAGGAGTGCACATCGTCGGCTGGAGAAGCCCGGCCACCCCAGGCCGGCCGACTGCACCTCTGGTCAGCCCACCGCTTCCAGAGACTCTGCCCGACAGGCTGCGGCCACCCTGCAAGGACCCAGGGCCGGCAAGGGCCGGCCGCTCCCGGCGGGACCCACCAGGACTGGGTCGGAACAGTGGTGAGGCTGCCCTCTGCCCTCCAGGCGGCCCGCACACGGGGTGAGCCGCATCCCTGCGTGCAGACTTCCCGCGGGGTGGACGAGGAGGCGGGACTGGAAGGCCCTCGGGCCGGGCTGCAGCCCCAACACTCACGCCACTTCCACGCCCCACACTCTGAGTGCATCGTGTGACACGCGTCCTGGCCCATCACTCCTCACCATGAAGTTGAGACAGACCAGGATTAGACCCGCCAGGCACTGACATCATGACACATGGGGCGTAAATGAACTGTGGCCGGACCAGTCCCAATTGAGCCACCAGTCAGACACCCACCTCACGTGCCTGCACTGAACCCCTCCACCCTGGACACACGCCGCCCCGTGGCTGGCCGTGGCTGTGCGGCTCCGCCCTGCAGAGCGTGGCTGCCGCGTTGCCAGGGGCTCGGCAAGCTAACGCCATGTCTGGGGCCAGGGTTCAGAAGCCTCAAGTGTGATGGCATCAAGTTCACGGGGAACCGAGCTCAGGGGTTTGGTCTGTGATGCGGAGGCCCAGGCAGAATGAGGCTGTGTGGCCATGACAAGCACCCCCAAAACTCGGAGGTGGAAACAACAAAGGTGAACTCCTGTCCTGCGCCTGACATGGGCCTGCAGGGTCGGCTCCGTGCGGCCACTCGGGGGCCACGATGAGGCCCTTCCTGAGCTGACTCCAAGCCCACAGCATCGCAGCTCACAGGACGGCTAATGGCTTACGCTTCAGCCCAGGTGCGACACGCGTGCCACTTCTGTCCCCAGCCCATCGGCCACTGCAAGATCGGCAGACGGGGACCTGCGACCACCCCCACCCCTGCCAGACCAGAACCAAGGCCTCCCCGGCAGATGCACCTGTGCGGGTCTCCAGGGGGGTGGTGGTCTCCCTGGCCAGCCTGGCAGAGGTGAAGCTGGGCGGGGGGGGCCATCCGGCAACACTGCATGTCCTGCCAGCCATGCCGCAGCCAGCTGGGGGCAAGGGGACCCAGTTCCTCCACCATGACCCCCGGTTATTCACCCTGCCAACCGGCAAAGACGGAGCGAAGCCGCCCCCTAGCTCCCTCCACACTGGCCTCACACCGTTTGCAATGGCCTCCATTTTCATCCATATTTCATTAAAAATAATAGGATTCTTTTCCTCATAAACTTTACAGTGAAGGCTTGATCCATGGACCGATGTTCACTCACATCCAATGTCACTGATTCGAGGCTTCTGTCACTGTGAGTTTCCTTTCGTGGCCGCAGGGACTGTCACATGCAACTTTCCTTAGTGAAAATCTTGCAGAACTAAATTTTGAGAAGAGCATTAGTTTCGGCTTCCCCGCTGAGGTCTAGCAGAAGCAAACGCTACTCGGGCCGTCTCCCCTCTGCCGGCTGTCATTTCACACACGGTACTTTCTCGGTTTAATAGCAGGTTGAAACTTTGGTTTTTGAGACTCCCAGTGAAATGGAAAGGGTTGACCGTGTGCATTTTGGGGGTTCTGTCCCCAACCCCACGAAAATAAGAAGACTGCTCAGGGAGCCCCAGGGGCGCCTCCTGTGACCCCACAAGGAGCCAGTGCCTGGGGCGCTGGCGCGTGACCGAGCCCAGGCCCAGGGGCACGGAACCAGCACGCTAAACAGACGGAGGGAGCGGGAAAGGAGGGAGGCCAACAGGAGCTTGGGGTCTGCAGGCGGGGCCGGGGTGGGGGAGGTGAAAGCCCCCCTGCCGCCCCCCCGTCTGAGGCAGCCACACCCCTTTGGCTAGAAAGGTCACATGGTCAGCAGAGTCCAGCTTTGCGGCATTTTGCCTTCCAGCCTTGCGAGGACAGAGCGGAGAGCAGGCCGATCCCATAATGGCCACAAGGTGCCACCCCGGACGCAGACACACGCGGCCACACACCCTCCCGGGTCAATCCAGACACAACTCGACTGTGGGCGACCAGAAACGCTGGCCGGGGGCTGGAACAGGAGGGAAGACCTGAGTCTCAGGGCGGTGGGGGGTGGGGGGGCGGCCCACGCTCAGCCCCTGCCCTGATGCCGGCACACCCACCGCCACCCACCCCGATGGAGAAGCTTCAGGAACGGCGTCTTCATTCAGCAGCAGCAGAGCGTCCAGCTAAAGTCAGGGTGACGGCTGGCAGCCTCGCAGAGAAACACACAGAACCTTCCGCAGGAGGGTCTGGGCCCTGGGACAGGGCGTGGGGCAGCGGGACGGGACAAAGTGGGGACAGAAATGCGCAAAGCTGGTGAATAATTTCTTCAGGCAATTCACAGTAAAAGAGCTGAATTTTCAGGCGCCTTGGGGGCTCAGTCAGTTAAGCGTCCGAATTCGGGTCAGGTCATGAATTCACAGTTTGTGAGTTTGGGCCCCGCGTCGGGCTCTGTGCTGACAGCTCAGAGCCTAGAACCTGCTTTGGATTCTGTGTCTCCCTCTCTCTCTGCCCCTCCCCTGCTCACGCTCTCTCTCTTTCTCTCAGAAATTTTTTAAAAAATTAAAATTAATAATAAATAAAAATTAAAATAAAAGGAAATCCTAGTTCCTGCCACCATGTGGATGGAGCTTGAGAACATTGCCCTGAGTGACAGAGGCCATTCTCTGAGGGACACACACCACGTGTCCACTCACACAAGGTCCCGAGAGAGGTCACATTCATAGAGGCAGAAAGTAGATGATGTCCCCAGGGGTCAGTGTTCAGTGGGGACAGAGCTTCATTCTGGGGGCACAGGAAAGTTCTGGTGATGGATGTGTGAACCGTGTGACGCCACCAAGTTGTTCGCCTTAAAATGGTTAAAATGTAAGTTTTATGCTACATATATTTTCCTACAACGGAAAAATTAACGAATTAGATCTGTCATCCTCAAAAAAAAGTCAATGGTAAATTACAAAAGAATTTTTTGGCTCTACTTTCCAAACCAGCAGGGGATAAAAAGGACAACGGAAAACACGATGGAGCCAACGGACGGGAGGGGACCGGAGAAGGTATCGAGACCGTAGGAGGTGGCCGCGTAGGCCGGGCTCGCAGGAGCCACGCCGTCACGCCGGCCTTCTCAAACACGGGCCTCCACTGTGACAAACACCACGGCCTGGCTTCCTCCTGTTCTGGGCGCCGGAGGCCTGAGGGCGGGCAGCACACGGCGGGTTCTGGGGAGGCTGTGCTTCCCAGCTCATGGACGCGGCTTCTCACTGCGTCCTCGCGGGGTGGACAGTGGGAGCCCTGCCGTCCCCCTCAGGGGCGCTGACCCCTCACGGGCACCGCACACCCCCATCTGACTCCAGCCACCCGCGAGGGTCCCCAGCTCCAAACCCCGCACACTGGGGGCTCCGACTTCAGGGGGACACACACGCCCCACCCAGAGCAGAACGTTTGAGGGAAAGGGCGGGACACACGTGTCGTGGAGACACAAGCGGAACCAGAGCTCAGGGGAGAGTCCACGGGGCAGAAGGGGAAGCCAGGTGAGAGGCCGGGCAGCGTCGACCGTAACACCAGGGCCCCGGAGACCAACCCCGTCCCCGACTCCCAGGAGCCTGAATCTGGGTGAAGACGTGCCAGAACACGACAAACACGATCTTCAACAAAATCGAGACCCGTGTGGATGGCTGTCAAACCTCGCACATCTGGTCGAGTCCCAGACCAGACGCCACCGCTCGCAGGCCCGACGAAGCTACGGAAGCCGAAGTCCACGGCTGGACACAGCGCACCGAGATCGCACGCAGATTCCACAGACTCGCGGAGAGAAGCGAAGCTCCGTGTGAAGGAGATTTTTCATCAGCAACACTGGGTGCCAGAACCGAAGCACGGACACACGGCCCCGGCTGGGGCCGCAGGTGCTCATGCACCCGGGTCACTCGACGCAGGGGCTCCCGGAAAGCCACTCGGCATCACCTGGTGAAGGCTAACGTCCCCTTCCCTGCATCCTGGCTGTTTTCACGCTGCACACGCTCCCGAGGAGGACCTGCCCGCGAGGAGCGCTGCCCACGCAGCAAACCCTGGGAAGATCCTCGAATCCGTCGACGGGGCCAGAGTGGACGAGAGGCAGATGTGCACACAGCGGGTGCAGCCGGACGCGAGGCAGCATGAAGAGGGAGGAACCAGTCACAGGGGCGCCTTCGGAGCACGAGACCCTTTCGCTGGAGCTGAGAGCCCGCACGTCAGGACTGCACGTGGGGTCTGTAGATCTGCACCGAGGGAGGCGCCGGCCTCAGGGGAGGCTGCCTCGGGTGAACGCGGCCTCTCCCCACCTGGGGGTCACAGAGACTCGTGGCCACGGAGGGAGTGGGTAGCTGCTAGAACTTCTCCCGCCAAGAATGCAAATCAGGGCAAAGGTTTGGGAGCAAAAAACTAAAAACTCCGGTCGAATTCCAAGGCACTGGTCTTCCGGAGACCTCCCTCCACAGAAGCAAAATTTCACGGGGCCCCTGGGCACCCAGCAGCTCTGGGTACCCGCGTGTTCGGGTTTAGGACAGTGGGGAGCAAGCCAGGTGCCTCACCCCAGCTCCTGAGAGCCACGCAGACACCGTACCAGCGTCCCCTTAAAGGTGGGCCTGCAGGGAGGAGCGTGTCCCTGACAGGCTGAGACAGACCAGCAGCCGGACAGCCTGTCAGGCTCGCATGCGAGAGCAGCACGACGGTCCGCGTCCCTCGCCACCATCTCCTGGGGGACGCGGACGAGTCCACGGTCAATGGGAGGCTAGCACCTCATCCCCAGTGACTGACGGGCAGACCCACCAGCCCCTGAAGGGATGCCGTCCGTCCACACTGACCTCTGGGCTGGGGAGGTTACGGGGTGACCCCAAAGGAAAGCTGGTTCTTGTCACCACGCAGGGGCGACCGCGGGGCCTCACAAGCCCATGGGCATCTCCCCCCCGCACCATGGCTGCCAGCCCTGGTGTCCTGCCCCCGTACCCGTGGGCTTTTCTTTTCTGGACGGGGCCATGGGACACGAGGCTGGCGTGTCCGACACTCCCCTTGGTGTCCGTCTGGGCGTCTCCAGAGCCAGGCACCGAGTCGGTGGACAGACTGAAGCGGGTGGCTCCCCCAGCATGGACCAGGAGGGACTGCAAGGTCCACCCGCCTTCTGCCCTCGGACAGACGCGGGCACTCCTGGTTCCCAACCTCTGCGCTTGGCCTGAATGGAGCCCCGGGCTCGCCTGGGCGCCCCCTTGCAGACACGGAGGCTGGGACATACATCTCTTTCTGTGTGTGTGTGTCTGTCCTTCTGACTCTGTTTCCCTGCAGAACCACCGCCCTCGGCCCCTCTGCTCTCAGCTCCCCGCTGCAGCCCTACCTGCCCGCCTGCCCGCAGCGGGGCAGCCCTGCCGCCCAGGGCACCTGCCTGAGCCCGACGCAGCGGCTCAAGCTCCGGACCCGCACCCCCACCCTCGGGCAGCTCTCAGCCCGGGATCCAGCTGCTTTCTCAGTCTTTCCTGCTTAGAAGGCAGCTACCTTGATTCCGCCAGAAGTGGGACCCCATCCCTCAGCCGGGCGCCACCCGCAAAGGACCCCCGGAGAAGCGGGGGGCGTGGCGGCCATCGGGAACTGGGCGGTGGTGCCGGCTTCTCCTCTCGTGCCGCTAGTCTCCCAACAGAAGGAATCTGACCCCGTGAGGTGTGAGGTGTCACTGAAGACGAGTGGGTGTGATTTGGCCAAATTGAGTTTCTATTATTACGAGGCCATTTTGCTACAGAAAATGTGAATGTGATTTGGGCTGGGAGATGAAGGGTCAGAAGTTCAAACGCTTTGTCTTTCTGAGTCTGCATCTGGTCTGTGTCTGTGCTCCCCACGGGCAGAAGGAGGGCTGACCCCACTGCCCCAGGGGAGGAAGGGGACGCGGAGGGCCCTGGCTCTCGGGTTCAGGAGGGTGGGCGGGGGTCCGGCCAGAGCCGGCGCTGGGCTGAGGGACACCACACGCCTTCCCAAGGCTCAGGAGCGGCTGGAGTCCTTGCTGTGGGGACCACCTGGGAAGGGTGTGGTTCGCAGGACGGTGCAGGCCGGGGGGGCGGGTGGCCCAGTGGGGGGTTCACTGCTCAGGGACTTGGATGTGCGCCAGCATTGTGCAGAAAGTCTCAGCAACGCGACTGATGATACTTGTGGCATCAATGGGCAGCTGGGCCCACGCGGCAGCACCTCAGATGCCCCAGCGGAGACTCACTCGTGGGTCACGGCCCCACCAGCTGTGTGTGCCGCACCGCCTGCCCTCCCATCTCCCCTTCGGGCTTGCGGGCAGAGGAACCAGGCGGCATGTTGGGGCGGTCCCTGCCCCCCCGCCCCCCGCGGCCAGCCATCAGTAGACAGGCTGTGGAGGGAGCAGGATCTGGAGCGCAGGGCGTGGGCAGACCCCCGTCTGAGACTTCAGAGAGAGATTTTCCTACCTATGCGAGGGGCCCCAGCTCCCTGCACTTGGATGCTATTTTTAAGATGTGAACCTGGTGTACTGTGGACCCTTGGGACCGACCACCCAAGGAGACGTCACCAACCCTCCAGGATGGCGGATACAGGCAGACGGATGGTCGTCCCGCGTGAGGTAGCCACCCTGGGGGGGCTTACCTCCAACTCTGCGCTCAGTGACAAATGTCCTCAGGGCCCACCTAGAAACAAGCTAACATTGAGCCCTTTGGAGGTGACCAGGCTGGGGCCTTCTCAGAACAAGAGTGCTGGCACCTGATTTCCCAGGTCCCAGGAGCACCGCCCCCGCTGGGGACCTCACCGGCGTCCAGACCCAAGGCGCACGGTGGGCGTGGGTCGGCACCTCGGATCCTGGCAGGGCCAGCTTGCCGGGCATCTGGCCAGGACAGCCCAAGTTGGGAGAAGGGCACTCCTGACCGTGAGGCACTGACGCGAGTCACCATCCAGCTGTTACTGTACTGGGGTTTTCTCCTCCGCCCCCAGCTGACTTTCTTGTCGGCAGAGGATGGCGAAGGACGCAGCACATGACTTGCCTGGAAGGAAGGGGCTGCAGGAGGGGCGTGGGCTCCTGGAAACACCCCTTCTCTGGCCCTCTGCCCGGTACCCCACGGCCCCGCCCCCCCCTGACCCTCCCCAGGAGCTGGCCCCTCTTCATTCTCTTCCCACCACGCGTGAGCTGTCCAGCCCAGCCACCACCCACAAGTCCCCAGTGGCTTCTCAGGTGGCCCATGGGCATCTGAGTCCACCCTGTGCCCCCCGGCCCTGTGAGCTGCCCCTGCCCTGCAGGCCTAGTGACCGCCACACTGGCCCCAGGACACTCCACCAACCGTCTGAGGAAGGCGTCCCTGCTCTGCCCAGGCCCAAGCACGGCCTGCCCCTCCCCCAGAGTCGGGCTGCCCCACAAGCCCACCCCCCCCACGAACAGGGATGGTGTCTGGCCGGGCTCAGCATCGGGGCCCGCACGCAGCCACAGCAGATGCTGCCTCAGGACCTGTAAGCTGAGAGAGCAGAGAACAAGGGACCAGTGGCTGCCTCCTCTGCGTCCGGCCATCGCAGGCCACCTCGGGAAGCCAGAGAAAGGGCAGGCTGGAATGTGGCTGGGTCTGCGTCTTGTCACCAAGGCAGACCCCAGAGGATGGACTCCCCAGGCCACGAGCCCACCTGACGCCCCCGGCTCCCAGCCCGGCTGCAGCCGGGCCCAAGTGGTCAGGACAACAGTGAGCACCGGCCACAGGCCTCGCTGGTCCCACAGGTGTCCTGAGGCCAGAGACAGAGGAAGGGCACGTGGGCCATTAAACCAAGTCAGGACGGGGGTTGGGGGGCACTGTCCTCGGCACTAAACGGTCTGGGGAGGCCAACGGAGGCCAGTGGAGTTCCCACCTCTGACACTGGACGTGGGGGCCTCAGAGCAAAGCCGACCCCACAAAATATTCCGCGTCACTGCCTCCCCCACCTGAGGGCCAGCACGGGTTCCTCTGAGAACAGGCTCTGCAGATATGACGCAAAGCAGGCGGGAACCCGGTGCAGGAGGTGGAGAGAGGCCGGCAGGAACCGGGAGCCTGTCGGAGCCGGTCTCCTGCGCTCTGGACACACCGAGGACACAGCCGGAGACACCGGTGGGGACAGGACGGGCCAACGCTGGCTCAGGGGCCGCAGCTGGCCCTCAGCCTCACCTGCCGCCCCACCCCAGACCGAGACCGCATGCACACCCTGCCCCAGCTGCGGGCTGGGCCCCTCGCAGCCCTCCACGCCCGGCCTGTGGCCGTTCTGGGGCAGCTCCCTCTGCAGCGCCCTCCGCTTCTCCCCGCCCCGCCCGGCCCCACCGCCACGTGCCAACACAGGAGGAGAGAGCCTCCCCTGCTCCCCACCTGGGCTCCCCGGGCTCAGAGAGAGGCTGCCAAGGTTGGGGGGGAGAGTGGTCTTTTTGGAAGACAAGGACAAGGCTGCAGCCAGGGTGTAATGGCACCTGGGGACAGTGGTCACCAAGGCCAGCTGCCTGGGAGGCATTCAACTCCCAAAAGCCAGACCTCAGGCAATGGCAAGCTGGGGGAGAGGAAAGACGGGGGAGGGGGGCAGCCAGCCAGCCCCCCTCTGAGCTTCGGAAGGAAGGGGGGGCAGAGAGGTCCCTGCTCTGCACCGACAGCTCTGGGCCCTTCCGGAAGCTGTTGTCTACAGACAGGGATAGCGGGCCTTGTCTTCGGGCAGCGCAGGCAAAACGCACTGAGCACGTCCGGCCCGCCACGCGGCTCCATGACGAGGGCGAGTCCGCCACACCTGCCGTCTGACACAGCGCCTGCAGCCACCAGCCAGGGGCCCTCCAACAGCCGCGTCAACAGCCCCGTACGGCCCAAGGCAAAGGGTCCCCTCCCCAAATGCTAGAGAGACCCTCCTTGGCTGGTGGGTTCCCAGGGCCACATCACACATGCATGGTGCCGGGCAGAGGCCAGGTGACAGGCCACCTGCGGGTGGTGTCGTGTGCTCTCAAGTGACAGGTCAGGTAGCCTCAAGCGTCCTCTCCGCCCGTCTGCCCCCCCAGGGTACCGTGCGGCTTGGGCCCCGCAGCTGTGGGCTCCATGGGTGTCTATCCCCAGCAGGCGCAGGTGAGGCGGGGCCAGGCTCCATGCCCCTGGCCTCAGGCTCCAATGTCCACCTGGGCACAAATGTCCACCTGATCGCACATCTGGCCCCTCCCCCCCACCTCCCACTCCCACACTGAGGAGAGAACCAGGGGCTTGGGGGCACTGCCAGGCCTCAAGTGTGCAGGCAGAGACGAGGGTAGCACGGTAGTCCACGAAGGGCAGAGTTGGGGTGATGTCACCTGTGCAGGTGGGGACAGTGACGTTGGAGGGGAGAATGTCTCTGCGACAGCTCGACCTCCTGAGAGGCCGCCTCGGGAGGGGGCCCCGGGAGGGGGCTGGCCCAGACCCCTCACTTGGCGTTCACACTCATACCCCTCCTCCTACCCGGCCCCGCCGTCAGAAACTGGACTCAGGAAACAGGCAGGGCAGTGCGGTTTTGGATACAAAACTGTAAACACGAGTCTTTAAAAGGACAGAGGCCTCCGTGGCCCCAAACTCTGAGCCAGAGGCCCCCACCAAGGGACCCCAAGGGACCGGACCTCCGCCCACTCTGTCCTCCCTTCCCAGCCAGCACTCCGTTCCCCCGGGGGCGCTGGGGGCGCTGGGGGCGCTGGGGGCGGGCTGGGCGAGCTGGGCTGCGAGTCCGCGGTCCGAGGGATTCCTGAGATGAAGAAGCGGCCCGCGGCGCCGCCCCCCGGCGGGGGCACGAGGCAACCCTGGCCGCGTGGGGGCCCGGGTCACGTGCCCAGGGCGCGCGCGGGCGAGGGCCCGCGGGCGGCCCGGCGCGCCCTGGAGCGGCGGCGGCGGCCCGTTGCGCGGCGGCGGCTGCAGCTCCAGCGCGAGCGCGGGCGGCGCGAAGTCGCGCACCTGGCGGCGGTACTCCAGGAAGGTGCAGGCCTTGGTGGCCAGCGCCACCACGTTCTTGCCCACGAAGATGGCCGAGACGCGGCTGTCGCGGAAGAGCGCCATGTTGGCGGCTCGCGCCAGCACGGCCACCACGTTGACGGTGGCGAGGCTGAGCACGGGGTAGAGCATCATCTTCTGCGGCGCGATGTGCTCGCCCTGCATGCTGACCTCGCTGAGCGCCACGCACGGCAGCACCAGCAGCAGCATGTAGCAGTAGAAGAAGGTGAGGCCCTCGGCCCAGAGCGGCAGCCCGCTGCGCGGCGGCTCCCACAGGCTGGCCTGCATGTCCAGCAGGTCGAGCAGGTCCAGCGCCACCCAGAAGAGGCGGCCGCGCAGGTCCTCGCGCTTGCGGAAGGTGCGCACGTACTGCATGCGGTCGAGCGCCACGAGCAGCAGGAAGAGGCCGGGCACGCACACCGACAGCAGCAGCGTCAGCGCCTTGCGCGCCACCGGGTCGGCCGCGCCGCGCCGCGCCGCCTTGTAGTTCTGGAAGACGAAGTAGAGCTTGATCTCCAGCACGAAGATGTACAGGAACCAGAGGATCATGGCGTAGCCGCGCTTGGCCGTGCGCACCTCGGCGCCCACCCACACGGCCACGTAGCGCAGCACCAGCAGGAAGCACACGTCGCCCACCAGCACGATGATGCACACGCCGATCTTGCGCGGGCCCTGGTTCTGCTCCACCAGGTACGCGTCCATGACCGCCATGCTGCCCATGATCACCAGCGTGGTCAGGCACACGTGGCGCCGGTCCGGGGGCGGCAGCACCATGGTCGGCCGCCGCGGCCCCGGCCTGGACGCGCCCGGCCCCCACGCGAGGCGGGAGGAGGCCCGGCGGCGGCGGCGGCGCTCAGCCCGCGGGCATGGCGCGCCGGGGCCCGGCCAGCCGCTGCGAGGGCGCCACTGCTGCCGGCCGGCGAGCTCGGAACCTGGGGAGATCAGAGGGACGTCAGGGCGCGGCCCGGGGCAGCCTCCGCCCGCCCCCGGCCCCCGCTGTGCCCGCGCGGGGGCGCCGGGGGGCTTCTGTCCACGCACGCGCCGGTGCGCTCCGGGGACCCGGTGCCGGGAGCGGGGCCTCCAGGGGGCGCTGCAGCCCCGCCCGAGCGCCGACGCCGGGCTCCCGCGGCCGCCGGGAAGGAAATGCAACGGAAGTGGTTTCTCCCGCCGCGCGCGTCCCCGGGGCCCACGCCGCCGACCCTCCGACGTGCCGCGGGGCCCCGGCGTCCTCGCGCCCCCGGGCGCCTCGCCGGGCGGGGGGCGGGCCCGTGGCCTCCGTGCTGCGCGCCGCAGCGCTCCCGGAGCGCCCGCGGCCCGCGAGGCCCAGCCCCCTCCAGCGCCGCGCGGGGCTCCGGGCGTGCCTTCTGGTCCGGCACTGGGGGTCACCCAAGTCCTGAGGACCCCATCCCCGCCTGGGCGGGCCCGTCCACCCTCCGCAGGCCGCGGACCGTTCCCTGCCCGGTTCCCACCAGGGTTCCCACTGCCTACAGAGGTTCGCACCGCGGCCTCATCTCCAGCCCCGCACGCTGCCCTGCTCCCCGCGAAGGGGGGCCTCTGCCGCTCCCTGCACCCCGCAGCTGTGGGGCCGTCTCGGGAAGCCCGCCCCCCGCGGGCTCTGCAGCCCCCTGCACCTCTCACACCCTCGGCGTCGTTGTGACTGTGCTGTCACAGCCCCGCACCAGACTGGGTCCCCACACCTGGGCCCGCGCCCCTCACCCGCTGAAAGTCACTTTGCAGACTTACTTCCGCTCACTTCCAGCCAGGCCCCCTCAGCCCGCCCCTCCTCTCCTCCACAGCACCCCTGGCCCCGGGCTCTGTTTACTGCCCTGTCTAGACAAGGACATAAAATTTAATGTCACCCCGTGCCTGTGAAACCTGCCCCTAGTGACACACCGCCCCCAAGGCTGAGGAAGGAGGCCCTCCTCCAAATTCACGCCCCCACTCCTGACCTCAGCACGGCTGCTGCCCCACCCAGGGGTCTCTGCAGCCACACACAGGACCCCCTACACGCTGTGAGCTCAGACACCTCGAGTGGAGGGTGCCTGGGGGGGCGGGGTCATCGCCCGGTGTCCCTACCAAAACAGTGCCTGGAGCCCCTGCTTCCCGCCCACACACTCACCCCGTGCTCAGCCACCGGCTGGGCACGCGTGACCCGGGGAGCCCCCTCCCACCTGGCCTCCTCTGGTTCCAGCAGCGGCCTGAGAATTGCCTTCCTTCCAGCCCTCGGCCAGGCCAATAGCCAGAGAGCCACTGCACCGCCCCCCCATCTACTCCTTGGCGTTCTCGTTCCCTCCCAGCCACTCATCAAACCCGGGCTGACGATGCCAGGAGAGACCCCATCCCGACCGGAGCTCGCGGGAGGAGCCCCCGCCCCTGCCCGAGGAAGGGCCTGACCACTGCTCCCGCACGCCCTGCCCGGCCTCTCCCCAGGGAGCTGGCCCCAGCCCTCCGTGCCCCCTGCCGGGCCCACCCCAAGCCCTCCCTGCGGTGCCCACCGATGGAGACAGGAAGGGACCGCCAGCGCCCACCAGACCGAGGCCGCTCCCGACAGGCTGCGTCTCCGCCCTTCTGCCCGCGCCGCCGGCGCCCCAAGCCAGGACTCAGCCCTGCAGCGCCGCGGCGTCGCCCGGCCCCTGCGCCCGGCCCCCCGCTCGCCCGCTCGCGCCCCCGGCCCCGCGCCTACCCGCCGCCGGCCCACGGAGCCTCCGCGCCGGGCCGAGGCCGCGCTCCCTGCGCCGTGCTCGCTCCCCTCGCTCCTCTGCGCGCCCCCCGCTCCGCCTGAGGCCCCGCCCCCCGAGGCCCCGCCCCGCGCGGTAGGGGTCCTGGCGCCCCGCCCCCGCAGCACCGGTTGCCACGGCGACAGCCCTGCGCCGCAGCAGTGCCGGCGACCGCGGGCTGGCCCCGGGGAGCGGGACACCGCCGGACCGGCGCACCATCCCCGGGAAGCCCCTGCACCCGCTTCCCCCCACAGCCAGGTCTTCGGTCCCTCTCGCGCCCTGAAATCCCGCTGCAGCCCCACCCAGGCCGCCCACCAGGGTGACCCCACTCGCCCTCGACAGGCAGCCCGTGGACCGCGGAGCTGGTCGCGACACGGGGCCGGGCTGACCACCAGCCCTGTGCCAGCGGCGTGTGGGGACAGAGAGGTGCGGTGGGTCTCGGGGCCTGTCCCGAAGACGCCCTGGGTCCTGGATTTCTCCAGCCTTCCTGGGCTCCGTGCGGAGGTGGAGGGTGGAAGACAGGAGCAGCCGGTGGTCTTCATCGTCAGCCCAGGGCTCTCGCTAGGGTTTGGAGGCTCAGGCTTCTTTCCTCCAGCCTGTCACCACTGCCCACACATACACCCAGCCTGTTGGGGAGGGCACCTAATGCCTGATCTCCCCAGAGCTGCTCACACGTCCCCGTCGCTCCGACAGAGGCAGATATGGAGGGTGAGAGGCGAAGGGGCCCCCAGGATCCGCCTGGTGAAAGGGGTGAAACACGGCTCACACCCGGATCTGCCTACACTGAGGTCCTGAGCTGTGCCTGGGTCCGCACAGGTGATGGGGTCTGTGCAGGCGACTTGGACTGCCCTCTCCCACAGTGCTGGGAGCGGGGACATCTCCAGCTGAAGGGAAGCCAGGGTACCAGGCCACCCGCAGGAAGCACAGGTGAGGGACTATGAGATGCTTAATCGGGGAGCCCCTTGGGATGGCTGGTTGAGAAATACCAGCCCCCACATTGCTTTCACTGTCAGAACCCAGTGTGGTCAGGACCCTGAAGCTGCCTTTGTACCCAGGGAGGGGACCCAGACCCCTAGGGATGGGTCATCTCCCCCAGAGAGAGGCCTCCAGAAGCCCCCTGCCTCAAGGGACAAAAGGCAGCATAGAAGGAGGTGGCGAGAAGGCCCAGGGCATACCCCCCACCCCGGCACCCCAGGCAGTGGGCAGCACCAGCCGCACCCTGGTAGCCCCAGGAGGCAGAGGAGGGACAGGCTGCCTAAGAAGAAACCAGAAGCACCTCCCTGTCGGGAGGGGCTGCCCCCTTGGCCCCTGCAGCCTCTCCCCGCCTCCCCTCAGCCCTGCCCACCACACCCAAGGGTGTGCTCAAAAAGCTCAATCTTTAGCCTCAAGGCTAAAGGCTGCACCAGGGCCCTGCACGCCTCCCGCCCCACCCCCCGGGGCCCTGCACCCCTCTGACCTCACGGTGCTCACCCTCCTGGCTCTTCTCGCTGTGTTTCTATCACCTCAGGATGGAGGCGTGGGCCCCGAGGGTGGGCTCCGGGAGGGGTGAGGACAGTTAGGGCTCCAGGGTGGCTCCTTGGGGACAGTCTGTTCCTTGCCTGTCCAGCTGCTGGCGGCTGCCAGCAGCCCTTCCCCTTCCTTGGCTTGTGGACGCACCATTCCCATCTGCCCCGGACATCACGCGGCCTTTCCCTGTGCGTCTGTCTTCTTGTGAAAACATGTGATGCTGGAAAGGCCCAGCCTAATGACCTCATCCTAACTTGATGACATCTGCAAAGGCCTCGTTTCCAAATTAGGTCGCATTTGGATGTTCCAGTGTCAGGACTTAAACTTATCTTTGCGGAGACATAGTTCCACCCATGATTAACCTTCCCAGCTTGCCAGTCTGACTGTGTCCCCCCCACAAGGAGTCCCTGTGGCCTTGACCAGAGGACTGGGGCACCCAGGCCTGACTGGAGAGCTGCCCCCAGCCCTGGCCCCGCCGCACCCCCCCCCACCGTATCTCTCAAGACAGCCCCTCACGGGCTCGCCAGGCTCGTTTCCCCACCACGCACGCTGTCTCGGCGGCTCCCCTGGCTGGAACACCACACGCCCTGACTTGGGGTGGCATCCCTGACCCCGTGCACTTCACTCCAGAGCTGGCCTCCACCCAGCTGTCCCCTCCACTCTGGGGGCTGACTGCCCGCCTTGGCCGCAGCCCCTCCCCACTGGCCATCACTCCATGCAGTCACGAGGACGGACCCCATGCCCCCCGCCTGCCGGAAAGGCTGACAGCGCTGAACCAAATCCACACAGAGGGACCATGGGGGGCTCGCGGGCGCCCAGAGCCCCTCAGGAGCGAGAGCAACCTCGCGCCTCTGACGGCCGTGCCCGGTGAACTGTGTGCTGGTCATCGAGCTCTTGGAGGGCGGAGGGTGAGAGCAGGCAGGCCCAGAGTGGGTGGGGTCCCAGCCAGGAAGGGGCCGACCACCGTCTCGGCTTTGAACTTGGCTGCAGGTGACCGGGGGGCAGGCCTCACCCCCAGTGCCCAGGGGAGGCATGTGAAACCCCCCAGGAGGGCAGTGTCCGGGTCGAAGCCTCAGTTATCCCACAAGTGATTTTTCAAACACTGCAGGCTGCCAGACTGGACCCCAGGAGCGAGCCAGCAGAAACACAGACTGAGGCGCACAGGGAGCGACCCCGACGCCTGAGGGACTGCAGGGGCCAGAGGCGGTCCAGCACGCGGCCCTGGAGACGGTGTGATGGAGGAGACGGGGGTGGGGGTGGGGGCGCTAAACAGAACGTGTAGGGCTGAGAAACAGTAGCCAAAACTAAGGATCAAAGGGAGTGTGACCCCAGGGTGGACGCGCTGGGGAAGACCTGAGCGCAGGTCGGCTGAAGCGGGGGGCCCGGGCGGGGGCCCCCCGGGGGGCAGTTCTGCTCCGTGTTGGGCCGGAAGCCCAGGGCCCCGAGCAAGACACAGCAGAGCTCTGAGGAGCTTCTGTCTCTGCTAGAGACGGCAGAGCCTGAATGCAAGCGGCCCGACCAACCCCTCGCGTTCTAGAAAAATCCGAAAACCCCACACCTACACACATCATATAATCTTTGTCTTTGGTGAAAACTGGAGACAAAGAAAACCTGAAAGGCAGCCCGGTGGCAGAAGTCCGAGAGTTGTGCCAGCCGACTTCTCAGCTGCCGCAGCACAACCCACGATTCACGGGGACGGCGACTTTGATCCAGTGCAGGAAGGCGCCGGCTGTGTCGGCAGAGGGACGGCCCCAGAGAGGCCCACGTCCTCATCCGCCAAGCCTGTGATCATATTGCTTTATGTGGCACCTGGAAGTTTGCAGGGGTGATGACATGGTGGGCCTGACATGGGAGGTTCTCCCAGGTCATCGGTGGGTCCAGCGTCATCACAAGGGGTGGGGGGCGGGGGCGGGAGAGCAGAAAGACGGTGGGGCCCCAAGCCGGGCAGGGACGACGGAGGAGGGCCTGTGAGCCCAGGGGTGCCGCTGGCCCCTAGCAGCCGGGGAAGCCAGACGACAGAGCCTCCGGAAGGAGCCATTCTCGATTTGAGCGCAGGGCGGCTGTGAGGTAGCGTCTGCTGTTGCTTTCAGCACGTGGCCCTTTGCTGCAGCGGCAAGAGGGGAGGGAGGGGACGCTGGCCTGGAGTCACTCTTTACTCAAACCAGAACTGAGAGTTTGCAGCAAAACAGCATTAAAGTTTCTCTTTAGGCAAAGAGAATGAGGGCGGGGAAGCAGGGAGGAAAGAGAGCGATGAAATGCTGAGAAACAGGGGCGCCTGGGGGGCTTAGTCGGTTAAGCGTCCGACTTTTCGCTTGGGTCATGATCTCACGGTTCGTGGGTTCGAGCCCCGCGTCGGGCTCTGTGCTGACTGCCAGCTCAGAGCCTGGAGCTGCTTCAGATTCTGTCTCCCTCCCTCTCTGACCCTCCCCTGCCCACGCTGTCTCTCTCTCTCTCCTAGAGATAAATAAAAATATTAAAAAAAAAAAAGAAATGCTGAGAAACAATGTGTAGAAAACACGACACTGGAACGTACCCGACAGCAGCATGTAGAACAAGAGGAAACAAGAGGGTGCGAAGAGCGCTGGGGACTCCAGCAAGCGCCCTGCAAACGCCCGCCGGAGCATCAGGGGTCATGAACACAGTGCAGAAAGAAACTCATGGAGTTGGTTTTAAGAGTCAATCCCCCCCAAAAAATAAGGGGGGGCATGGAAATAGAGCAGCTGCAGAAATTAGAAAATTTTTTAAAATGGCAGATTTAGGGGGGCCTCGGGGGCTCAGTCAGTTAAGCGTCCACCTTTAGCTCAGGTCATGACCTCATGGTCCGTGGGTTCGAGCCCCATGTCGGGCTCTGTGCTGACAGCTCAGATGCTGGAGCCGCTTCGGATTCTGTGTCTCCCTCTCTCCCTGCCCCTCCCGCTTGTGCTCTGTCTCTCTCTCAAAAATACATAAACATTAAAAAAATACTTTTAAATAAATAAAATGGCAGGTTTAAACGCCGTTATATCAGTGATTACATCAAATGTAAATGGACTGCACTTTCCCATTAAAAGGCCAAGACGATCATTCTGGTTAAACAAACAAACAAACAAAGATCTTCTTTACAAGGACCACGTCTACGCCAGGAGAAAGGAAGAGACGTGCTCCGGACGCCCCGGGGGGATGCGGTGTCAGAGCAGCCGGCGGTGTCCCTGGGCAGGTGCGCTGTGCCCGCTCTGGAGCGATGCGTGGGGGGTGCTCACAGAGCCCGTGCGGCACCCGCCCGTGGTCTAGGGTAAGTGTGCGCTTACACACACACACACCAGTAAGACTCGAGCCCGGGGGCTCACGTGTGTTGCCTTATTCTTTTCATGTCCTGGGTCCCCTTTGTGGGCGAGACATGAAGCAGCGAGGAGAAAGCAACGCCCAGCTCGTGCGAGGGCTCAGGGAGGCAGCACCGGGCAGACGGTGCGGAAGCCAGAATCCGAAGCGCCGCCGAAGCGGAGGGGGGTCTCAGGCGCTCCCGCCACACCTCTGGCCAGGACACACCCCAGCCTGAAAGCTAGAAATGGGGTGGGGGCGTGGACAGAGAGAGCGGCAGGGGAGCCCTCTAATTCGGGCTCAGGGGGCAGGAAAGAAAGGGGCTCCAGAGGCTCACAGAGGCTGGGGGGCCTCAGGGCGAGTGTCGGGGGGGTTCTCCTCTCCCTCCCTCGTGCCCCCCGGGCGACCCCCCCCAGCCTGCAGTGTAGGCACCAGTTCACGTGTGCCTCATTGCGGGGAGCCGCCTTCTCCTGTGGGAGGAGACGTGGTCCCCAGAGGGTGGGAAGGGGAGAGAGCCAAGCCCTGCTCTCCGTCTCGGGGAGCGCGCAGGAGGCGGGGTCACCAAAGCCGCAGGCTTCTGCCAGAGCACTGGAAAGGGGAGCCCCAGGGAGCCAGAAAGTATCCCCATGACGGTCATGCCTTCTGGGCTCACCCCCCGCCGTGCACGCACGCCAGGTCTGCACACGGAGCTACGGGCAGACCACGGCCGAGCCCCGCACCAGCCACAGGTAGTGCCCACACAGGACGGACCCAGATAACACTGAGAAGGCTTCGAAAACAGAGCCGACGTTGAAACCGCAACCACAGAGGGCTGGTTGATTGCGTGCTGAAATAAAAAGGTCAGCATTCTCAGTGGGATTTTTAGAAGAGCCGATATTCATAACATAACCTGTGAGCATGTAGGGTACTGTCTAAAATTATCCTGCATACGAGGAACCAGAACAACCCAACTCACAAGAGAAAAGAAAATCAAAGCACAAGTGCAAACATGACACAAAACCCTCAACAAGATATTGGCAAATAATGTTTAAAAGGCACCACAAAATGGTGGGGGAGAGGGAGAGAGGAAAACCATGAGAGACTCTTGAATGCTGACAAAAACTGAGGGCTGATGGATGTGGGGGGGAGGGGGGATGGGCATGGAGGAGGGCACTTGTGGGGATGAGCACTGGGTGTTATGTGGAAACTAACTTGTCAGTAAACTATTTGTAAAAAAAAAAAAAAAAAAAAGGCACCACAGCTACACGGAGGGTAACCCAGGAATGCAAGGCTGGCTCAATCCAGGAAAATAAATCAGTGTGGCCACCATGTTCACAGTCTAAAGAAGAAACCACGTGATCATATCAATTGGTGCTGAGAAAGCATTTGACAGAATTCAATATCATCCATGACAAATACTGTGAGCAAACAAGAAATAGAAGGGAGTTTACTTAATCTGATAAAGGGCACCTACAAAAAGCAATGACAGGCTTTTTGTCTGAAATCATTTTTTTTAATGTTTTATTTATTTCTAGGAGAGAGAGAGAGAGACAGCGTGAGGAGGGGAAGATCAGAGAGAGAGGGAGTCACAGACGGGAACAGGCTCCAGGCTCCAAGCTGGCAGTCAGCACAGAGCCCAACGCGGGGCTCGAACCCACGAACCGCGACATCATGACCTAAGCGAAGGTCGGATGCTTAACCAACTGAGCCACCCAGGCGCCCCTGAAATCATTTTTTTTTAATGTTTTTTATTTATTTCAAGGAGAGAGAGAGAGACAGCGTGAGCAGGGGAGGGTCAGAGAGAGAGGGAGTCACAGACTCTGAAACAGGCTCCAGGCTCTGAGCTGGCAGTCAGCACAGAGCCCGACGTGGGGCTCGAACCCACAACCATGAGGATCTGACCTCTGCCAGCCTGACGCTTAACCGACTAAGCCACCCAGGCGCCCCCCTGAAATCATTTCTTAAATGCAAGATTTAAAAAATCAAACTGTTCCTCACATTAACAGATTAAATGAAAAAATAAGATCACATCAATAGAATCAAGAGACATTTAATAGAATTCAATAAGCTGTCCGTGATGTATTTTTAAAAAGCCTTCACTAGATTAAGAATGGAAGGGGACTTTTTTAATCTGATAAAAGCATGTAGAAGACTCCCCCGTGAAGAGCAATCTTCGTAATGAAGAGCTGGAACACCCTCTTTGAGACAGAGCGGACAGGTGCCAGCCGCTCAGTTCAGCTCCGACCCAGACGCTCGGGAGGCAGGAAGCGAGAAAGAGAAACGAAAGGAGTCGGAGCTGGAGATGCGCAATAGAAGCTGTCGGAGTTCGCGCAGGCGACAGAACTGTGTGCTTGGAAAAGTCTACAGAATCTAGAGGAAAAAGTGTTTACAATTAATCAGTGACTTTGGCAAGACTGTTGACACCAGGGCAGTACGTAGAAGTCAGTTGTGGGGGCATCTGGGCAGCTCAGTCGGTTAAGTACCTGACTCCTGCTTTTGGCTCAGGTCATGGTCTCGCGGTTTGTGACCCCCAGACCTGTGCTGGGTCCTGTGCTGACAGCACAGAGCCTGTCTGGGGTCTCTCTCTGCCCCTCCCCTGCTCACACACTCTCTGTCACTTTCAAAATGAATAAACTTGGGGCGCCTGGGTGGCTTAGTCAGTTAAGCGTCCGACTTTCGCTTAGCTCATGATCTCGCGGTTCGTGGGTTCGAGCCCTGCGCTCGGGCTCTGTGCTGACTGCCAGCTCAGAGCCTGGAGCCTGTTTCGGTCTGTGACTCCCTCTCTCTGACCCTCCCTGCTCACGCTGTCTCTCTCTCTCTCCTAGAAAAAAAAAAAGAATAAACTTTTGGGGCGCCTGGGTGGCTCAGTCAGTTGAGCACCTGACTTCAGCTCAGGTCAGGATCTTGCAATCTGTGAGTTCGAGCCCCATGTCTGGTTCTGTCCTGACAGCTCAGAGTCTGGATCCTGCTTCAGACTCTGTGTGTGTGTCTCTCTCCCACTCCCCCCTCACACTCTCTCTCTCCTATCTCTCTCTGTCAAAAATAAACATTAAACATTTTTCAAAATAAACTTTTTAAAACCTTTTTTAAATAGTCAGTTATATTTCTACGGTTTTTAACAATTAGAAAATGAAATGTATATATGTGTGTATATGTATAGGTAACGTATATCATGTATGTGTATACACATATGCATATATAATATATGACATGTACATACACGTATTTATGCATACTGTTTATATTACTGAGCCATATCTAACAAGGGAAGTAGAACACCTCTGCCCAGAAAAGCATAAGACATTAGGAGGTAAATTACCCCTGAGTACATGGAGATGTGCTCATAAACGGGAAGAATGAGTATTTACAGAGATGACACGTCTCCTCAAACTGGTCTATACACACCATGTAATTGCAAGCAAAATCCCAACAGGTTTTACTAATTAACACTCGCTGTGAAATGTGTACAGAAACACAGAGAGCCTTCGTGCAGTGTAGACCAGGAGGCAAACTCAGCAAGCGCGCGGCCGCCCCTCGTGAGGCTGGAGGAGTCAGCAACCGCAGGGCGCGCCGGGCAACGGGCGGCAGCAGAGGCGGGTGTGGCCCGGGCACGGAGGCGCGCCATCTAGAAGGGGCCCCGCACAGCCGTGGGGACAGCGGTCCCCCTGCACACGGACGGGGCAGGGGCTGTCCACACGGGGAAGGAGCCAGAATTCCTACAGCTGTGCTCTGGACACTGAACACCACTCTAAATTACATACTTCCGGGGGCGCCTGGGGGGCTCAGTCGGTGAAGCGTCCGACTTCGGCTCCGGTCATGATCTCACGGTTCGTGGGTTCGAGCCCCGCGTCGGGCTCTGTGCTGACAGCTCAGAGCCTGGAGCTGCTTCGGATTCTGTGTCTCCCTCTCTCCCTGCCCCTCTCCCGCTCATGCTCTGCCTCTCTCTGTCTCAAAAATAAAAATAAAACTATAAAAAAATTTTAATTACGTACTTCTAAAAGGTGAAGAGCACAGTCCCCCACAACCTGTCAGCCCAGAGGCAGAGTCGGCAAGAGCAGAGGGTGAGACACAGAGAACATCTTTCTGACTCTGGAGTTGGAAAAATTTTTATTTTTTAAAAATATTTATTTTTTTATTTATTTTTATTTTTTTTTAATGTTTTTTATTTATTTCTAGGAGAGAGAGAGAGACAGCGTGAGCAGGGGAGGGTCAGAGAGAGAGGGAGTCACAGATTGAAACAGGCTCCAGGCTCTGAGCCAGCAGTTAGCACAGAGTCCGACGCGGGGCTCGAACCCACGAACCGCGAGATCATGACCTAAGCGAAAGTCAGACGCTTAACCGACTAAGCCACCCAGGCGCCCCAAAAATATTTATTTTTAAGAGAGAGAGAGAGTGGGAGCAGGGGAGAGGTGGGGGGGAGGGGACAGAATCGGAAGCAGCTCCAGGCTCTGAGCTGTCAACACAGAGCCCGAAGCGGGGCTTGAACTCATGAACCTTGAGATCGTGACCTGAGCTGAAATCAGGAGCTTGACCAACTGAGCCCCCCAGGCGTCCCAGAGTTGGAAAACATTTTAAATGGGACACAAAAAGCAGTAGCAATGAAAAGAAAAGAGTGATAAATTGGATCACGGGAAATTCAGGAGCTTCTGCTCATCAACAGACCCCACCGAGGAAGCGAGAAGGCAAGTGGCAGACGGAGAGATTTGTGCAGCGCTGGCGAGCGACAGAGGACGCCCGTCTGGAACATACTAGGAACCTCTGCATGTTAGCAAGAAGAAAGACAACCAAAGAGGGTGAGGCCTGCGGGAAAACACACACAGGCACCTCCCGAAGGGCCAGTAAGGACACGGCCAGCAAATCCGGCCACCAGGAAGGGGCCACAGTGAGAGGCCGCCACACCCACACGGCCGGGCGGGTATGGACGGGGTGTGAGCCGGTGGCCGCAGCCCCTGAAACTGAGCACGGGCGGGCTCTGGGACTGGAGAGGCCGCCGTGTGCGCACAGGAGCAGCACGTGACCGGGGGAGCGGCCCGGACACCTAAAGACGCAAACACCCCAGCGTCCCTCCACCCGGGACCGTCAGAAGACCCGAGGCTGGGAGGGGCTGGGAGGGAGTGAGTGACAGCGACGGGCAGCGACACGCGCCAAGTTCGCAAACACGGCCCTGAACGATGAAGCCAGACCCCGTGTGCTCACACGAGGCTCGGGGACGAGACAGAAGCAAGTCCCAGGGTGCAGCGCTGCTGCTTTGGGGGGAGCCTGCAGACAGGCTCACGGTGAAGGGCGCCGGAGCTGACCGCGGTCTCCTTCCCGGCTGCACAGCGGTCACGTGTGGCTCACTCCGGGGCCATTCACAGAGCTCAGCACCCAGTATTTGCGCTTTTCTGTACAGATGCTGTGACTCACCATAAAAACGCTCCGGGGCGCCTGGGGGCTCAGTCAGTTGAGGGTTGACTCGTGGTTTCCACTCAGGTCATGATCTTACGGTTCCGGTTCGTGGGTTCGAGCCCCGCATCACTCTTTGTGCTGACAGCTCAGAGTCTGCTTGGGACTCTCTCTCTCTCTCTCTGCCCTTCCCTGACTCATGATCTCTCTGTCCCTCTCAAATAAATAAATAAACTTAAAAAAATAATAATATATTTTAAAAAATAAAAATGATCCAAGGAATAAACTGACAAAAATGAAAGAAGACAATGGATAAAAGATGTTTAAGTATTAAAGGAAAACAACTATGAACCTAGAATTTTTTAAAAAAATTTTTTAATGTGAGAGAGAGAGAGACAGCATGAGCAGGGGAGGGTCAGAGAGAGAGGGAGTCACAGACTGAAACAGGCTCCAGGCTCTGAGCTGGCAGTCAGCACAGAGCCCGACGCGGGGCCCGAACCCACGAACCGCGAGATCACGACCTAAGCGAAAGTCAGATGCTTAACCGACCAAGCCACCCAGGCGCCCCGAACCTAGAATTTTATATCCAAACAAAATTTCATTCACATGTGGAATACTCTTAGGGTCTCAGAACGTTTGTCACAACAGGATTACTTGAAAACACGTTTGGATTAAAAGCAAAAACAAATCTAAGAGACTCTTCAAGAGATACAAAAAGTAAGGATCATCAAAATTTTAGTAACATTTATGATTGTTTTAGAATGAATTTAGAACCACAGAAAACTGTAATGGGGGTAAAGAGATATTATATTCGTAACAGTTAAGGACTAGGGCACCTGGGTAGCTTAGTCGGGTAAGCGTCTGACTTAGGCTCAGGCCATGATCTCACGGTTCGTGGGTTCAAGCCCCACGTCGGGCTCTGTGCTGACAGCTCAGAGCCTGGAGCTGCTTCAGATTCTGTCTCCCTCTCTCTCTGCCCCTCCCCCACTCACTCACACAAACTCACTCTCTGTCTCTCTCTCAAAATTAATGTTAAAAAGGTGTAAAAGCTGAGGACTAAAATTTTGTACACTGTAAATAAGAATTTGGGAGAGGGCACCTGGGTGACTCAGTTCTGACTCTTGGGGCGCCTGGGTGGCTCAGTCAGTTAAGCATCCAACTTCAGCTCAGGTCATGATCTCACGGTTCATGAGTCTGAGCCCGGCACCAGGCTCTGTGCTGACATTGGGGAGTCTTCTTGGGATCCTCTCTCTCCCTCTCTCTCTGCCCCTCTCCCCTCTCATTCTCTCTCAATGTAAATAAACTTAAAAAAAAAAAAAAAAGAATATGGGAGAATAAAGGACATGAGAACATACTAAAGTATTTTGTTGGAAAAGGTAGAGATATGGATAAGTGTAGAAAAGTAATCAGTGGGGGCGCCTGGGTGGCTTAGTCGGTTAAACGTCCGACTTTTGCTTAGGTCATGATCTCGCAGTTCGTGGGTTCGAGCCCCGCGTCGGGCTCTGTGCTGACTGCCAGCTCAGAGACTGGAGCCTGTTTCAGCCTGTGACTCCCTCTCTCTCTGACCCTCCTGCTCACGCTGTCTCTCTCTCTCTCCTAAAAAAAAAAATAAATAAAACATTAAAAAATTAAAAAAAAAAAAAGAAAAGTAATCAGTGAAGGGGCACTGTGGCTCAGTCAGGGGAGCGTGCCACTCTTGATCTCAGGCTGAGGCTTGAGCCCCACGTCGGCTCTAGAGAGTGCTTCAAGCTAAAACCCTTAGGGTCACCTGGGTGGCTCAGTCGCTGAGTGTCAGACCCGTGATATGGGCTCCAGTCATGACCTCACAGTCGTGGGATGCAGCCCCAAGCTGGGCTCCACACTGAACATGAGCCTGCTTGGGATTCTCTCTCTCTCTCTCTCTCTCTCTCTCTCTCTGTCCCTCCCCCATTCACGCTTTCTCTCTCAAAATAAATAAACATTTTTAAACAATTTAAAATTTCAGAATAAAATAAGTCAACAATATGCTGTATTTAAAAAAAAAAAAAAAGCTTTGTTTTAAGACACAGTAACATTGGAAAATAAAGGACAGACCAGCCTGTCCCGTGCAAATATGAACCAACGTCGGGCTCCAGTATCACCTCAGTCCCACCAGACATAGCTTAGGGCAGAAAAGCAGCATAAAGCGCACAGAATGAAACTATGTGCTGGTAAAAAGGAACAATAAACAAGATTTATCTATTATAAATATACACATACCTCACAATTTAGCCTCAAGCTATGTCAAGCAGTAATTAACAGAATTATCAGGAAAAGTAGATAGATACACCATCATTTAGATTTTTCATATAAAATACCAAAATCATATTTAAATGTGGACAGTTCATTTTTGAGCAGGTAAGTTAAAGAAGTTGAAATAATAACCAAAGTCTTCCCTTCTAACAACGCCAAGTTCCAGATGGTTCTACTAAATTTTCAAGAAACAGCTGGTGCCTACCTTAACAGGCTATTCCAGAAAACAGATTGCAAAGGCTGTGACAAGGCCAATGTAATCCGGATTCCAAAACATAATAAGGAAAATGCAAAGAGAAAAAGAAGGAAGAAAATTATGGTCGTGTTTCATTTGGAACATAGACAATGAACTTCCTAAATAAGGTTTTAGCTAAGTGAAACCAACTGGATGTGAAAAAGCTACACCGTCACGGCGCCTGGGTGGCCCAGTTGGTCGAGCATCCGACTTTGGCTCAGGTTCTGATCTCAGGGTCCGTGAGTCTGAGCCCCACGTCAGGCTCTGTGCTGTCACTGTAGAGCCCACTTCGGAAACTTTGTCCCCCTTCTCTCTCTGTCCCTCCCCTGCTTGAGCTCTCTCTCTCTCTCTCTCTCTCTCTCAATAAGTAAACAAATTAACATTTAAAAAAAAAGTTAAGCCATTGTGATCAAACAGAGCTACTTACAGGAATGCAAGGACAGCTCAACACGGGAAGGCGGGAGGTGTGGTTAGCGTAATGTACTTCGTTACAAACGGGGGAAGGAGAAAATCATGACTTGACGAGTGAAGGACACAAAGCATTTGAAGTTTATGATTCTAAAAAAACTCTTAGAAAAATAAGACTGGAAGAAAACTTTCTAAATGTTAGAAAACCAGGGGCACCTGGGTGGCTGTTGATGGAGCGTCAGACTCTTGATCTTAGCTCAGGTTATGATCTCACCATCGCGAGATCGAGCCCCGTGTCAGGCTCTGAGCTGACAGCACGGAGTCTGCTTGGGAGCTTCTCTCTCCCTCCCCCACTCGTGCGCTTGCTCTAAATTAATTAGTTAATTAATTAATTAAATGTTGCCAAACTTCATGCATGGAAAGCAGCAGTTAACAGAGAAGCCTCGGGGCGTGCCCCAAGATGGAGAATAAGGCCACCTGGCCTCCCTGCTGCCTCTGGGTGAGGCGTTAGCGCTACGGGCATCACAGAACCTTCCACAGTAAATCTTTTCCTGGCTCTGCTCCCTGGTTGAGCCGTGATGTGGAAACAAGAGCCAGAGGAGTCGTAAGCTGTGCACGCAGCTTTAAAACCACACAAACACCCACCTTCACTAGGGCTGCAGTTCCCAAACTGTGGGCCAGGGCACCCAAAGGTGCCACAGCGAGTCCACAGGGCGTGGTGGTTTTTGAGGGAAACGGGTGTGCCCCATACGCCAGACACGCCTCGTGGATCGCAGGCTGGATGGCTCTGCTTTCCTTTCTGCGGCAGCTCCGCAAAGCTGTTTTCACAGCAACTGCTGGGACTGAACAAAACCAAATGCCGGGCCGAGCTGAGCGTGGCTCACGCAGTTCAGACGCAGCGTGCAGTTGGTCTGAAGAGCCGTGCGGAGCCCAGCATTTTCAGGTGCCCTAATGCAAGTCGTCACCATTGGTGAGGACGAAGCTTCTCGGCGACGGGCAGCGGGGTTTTAGGTTTCTGCTCGTGGGTTTATCTTGTTGCTGCTAAGCTGTTAGGACCTAAATATTCGTTAAGCTGTTTGGCCCCAGTAAGCAGAATTGTTAGAGATTTCTTTTGACCAGTGATTCCTGTGCGGGGCACTGACGGAGGGAGTTCGGGAGCCCCGAGTGAGGGCAGCACCAGACGCCGGACGTGACTTCGGGGGACTGCCACCCGCACTGCCGAGCCCCCCGGGAAACAAGCCCCGTGCCCCCGTGGCCCCTGCAGCCGGCTCCCACCCCAGCAGTGCCCGGGGCTGCACGGGCATCTCCATCATGCCCACACCCGGCCCTGGACGACCCAGACAGCTGCGAAAGTAGACAGAGGGAGGGATGTTCCACAGCAGCAGAAAGGGAATGGATGAAGAACATGTGGTCTCTCCATAAATGGAATCTTACTGCGCCCTGTACCAAGGCAGGAAGGAAATTCTGACACCTGCTATCACGTGCATGAACCCTGAGGACATTTTCCTCAACGACACGAGCCAGTCACAGAAGGACATACACTGTAATCCACACATCTGAGGTCCCTAGAGGAGTCAAGTCCATACAGACGGGAAATAGATGGGGTCACCGGGGGCTGGGGAGGGGTGGGGAGGGAGTGTTTATGGGGACAGAGTTGCACGGAGGGGAGATGGAAGGTTCTGGAGATTTACTGTACAACGGTGTGAATGCACATAACTCTGCTGACCCAAACACTTAAAATGGTTAAGATCATACATTTAATGTTAGCTTTTCACCACCAACAAAGAAAAAAAAGAAAAATTTGTCCCCAAAAGGGGAGGGAAAAAATCTTGGGTATTACAAAGAATCTAAACAAACCAGAAGGAAAAACATTAGCCATCAGCTCACATTTCCCACAACCTAGACAGCCACAGATCCCAGACGTCCCATCAACCCGGCCCCAGCCTGCCCCTTGCCGCCCACCTCACCGCTGAGCCCCTGGCCCCAGCCTGCCCCCCGCCGCCCACCTCACCGCTGAGCCCCTGGCCCCAGCCTGCCCCCGCCGCCCACCTCACCGCTGAGCCCCCCATCCTCCTCACCGCTGAGCCCCCTGGCCTCAGCCTGCCTCCCCCTCTCCCACCGTCCTCACCGCTGAGCCCCAGCACGTCTCACCCAGGGGCAGCGGGGGCCTTGGGAACAAAGCCCTCAGCCAGCCCCCCAGGAAAGCCTGACCCCTCTGAGTACCTGTGCTGCCCCCAACGCACCCTGCTTCCTCTGTCTCACCGCCCTCCCAGGACACTTGGTGCCCCTTGTCCAGGCCTCTGACCCCCACCCGAGGGCGGGCACACCTCAGGGACTGCGTGACTCCTTGCTCACGGGCAGTGGAGGCCAGCTCGGCCAAGAAGGGACGGAGGGGTGGGGGGCGGCCAGCCACACTCAGGACCCAAGACTCTGGGGGACACAGGAGCGTGGGAAAGGTGCAGGGCTGGGGGCCACATCCACAGGCGAGGAGCCGGGGTGGGGTGCAGGCTGTGGACCAGGTCACCAGCTGTGCCCCTCGGACCCGACCTCCCCACTAAGTGCCCCTGAGAAGCATCCGATTCCCAGGAACACCCTGCCAGTGTCTGCCGGAAAGCTCGAGCCGCACAGGGCCCTGGAGGGCCGGGTCCAGACCATCCAGCCGCCCAGCCAGCTACGCCCCCAAGCCCAGCCCCGGCCAAGGTCAACCACGTGAGGAGGCCCTGCCCTGAAGGGAGAAGCCGGCCATGGACGTTGAGCTCAAGGCCAGAAGGACACAGGGGCGGGAGCAGCGGAAGGGTGCAGGGGCGCAGGAGGCAAGGTGCGGGTGCGCCTGCGCGCGGGGCTCCCCGAGGGCCTGTTGCGCGTTGTATAAAACACTCGAGGAGGCAGACACGGGTGCTGCGAGCCCCATGAACGCAGGCCCGCGAAGCCCCTGCACAGACCGCGGCTCTGCCCTGCCGGGGGTGCTGCTCAGCTGCCCAATGGCCTCCCCGTGTGTCACCGCCTGTGACCGGCTCGTCCTCCCCCTCAAGCTCCCCAGGCCTGGCGGCGCCTCTGCCCACGGCCGTCCATTCCCGGCCCGGCTGCCGTGGGACCCGCTCTACCTCCTCCCACCGGGCGGCCTGGCAGTTTGCTTCCGCAGCGCTGGCTCAGGCCCGCCCGCCCCTGCCCTGCGCGGCCGGTGCCCGCCCAGCGGGTCCGAGCACATCACTGCCCTGTCTCCTCTGCCCCACAGCGCCTGCCCTGGGCCCGCTCTCTTCCTCAAAACTGTCCCCCCCACACCTGCTCTTCACAGGTAACAGTGTCACAAAGGGATTCTCCTGTGGCCCGTCTCTCCCTGTCTTTACGGGGCCCCCCGATAAGCAGAGGAGGCCAGTGGAGTGCGGGGTCCTGGCCCCCCACGGGCTGCTCTGCCTCACATCTCCGTGGGGAACCCTGGGCCCCCACGGCACCGTCCTCATGGACACTGGCCTGTCCCAGGCAGAGCCTGCCCCCCTGAGCTGGCCGGGCCAGGCTGCGTCTGCTCCACAGGGCGGCAGGGGCTGGGTGGCGCCCAGGCCCTGCCACAGGCCCGTGGACCTGCTGTGTCATGTGCAGAAGGGGACTAAGGTCACTGGTTGGGGCTGGAGGCCCGGGGCACGTGGTGGCTGGGCCGCTGCCTACAGGAAGGCAACCGTACCTCTGTGCTTCCAAGCCACTAGCCTGTGCTGACACGGCGGCATCAGCAGGGCTGACGACGGAGCCCCCCTGCCCCCGGGGCCACCGGGTGTGCCCCGCTTCCCCGACTTGGCCCCTTGCACCTCGTGTCTCTCAGAATCTGCACTGAAGTCACACACACACAGACACACGTGGGGTGTCGAGTGGGGTTGTATTGGGTCCACAGAGCAGTTGAGAAGGGACAGCTCCAGAACGCTGAGCTTGCACTTGTTCTAAAAATCAGGTTTCCGGGGCCACCGGGTGTCCTGGCTCAATGGCACTCACAGAAGACAGAGAGCTGTGAGTGACTTGTTTCCAGAAGGGTCCTGTCCAGCGGTCAGGAGGATGGCCGGGGGCTTGGCAGGCGGGGGGTCCACAAGTGACTTCGTGCATTGAGGGGCAGTAGGTGGAGGGCCGAGGCCCTGTGTGGCCTGGGCCACAGCTGGAGCAGGTAAAAGGAGCTGGGAGGGGGCCGTGGTTTGGAGGGAGGGGTGTGTGAGGAGGGGGAGAGCCTGACCAGTCTGCCCGGCTGACCCCCACCAAGGCACAGTGGCAGAGACCGGCTGGGGCCCCTGGGTGTGAGCTGGGAGAGCCAGGGAGAGAAGGTTCTTCGGGGCCCAGACGTAGGAAGTGTCCGTGGGCCTGAACTGGCCTATAGCAGGGGCCCCTAGGCCCACCCAGCAGCAGGCTGGGGGTCAGCTGCCCTAGGACGAGGGGAGCCCGGCAAGGGAGGCAGGGATGCGGCTGTCTGCGCCTGCTCGGTGAGGGGTGCCGAGAGGCTGAGCCCCCGGGATGGAGGGGGCTGTTCCGGCAAGCTGGGGGCACATCCCCCAGACACAGATGGCTCTTTGTCAGGGCCCAGCCCGGCTCCCCGACCAGTCTCAGGAACAAAGCCCCCTCTATCCATGGCGGCCTCCCCCTCACCCCAGCACAGCCCCCCACCCCCGGGCTCCCAGCTGGCGCCCCTGCCCCACACGCACACACCAGGCACCGGCAGAGGGCGGGGTGTGCACTGGGGGCCCAGGGCATAGTGTGTGAGGGGCTCCATCCCCCCCGGACCCTGATGCCCACGCCGCGTTGCAGGCCGTGCCTGACCTGCTGGCCCCTGGGCAGCACTGGACCAGCCCTGCTTCGGCCGCTACCACCCAAGGTCCCCTTCTCCTGGGCCTGAGCACAGGCGCGACCCTCCTCGACCTGCCCCAGACAGGACCTGGAAGGGTGGCAGAGGGCGGGCCAGGACAGAGCCTCACCCCTGCAGGGAGGGCTCTACAACTGATTTCTGTGTCCTCTCTTGGTGCTGAAGGCCCATGAACTCCACACTGGGCCTGCGTGCCTGCTCCCAGTATTGCTATCCGAGGGGTGGGCTCTGCCCCCGGTGGGGACAGCCCCAGGGCTAGGGAGAGCGTGCCTGGGGGCCTGTGTCTGCGTCGTCCCTGGCACCACCCTGAAACCCGCCCCTCCGAGGCCCAGCCGGGGCAGGTTGGAGGGGTCCCCCCCGAGGAGGGCACAGGTCCTCAGCGACCGGATGGCAGGATCCAGATGAGGCCAGGCAGGGCTCCTGCCAGCCTGGCCAGTTCCCGCCGACACTGTCTCTGCAGCTGGCACAGCACTGCCTCCAGGCAGGCCTCCCGGCTCCTCAGCACCTCAATCACCTGGGCCGCCCGCAGGCCTGGGCCCCCTGAGGCTCCGGCGTCACACCTCACCAGCCGCCAGGACCCATGAGGCTGGCGCATGGACGCACCTGGCTCCCAGGCCCGCTGGAGGGCTGCCAGCTCGCATTCCACGGCCTCCTGTGAGGCCTGCTGCACCGCGTTCCACTCGGGCCCCCAGCCTCCGACCTGCATGGGGCAGACGGTGGTTCGTGAGCCAGGGGCGGCCATCCTACCCCAGACACAGCCTTCAGGCCCCCTCGGCCCCAGCACCAGTCCCCAACCCTCACCCCGGCCTCCCAGGCTGCCCGCCGGGGCTCCGCGGCTCCCCGCAGCTCCTCCTGCAGGGCTTGCAGCTCGTGGGCCACCAGCTCCAAGTCGCCAGCCCCCCGCTCGGGGACCCTGGGCAGAAACGGGGGCTGTGAGGCCTCTGGAGGGCAGGTGCCCAGGACTGTGTCCTGCAGAGAGAGACCAAGTGAGAGGCATGCAGCAAACCTGGGCCTCGACCAACGGGGACAGAGGGCAAGGAGGCCTGGGGGCAGGCCACCCCCATGGTGGTACAGTGAGCGGGGAGCCAGGGAGGCATCCAGACTCCTGGATCCCTGCGAAGTCTGGGCTCCCCCGCCAGGTGATGGGCAGATGGACATCTGCAGAGAGGTGCTGACTCACGGCCAGTAGGCTCGGGTCGCAAAGCCAACTTGGCGGTGGGTGCGTCTGTGGCCTTCCCAGTCTCCCCTTCCTGTCTGCGAACTAGGAAGATGCCGCCACCCCAGAGCTGCTGCGGTCAAGGCTGGGACAGGGAGGGGACCCAGGCACACCATCCACCGCCAGAAGACCAGCTCCCGGTGCCGCCACTGCAGGGCCGCCTCCAGGCGCGCGTTCTCGCTCTCCAGCCTCTGAAGCAGCTGCAAAGCAGACCACATGCCATGGCCAGGTCAGAGCCCCGCCTGGGACCCCTACATCCAGCACCAACCACCGTGCTCGCCGGTCTCCCTGGCCCCCCGTGGGCAGAGCCACCTCCCTGCGGGCAGGACAGGACGCCCCACCTCCAGGCGTGACCGAGCCAAGCCTCCCGGGCCTCAAAGACACCCACGGTCCCCACACAGGCCCCAAATGTGAGTCCCCACAGGGTCAGCGGCTGAGCCCGAGCACCCTCAACTCAGGACCTCTCCCCCACATCCCTCACCGACCAGGGGGCTGCACCCGGGAGACTGCGGGCAGATGAGGGGCCGTGGAAGGGGCAGCCCTCCGGGCTCTTGGTGCGAGAACCCCTCTGTATAACCTCAGGGAGGCAGGGCGGAGGCGGGGCCCCGGCGTGCAGGCCACAGCTGCACATGCACAGCCCCCTGCCAGGCTCACGCAGCTCCAGACCCGCAGGCCCCACAGCAGCACGCGGCCATGCGCCTCCCCAGCCTCGACCTCCACCTCCAGGGGGCCCGCCAACCTGGGAGGTGCCGTTGAGGCCTCCCACCCCACCCTCACCCAGGCTGCCCCCACCAGGAAGCCACAGGCCTGCACCTGCTGTGGCCCCTCTCTGAAGGCAGCAGCCAGCCTACAAGCCAGGCCACAGGCACTGCTCCCTCTGGAACGCGGGTGCGCTGCGCTTCCTGGGAACACAGCAGCATGTTCTGGGGCCAGGACAAAGGGCCAGTGCACAGGCCCTGCCCAACAGGCACCCTTGACCCAGGGTCTCCCCTGGCCGGGAAGGGATCCCGGCTCTGCCCCTACAGACAGCATACAGACTGACAGCCGGGGGCCTGCTTGCTGCAGAGGGAGCCTGGGGCTCCAGGGGTCAGGAGGCCAGGTGCGGAGCGGCCTTGAATGCCAGGCCAAGGACACAACCCATCGCCAGTAAAGCCAGCCACAGAGAGAACCACTGTGGGCCTGAGGGAGCACGGCCCGGAGCACGGAGACGTGGAGGTGCCAGGTGCACCCACCCACGTCTGTGCACGCATTTGCACTAGGTTAATGTGGCCCGGGGCCCGGGTGCTCCCCACCTCCCAGGCTACGGGAAAGTGGGACAGGCACCACAGGAAGAGGCAACACGCCCCCACGGACCCCCCCTCCCCGCAGGCCCTGCACTGGAGTCTCCTGAGGCAGCCACCTCCCTGCCCCACCCCACTGCTGCACTGTGGCCAGGGCAGGGGGCGAGGCACAGGGGTATGAGAAGGGCTGCAGGCCTGGCCAGTAACCAAGCATGCTCACTGTCCAGCCCCCCTGCAGTGCACCTGGCCCCTCACACGGCAACCATACATCACTCCAGAAGCTTCTGGGACCCATCCCAAGAGTGCAGGCCCTGGGTACACTGGTCCAGGCTTCTGCCAGCTCCCCCTCCAGAAACCTTGGGAGGAAGCCAATGGTGGCCCCCGACTACCTCACGATGTCTGTAGTCCTGAGGCCCCCAGACGCCCTCGCCTCAGAGGCCCGGCCCCCACACCTCAGAGGCCAGGGACCCAGGCCACAACTGGCTGAAGCTGGTGCAGCCTCAGCTCTGCTCCAACACAGAGGGACCAAGGGCAGGAAGCCTGGGCCTCGCTGAGTCACCCGTATAAGGGGACCCAGCCGAGGGCACCTCGGGTCACCGAGACACTGCCTCAGCACTTCCAGAGATGAGTGCAGCCCTGCCCGGGAGGGCCGGGCAGGTTCTGGCCAGGGACGCAGGCCTGGCGGCTACCCCCGCCTCCGCTGGGGCTACCCCAACCCCACAAAAGGGATGCACAAGCCTCTGAGAGCACACAACTCCAGAGCTGGGGTCCGCTGGGGCTGGAGAGAGGGGCCACACCAGCCCTGAGCCCCAGCCCTCCTGCCCGGCCAAGCGCCCCCCAGGCCGAACAGTGCCAGCCTCACAGTCTGCACCCCCAACCGTCGAGTGACAGCCAGCCCTGAGCCTGTCCCAGGACGCCCTGGCCGTGCCAGCCTGAGGGGAGGAAACAAGAATGACCCGGCCGGGCCTCCTGGAAAGAAAGTCGGCAAAGTACGGGGCGCGCTAGACCAGCCCCCTCCCAGCCCCCAGGTGCCAGCTGAGCCCTGCATGGGCTCTGGACGCCACCACACCCTGAGCTCCAACCTTCAAGCTGTCAGTCCAGCCTAGACACTCCTGCCCTAACCTAACCGGGGCCCCAACCGCACCCAGCCACCTGCACACCCAGCAGCCGGCCTGGGTTTCTGCAACACCGGATGGTCTAGGGAGCTGGGGGAGGCCCCGAGGACGTGTCTGCGCCCCACCAGCAGCAAGATGGTGAGTGGGCCAGTCACCCACAGCTCAAAGCTGGTCACTGGGTCCTCCCTCCCAGGACCCTCCCTTCCTCGACCCCCACCACCTCATGCCGTCTGCAGTCCTACGGCACCGACACACACACACACCCTCACCTGCCGGCCGCCCTCCGCGTCCCTGAGCAGCTCGGTCTCAGCAACAGACAGGTGGCCAAGGCTGTGGTCACTGTGGCAGCCGCGGGTGTATGAATGGATCTGAAACAGGTAGCGTAAACCCCAGACTGAGCAGGAAGGGGTGCCTCTCCCAGCTCCAGGTGAGGCTTGTGAGGCCTGCCTTGCAGGCAAGGAAATGGGCCTGAGTCAGGCTCAGAGAGTAGTCAGCACTGCCGGGGAGCTGGAGTCCCCTGCAGAGGGTGGGGTACAGGCAGTCCCTCCCACACCCTCCCCATCCTGCCCAGCTCCCAGGGGTGTGGGGGGGCTGGAATGGGGCGGCCCTGCTTCTCCCTCAGCCTGCTGAGGGCCAGGCCCGTGTGGTGGGAGCCCCTGGACAGGCTAAGAGGTCCAGTGACGACAACAGCAGAGACACAGAGTGACTACCTGGGCCTGGGGGGCTGGAAAGGCTTCTCAGCAAGGTCTGGCCTCAAGGCATCACGGAGGTCAACCATGGTCATGTCCCAGGCAGGAGGAGCGATGGGAGGCCCAGCCAAGCCAGAGCGACACAGCTCCCAAGAAGGGCCGAGGGATTAACAGGCCCCTGAAGGGGGCAGATGTGCAGGGTGGGGGGTCCTAGCATCAAGGAGCCCTGCACTGGTGGGAGTCTGAGGCCCCTGCCCCATTCCCTCTCAGCCTAGGCTCTGCCCTGGACCTGTAAGGGTGACCTGCGCCCCCACACTGAGCCTGAGCAGCCTACAGAAGCTGCCTGCTGCCTGTCAGCCTCCACCCAGGTTGTGGTAGAAGGAGGGGGTACTTTCCTTCCCAAAACATACCCAGGCAGCAGAGGCTCCCCCACTGCCCAGAGCCCATTTCGTGGCTCAGACACAGAGTCTGAGGCCTCCAATGACTTCTGGGAAGAGGAAAGCCAACCACACAGGTTGCTTGCCCTGCTAGATCCAGTGATGCCCAGCTCCACCTGCCCTACGATCCCTCCTGGACCACCAGGAGCCCAGGTTCAGGCTCTGGGCTCCTGCATGGCAGTGGCCAACCTGTCAGCTCCCAGCCAGGCTTGGTAAGGGCCATGTGCAGCCAAAGGCCAGGCTCCAGTCTGTAGTATGGAGAGTAAGCACCTCCGGTGGGACATTCCCCAGTGACAGTACCTTGCCCAGGAGGGCACACTGCTCCTGTCGACTGGTCATCAGCTTCCGCCACTGGAGCAACAGCTTTCCCATCAGCCACTGCAAGTAGCGTATGTCCACAGGGCCGTCTGCTTCCACACGGGTTGCAGGGGGGCCAGGCCTGGCCAGGGCATCACACTCGAGAGGGACAAGGGTCACGCCCTGCTCCCACACCCCCAGCAGAGACCACACAGGGGGAAAGAGAAAAGAGGCCCCTGGAGTGAGCGCCATGGTCCCCAGGGGTGCCAAGGCGAGGCTTGGGGGCCACACCCTGACCCAGGAGCACACACTGCACTCTGCCCTGAGGGAGGGGCCGGGGAGGAGGAGGGAGTGGTGGGGAGGGCGACAGTGCCCCCACAGAGCTGTCCCGGGGCTGTCCCAGGGCCCAGGGTCCCCACCAGGACCCGGCCCCACTCCGTCTCACCCCGCACCCACCTCGCACAGGGGTATCTCATCGCCCAGCCGCACGCGCGTCTGGGCCAGCAGCCGCTCCAGCAGGGGCCCGCGGGCCAGGAGCCAGGCCAGGGCCAGGAGCAGCTCGCGGCTGCCCTGGGAGCCGTCCTCGGGGAGCTGTGCCAGGGCCCGCCTGGGGTAACACTGGGAGCGCAGCTCCGACTTCACCACGCGGACTTGGGCCTCTGCACATGGGGGTCCGCCTGCTCAGGGAGCCACCCATTAGGGGTGCGCCACTAGGCCTTCCAGGGGCCTCCGCAGGACCCCCAGCAAAGGCCAGGGCCGGGGGGGGGGGCAATCAGGGGACTTACAGGACGAGGGGCTAATGGGACAGCGCTTATGAGGTGGGCGAGGCTCTGCCGAAGCAGGGCAGCAGGCGGAATGGGCGGGGCCAGGGCCCGCCCGAGGCGGGGCGAGGGCCCAGGAGGGCGTGGCTTACTGTTGGGGCGTGGCTAACTAGGGCGGTGCTTGCGTGCCGAGGACGGCCGCGGCGAGTGGGCGGGGCTTTCCAGGGAGGCGGGGCTCGCCGGTTTGAGGCTTTACGCGGGGCGGACACAGCGATGCGCTGCGAAAGCCCCTGGGCCCGCGGGACAGGGCTCACTACGGGGACGTGGTTAACAGGGCGAGGCTTGCGTGAGCGGGCGGAGCCAGGGCCCGCCGGGAGCGGGGCTTACCCGGGGCTGGGGACGCCGAGGCGCCGTTGGCCGACAGCGGTGAGAGCACGTGGAAAAGCAGCCGCCAGAGCACCGGGGCCTGCGGGGATCGAAGGGCGGCAGTCAGCGGGGCCGGCCGCCACCCTGCGTCCTCCCCGGCTCCTGCCGGGCCCGGCCGCCTGCCCCGCGGGCCTCACCGCCTCCGGACGGTCGAACTTGGCGCGGCGGAAGATCTCGGGGCTGGGCCCGGCGGGCAGCGCCCGACTCAGCGCGGCGACGGCCTCGGGCAGGGGCCCGACCGCGGCCTCCTGGCCCACCCTGCGCCGCCGCCGCCCCATGCAGCCCGGTGGCCCCGGCTTCCCTGGCATTGAGCGCCGCGGCCGCTGGGTCCCAGCGTCCAATCACCACGAAGGCGCTGTCTCTGCTGGGCCCGCGCCCAGTCAGCGAGCGGGCTGGGACACGCCTCCAGCGCCGGTCCAATGAGCGGTGCCCCGGGTTTTGAGTGCAGTGTCTTCTGTCCAGTGCGGAGGCATTTCCGGTGCCGCAGGAACCAATTGGCGACGACAGCCCCGCGGGGTACGCCTTTTGCGGCCCAGTCGGGGCGACACCCGACACCCGCCTCGTCCAGACCAATCAGCGCCTCACTCATTCTACCGCCAAATGGCAGCCTAGCAACCGCGGAGGGCCTTCGGCCGCGCCCCGGGCGCCCCCTGCGGCCGAGAGCGCCGCGCAGCCGGGCGCCGCTGACCCTGGCGGGCTCCCCTCAGCCTCCGCGGGCCCGGCCGGGGCTGCGCTCAGGGGCTCCGCCCCCCCAAGCCCTCCCCCGGACCCCGGCCCGGTCCTCCGGCCTCGCTGTCCTGCTTCCGGGCCCCTCCTTCCGCCGCAGCACAGGCGCGGCCAGGGACGCGGTCGCAGAGCCCGGCAGTGCACACGGACGCCCCGGCCCGCGAAGGGCGCGTGCCCACCGTGCGCGCGGAACCCCCCCCCCACGGCCGGTGGCGCGCCCAGGGCACGAGGGGCGGCTGCACAATCCCGCACCGCGGTGAGAACCACGGACGGCACGGGGATTACCCCTCGGCGCAGCGGTCAGGAGGGCAGAGCGCCCGGCCCTCCGACCCCAGCCCTGCCCACGCCGTCCTCCTACGCTTCCTTCACCGCCCGCGGGAGCCACGCCCGCAGGAAGTGCCCCGGGTGCCACCTTTGCCCTCCTGCCTCTCCGCTGCGGCCGCTTCTAGGCCTGCGTTCCACCCCACCCGCCCCGCCGCGGAGCCGGTCACCTGCCCCGCGGGCTGGGGCCAGGTTCCCAGCTTCAGACCCTTCAGCTCGCGGGGGCCGGGTCTCCGCAGGCCGCTGCTGACGCCAGGCGTAGCGCCCTGCGACCCTCAAAATAAAGACCATACCCCTGACCCACCCGCCCAGCCCACCGGGTCTTCTCTCTGGGTCTTCCATCTGAGTGCTCCCCGGGCTTCCTGGCTTGGTCGGGCCCCCTCTGGCCGCAGGCCTCAGGGCTCAGCACTCAGCCCTTCGTCTGCCCCACCCGGCTGTGGGCTACACGGGGGCAGAGCTGCCTCTCCCACCACTTGGCGCAGATTTTCCTGTGTCCCCCCTCTCGTCACTCTGGCACAAGACACTGCTGACTCTCGGAGCCCCCAGCCCCCACCCTTCCACTGTCCCGAGAAATCCCGCTCGCCTTAGCACCATCTGTTTTCCCCCGCCCCCTCCCCACCAGATGCGCTATGGCTCCCACCTTTTGGAGCTCTGTGAGCCACCAAATAACCCCCCCACGCACACACCCTGCACGCAGCCCTTGAGGCACCCCAACAGCCTGTCCAGCAGCCCTGCAGGGCCTGGGGTAGGGGGGAAGCCTGGGAGCAGTGGCCTTCTGCCAGGGCTGGAGACTGAATGGCCAGGGGAAAGAATGAGGTCTCCGAGTGTGGCCCCGTCTGAAGCTGCTGCCAGATTCACATGGGCGCTTCCAGAAGGCCCCTGACTATCCACTGCCCAGCTAGTCCTCGAATTCCCCACTTGGCCTCTGGCTACCTGGCACTCTGGAGGGAGGGTGTACAAAAGAGGGGTGGTGGTGTCCAGGCCGATGCCCCTGCAGGCATGTGGCTGGCCTGGTCCACAGGGGCAGGTGGGGCCTGGGGACAGGGTGGGGCAGGAAGTGCAGAAAGCAGGTGAGGACTCCGCACCACAAGGCACCGAAAGCTTCTCAAAAACGGAACCAGCGTTAGCACAGCCGATTCACCCCGTGGCCACCATCCACTGACTCCCAGGCCTCATGTTCCCGGCGACCTGTTGACCCACCCTTCACCCCATCCCAGAATCGGTGGGACACTTGGGGGTCTGGCAGCTGGGGAGCTGAGCCACCATGGGGCCTTCCAGGGTGGCCAGAGGACACTTCGGCCTGTGGTGGCCGCGGGTGCAGCACCCGCCAGTACAGTGGGCGGCAAGGCCAGCTGCAGCAGGGCTCCCGGCAGGGCCTGGAGTCAGAACCCCGAGCGGCAGCTCCCTTGCACCATCCCTCCCCCACCCCACCCCCCGTCAAGGCACGGCGCAGGTGCAGTGTACACACACACACTGGCAGGGCTTCTGAGTGCTCAGCTTTATTGAGGGCAAGGGAGACTACCGGGGAGCCCCCGGTGCCTGGGGAAAGGGCCTGGAATCAGCCTGGAAGGGCAGTGGCCCGGTGAGCTGCCAGGGACAGCGTTTCCATGACGTGCGCAGAGAGGACAGGGGTGAGTGCAGGCCCAGCGCGGTCAGACCGCACCCAGGAGTGCAAGGGACCATCCCGAAGGCCTGAGGGTCTGCGCTGGGGGCTGGGGGTGTATCTGGGTTTACTTGAAAGTGTGACTCTCAGCGCCACCCCGCCCAAAGCCTGCAGAGAAGAGAGTAGGCAGGTTAGAGAGGGGGTCGGGGGCTGGGGGGTGGGGCAGCCCAGGGGCCATGCATGGGAAGAGTACCTTTGGGCCCGAACATGGCGGCGTAGCAGGGGTGGTTGCAGTAGGGCTTGCCTTCATGCTGCGGAGACAGGGGCCGTGAGGGGCTGTCACCCCTCGCCCTGCACCCCTCACTGCCCTCCAGGCCCCACCTACCTCGGCGTGGCCCCCTGACGTCAGCGTCTTTCCACATTTCTCACACTTGAGGCAAGGCCGATGCCAGTCCTTCCCCAGAGAAGTCACCCGCTCGGCTGCAGAGGTACAGAGCCCCGCACACACTTAAGACGCTGCTCTACGATCACAGGGCGCACCCGTCTGCGAAGTCTGCTGACGCAACAGCCTTCTCCAGCTCCCTCTGCGCCTGTCTCACCCATGCACGCCTGGTGGCCCACCCCGGGTCTCAGCTGGCCCCCATGCTAGTGTGTGGGGAGCGGCCCCTCCAGTCCCCAAGGCGCACCCAGCCAAACCAACGGCAGGGGGCGCTGGGTGGTGCTGCAAGGGGAGGCCCCGAGGGCCAGGGGTGGGGGCCTGCAGGGCGCCCTTCGCCAGGGCGAGGGCGGGGGACACACTTCCCACTTCCTCCCGCCTCTCCTCTGGGTGGCCTCGGGGCGCGGGACAGGGAAGCGGCCCCCGGGGTGTGAGCGCGCCCGGGATCGCGCCCCGGGCGCCGGTTTCCGCGTCTGTTTCTACTTAGCGATGGGAGGGGCGGCCAGGGCGCCGCGCTTCTCCCCGGACGCGCGGTCCCCGCCCAGGGCTCGCCGAGGCGGCACGGGACCGTCGGGGAGACTAGCGTCGGGGGAACCCAGAGTCGGGGAGACCCAGAGTCGGGGAGACCCAGCGGGACCGAAGGAGAGACGCCCGGGCCGCCCCACGCAGGGGTCGTGACCGGCACCCCCAGGCGGTCGCCGGTGTGGCTGGAGGGCCGGCCCCCCGCACGCTGCCCCAGGGTCCCCCGCGCGCCCGGCCCTCCCGCGAAGCCCGCTCGCAGTCCCCGGGCTGCGCTTCCGCGTGGGGCGATGCGGTGCCCCGCGGTCCCTGCCGGGAGTGGACTGGGTGGGGGGGCGCTCACCAAAGTACACCTCCTTGTCACACTTCGGGCACTTGGGCATGGCGGCAAGGGGTCCGGCGCGTCGACGGGTCAGCAGCAGACAGGAGAGCCGTACTGGGTGGGTCCCGCTGGGTGCGCGCCTTTCAGGGACCCCAGGACCCCGCCCCTTTGGGGCCCGCCCCTCGAGCCCCGCCCGCCGAGTCCAGGATTTGGACCCGGGGACCTGGATTCCAGGCCAACCAGCCAGGAAAGGTCATCTGGTCCACCCCCGCCTTCAGGGAGCTCCCGAGCCTAACAGACGACGGGGAGGGGAGGGGGTCCAAGGAGCACACGGGATCCCCAGGGATGGGCCGAAGGGGCGGGGCTCCTCCGGGGGTTACAGCCCCGCCTCTCGCCCCGCGTCCAGGATCTACGGAAGGGGCTTCCCAGGACCAGGGAGCCCCAACCCCAGCCCGCCGCAACTTCTCGAACCCCAGATAGTTGGGAGCCAGGGAGTTACCGCTAAAATGCAAATAGATGCAAACCATCGTGTGAGAGCTTCCTTCTCCCCACACTTTAACCCGACCCTCCGCCCGACAGAGGGTTGGGGACCAGCGACATTTCAGCCTTGCAGCCCGCTCCCCCCTGCAGAAACTCTCCTCCGCCCTTCATCACACGTGGAGCTGGGAGGCCCGCCCCTCCCCAGCCCCCCACCTCCGAGGGACACCCCGGCCTCTGCGAGCCCCCCACCCCCGCCGCTGCCTGGGACGTCCATTGGACAGCAGGCTGGGGAATCTGGAAGAGACGACTCGGAAACGGGACGTCCCTCCCTCGCCTCCGTGTAACAGTGATCAGTGCAGGGGGCGGAGGCCCTGGCGGGGAAGGTTGGCATGGCCACGCAAAGGGCATCTCTGCAAGAAGGACTCCTTATCTCTGCGGGAAGAACACGGGATCGCACGACGGGAGTGGTTGAGTCCACCGCCCAGGAAAGTGGGGGCTGGTGCCAGGTGGAGACGTCCGACTCCACCCACCCCGGGAGTGGGAAGTGCCCGGGGAGCTGGCGGGGTCTCCCAGCCACCTTCTAGCCCAGACCTAGGCTTCAGCCTGGCTGGGGTCCTGGCCTCCATGCCCCCCTAGGAAATCCCTGCCGGGTAGGGCACTGCTCGGCCTACCCCACCTCCCTCCTGGCCACCGTCCTCTCCTGGGGGCAGGGCAGGGGCTGCCCCTCTCTCTGTGGACCCTTCACCTCCCTGCGCAAAGATCCATCGCCCCGGCCACACCCAGTTTCCTGGCTCCTCAGCACCTAGGCTGCAGCCCCTGCCCATCTGCCTTCCTGCCCTTCCTCCTGGGTGTCCCCGTCCCTCCTTTCAACCACCCTCCTCCTCATCCCTGACACACCCGTCTCTCAAAACCAAACCATCCCTGGGCCTGTCCGGGCCCCATCTTCATGGAAGGTGCCTGAGACCTTCCTCCAGGGCTCCTGGCCTCCCCACAAGGCACGCAGTGACTCCAAGCCCGCCTACCCACCATAGGCCTCCTGCCCGGCACTGGGAGAAGTGAGGGGAACCATGGGTGCCCCCACCAGCACCCCCACTGGGCCCGCCCCTGCCCCCCCAAGGAAGCCTGGCTTGCAGTGAGGGTGGCAGCAGCCAGGGGTTATGGACCACGGAGGCTACGTCCAAGGTGAACCCTCCGTGAGGATGGCCCACTAGACCCCACAGCCTCATGTCCTGCCCCTCATGCTTCCCTGCAGTCACCCCCTCCTCCCTGGGACCCCCTTTCTGAGACCACAGTTCTGCTCCTACCTGGGATTCTGCAAACCCTGGGGTCTGCAAGGCTTGCACCACATCCCACAAACCCTCAGTGGCTGGCTGTCCGCTGTCCTAGGGAGTGGGGTGCACACACGCACCATTGGAGACCCAGCGCCCCCCCCGCCCCCAGGTCGACACTGGCCTGCTCCAGCCTTGAAGCCTCCACACTCACTGTCACATCTGGGCCCGTGGCCCTCCCTGCCCAGCGCTGGGGCACTTGGGACCGGTTTCCGGAGGTAAGGCCACCATCCCGACCTGCCCCCCCACCCCTGCCCATCCCTTGGTGTCTCCCTGGCCTGCGCCTGACGCGGCTGCAGACAGATGGGGGTCACTAGAGTGGATCCTGACTCCCCTCATCTCCTGTGGCTCCAGGATCTGAAAGGAGGCGGGGATGGGAAGAGCAAGGGCGTGCAGGGCGGGGGATGCGTACACAGAAACAGACACAGCAGGGGGGCAGGGGACGGAGGCGTAGACAGGCCAGAGGGGCAGGGGCTTCTGGAGGAGAAGGGTCCGCGGGGGCGGGAGCTGTCACAGCGGGTCATGGGCTCCACCACACACGTGCTTCCTGCGAAGACTGCCCTGCATGGATGTGCGGCACATGCTGGGTGGAGGCCTGGGGCTCCAGGGCAGGGCTGCCTCCGCTCTACCAGGGTGATGTGCTAAAGGGGTGCATGAGCCCCACACAGGGCATCGCTGTGTGTGTGTGTGCTTATCCGGGCATCCCAGCCGCCTTCCCGTGTTTCTGTCCAGCCCACGGCACCACCCTAAGCCCCCAGGCAGGTGGGGCGGGAGCCAGCTTTGCCTTCCTCTCCCCAGCCTGCCCTGGGGATGCCCCCCACCCACACACTGTGACTCCACCGTGGGGAAGCACCCCCCCTTGAAAACTGGGCTGATGAGGTTCTTGTTAGCTTTCCCTGCTGTTATTTCCCGTTGCCATGGTCACAGGGCTGGGGGGGGGGAGGGGAAGCCAAAAGTAGCCAAGGGCCATGTGCCTCGCCCTCGAGCTGGTACACAGCACAGTTTTTCCAGACACTCACACACTCACACACACACACACACACACTCCCTGGAACTCTCCCAAATCTTCAGCCACAGGCTGGCAATGCCCCTCCCATTCCCCTGAGCTCCCTACGCACCTTGCCTGCGGAGGGGACAGGAGCCCTGCATCGGCCTCTTGCCCCCCACCCCCACCCCAGGCTCTGCATATCCAGGCCACTTCCATCTGCGGCTCGGCTGGGCGCCGGGCAGGGCCCTGACAGCTTCCCCGCAGACCTGGGCCCCACCAGGCGCAAGACCTCTTACTTCCGTCGGCGCGCCCAGCTCAGGGGCACCCGCAGGAGACGGGCCCTGGCCTGGCCCAGGGGGTCAGCCTGGCTCACAACCACCAGGCCAGCTCCAGACCCAAACCTGCCTGTCCAGCTATCCACCCCTCACCCCACTCTTTTGAGGGCACTGTTTGCATTTGTTGCCCAAACAGAGGACATGGTAAGCCCCCTAACACGTCCCGAGGTGTAGCCTTCCCCCCACCTTGCCCCCTAGAGCTGCCAGCAGGCACGGGGCCTGTGTCTGGAGCACGAGGGGCAAAGTGGTCAGGACAGGAACGCAGAGCAACCCAGTCGCTTGCCCCAGGCCGCCCCTGCGCCCACAGCATCCTGTGTTGCACCGGGACAGCACCAGGGCGCCCCAGAGCCCCGAGTCCTGTGGGAAGCAGCTGCGGGTTCTGGGTGCATCAGCTGAGACCACCTCCATCTGCTCACCCCGCCGCCCATGCCCTTGCCTGTTTATGCACCACCCAGGCTTGGCTGGGGACCCAGATGGGAGCCAAGAGGGACGTGGCCCCGCAGGCCGATCCCAGAGAGGGCCCAGGTGAACCTCCAAGCAGTGCTGGGCTCCAAGCGCCTGAGAGCCAGTGACCCCTGAGGGGTCTGCTCCCCTCCCGGGGCCAGCCATCCTCACCCACTGGCAAAGTCCTGCAGCTCGAGCTGGACAGCACCCCTGCACTCTCTTCCGCTGTTTTCTGTGACACTTGCTCTGGCTTCCCCCCCACCATCCTTGAGGGCACCCAGTGCCCTCGCCTCCAGGCCCCCTCCTCAATGTGGACAAGCAGGGATGTGGACACATGGGAAGGTGTCCCCTCCTAGGGCTGAAGGGCCAAATGCCCCAGGGCAGCTGCTGGCTCCATCTGCCCCCACCCCCTCCCCCAGGCTCAGCTGAGTCATGGACAGTCAGACATTCCCAGGGCCTATTTTCAGCAGCTTGTCCCCCGGGACCCCCTGTCTGCTCTGAGGTTCTGCCCCAGAGTGGGCCTGCTGGGCCCTCGATGGACCCTCCTTGGCCTGAGGCAAGAGAAGGGATTGGATGCTGCACTTTCCCAGGACTCTGCTGCATCCACCCAGGAACCCCCAGACCAGGTGAGAGGGCAGCTCCTGTCCTCCTCTCTTGAAGCAGAGGCAGCATGCAGGGACGATGGGGGGCGCATATGACCTTGAACTCCCTCAGTCAGCCCTGCCTGGGGTCAAGGGTCTGGACAGATGAGGTGACCCTCCCTTACCCCCGGAGGCTGAGCCTTGTTCCAAGAATCTACGTCCTGGAGCCACGGCCGATGCAGAGCCACCTCAAATCCCAACCTCACCGGTCCAGCAGCCTGCTGAGCCCCTCCTCCCCACTGCCGGAGGGCGGCCCAGCCCTGGGAAAATGTGCTGCCCACACATGGCTGCCCTGGTCCCCTGCCAGTCTTCACCTGGCCCAGCCCCCAGCAGCCCAGGGCCAGGGTCGTCGGCACTTGCTGATTTCTTGACACGAAGCCCCTGGAACCACAGCTGGTGGCCAGTGAGCTGGTGCTTGGACCCAGGGACAGAAGGGAGTCACGCCTCCTCCGCCAGTCCTTAAGAAATGCAGGGAGGCTGGCCTGAGCTGGGTGGGGTCCTCAGGGAGCCCCCAGCAGGGGAAGAGCTGCCTAGGGCGGATGCTGGGGGGTCACTGACCCAGGGAAAGCTGGGCAGGTCCTGGAGCGAGAGGTGCTGGGGGTCCAGGACGAGGGAATCTGGGGTCTGGACCTCAGGGAGGTGGGGACAAAGGGAGGTGCAGGCAGAGCAGGGCCCCCAGGGACGCCTGCCTGGGGACACCAGCCAGGGCCACACTGGCCCCGGTCAGAGGTGGAAGGCAGCCACCTTGCAGGGGCCTGGCCCTCCCTAACTCGGGAAGACTGGACTGGCAGGAGGTGGGGTGTAGCTGGGGAGGGCGGTGGTGAAGGAGGCCTGGGCGCCACACGCAGCCCCGGGCTCTGGACGGAAGGAGGCTGTTAGCGCCTCTGCGGCCGCCTCCGGCCAGGGGCGGGGCTGGAGGTCGGGCGAGGGCAAGCGGGGAAGCGGCACACGGGCGCGATCCCGCCTCCTCCCGCGTTTGTGGGCGCGTCGGGCACCGCGGGCCCCGAGGAAGCACCTGACTCGGGCGCTTCCTGGAGCTGGTGGCTTCGAGGCCGCCCCGGCAGCCGGGGCTCCGCGGTCACACCGACGCGCCCAGCGACGCGCGCGGAGACCGCTGGTGGCGGCACCGCCCCTGTTTCCATGGCAACCCCTTGGAAACAAACACGGCGGCGCGTCATCCTCCACCCGCAGGAAATGGGGCGCGCCTCCCCGGCCAGCCCCGGGGGCTGGGGGCCACTTCGCCCCAAGGCGGAGCCGGGCGACCTTCCCCCAGGCCGTCCCTGCACCGTCGCCCGCGCGCGGCCAAGCGGGCTTTCTGCCGCCTATAGGCCCCTCGGCTCCCGGTTTGGGGAAAGGGCGCGCCGCCCACTCTGTCTCCTCCCCACATAGTTTCCACCGGAGTCTCCCGAGGGAGGGCCCAAGCTGTGCCCTTCGCGGCTCCCCGCCCGTCAGAGGGCAGGAATTTCCCATCTGACATCGCACGGAGGGGGGCGTGTGCCGCTCAGAAAGTCTGGATTCTCCCCCCAAAGGACCCCTCCAGCCATGGAGCCACAGCCTGGCGGCAGGTGGGGCCTCCGCCAAGCTTGCGCCAAGTGCCCAGGTCGTACTTGCTCTGCCTCGGGGACACTGGCTGCCCCTGGGGGACCTGCTCCAACACCCCCCTCCCTCCGGCTGCCACAGGCCACCTGCCCTGCACATTCTGGCTGCGTTCCAGGGCTGGCCAGGTGGGAGGAGACACTGCCGCCTGCAGTGGGACTGGACAGTGGGACTGGACGGCCTGGCACTGCTGGACACCCGAGCCGGCCGACCCACCCCCAGGGATACGGATGGCCGCTCAAAGGACAATGGCTGTGGCACGCAGGCTCAGCTGTGTCTGAGCCAGTGGACTGGAGGGAGGGCTGGGGAGGGGCCCTGCGCCAAGGGCTGAGGCTCAGGGAGATGGTCCTGGGGTGCAGGGCACCTGGGCCCAGAATGCCCTGGCTTCAGGAAGGGCAAAGCATCTGGGGTGGCGGTGCTAGGGGCAGGCCAGGGTAGGTGGGCCGGTTTCCGCCAGAGCCTGGAGTGGAACAGAAGGTGCGCCCTCAGGGGCGCCTGGGTGGCTCAGTCGGTTAAGCGTCCGACTTTGGCTCAGGTCACGATCTCGCGGTTCGTGGGTTCGAGCCCCGTGTCGGGCTCTGTGCTGACTGCCAGCTCAGAGCCTCGGGCCTGTTTCTGAGTCTGTGTCTCCCTCTCTCTCCGACCCTCCCCTGCTCACGCTGTCTCTCTCTCTCCTACAAATAAAAATATTAAAAAAAAAAAAAAAGAAGAAGAAGGTGCGCCCTCTGCTGGGCTGCCCAGAAGTGGTGGGAAAAGGAAGAGGGGGTGCTCCTGGCAGCTGCCACGAGGTTCAAAGGGCAGAGACTGGACTGCCTGGGGCGGCCGGAGTGACTCGACTATGACGGCAGACCCAGACACAGGGACGCTGGCCGCGCAGGGCACCTGAACAGGGGGATTCAAGCCCTCAGGCTTGACCTTCAGGCTGCCCCAGTTCTGTCTCTTGGCCCCCACTAAGGCTGACCACACCCCTTCCCCATCCAAGCCCACTGCACTTCTGGGCTCCGACCCGAAGGCCCGCACTCCTGCCGAGGACCGTCCCCCAGTCACCTGCCCCTCCCTCCACGTGCCATGCCCTTGGCTCTCAGTCCCAAGGCCGACCCCGCCCCGATGGACCCGGGCATCTTCTGGCTCTAGTGCCCACTGCTGACGTTTCTGGGGACCAGGACCCCAAACCCAGGATGCTTCCCGTGCTCCACCTCCAGCTGGTCTGGCCCGTGTCAGCCGCCTTTTCCACCTCGGGGCTGGCATCACAGGTCAAAACGGAGCTGCCTGCCTCCCACCAGCCCCTACCAGCCTTGGGAACAGGACCCCGCTCCCATCAGAAGCCAGCCCACAGGCGTCCTGAGGCACGGCAGGGTCCCCCGATCTTCAAACCTTTATTGACAGCAAGACTCAGCAGGTAAGTATGAGCCGTGTGAGGGTGTCAGGCAAGCGCTGCAGGGCAGTGAGGGTGATGGGCGGAGGGCTCCTGGCAGGGAAGCCCTGGGTCCGCCCTGGGGACGCCGTGTAGAGCGTGGCTGGGCCGACACGGCGCGGGGAGCAGAAGTAACACTGTGAGGCAGGCCGGGGCCGCAGGAGAGGGGGAGCGGGATGCCCGCCTTAGACCCCCCCAGGGCCGGGAGACACACAGGGCCATGTGGAGCCACGTGGACATAAAAGAGGGTCATGGGCAGACACACCCAGAGAAACAGGGAGGGGCAGGCAGGCCTCCTCCCCCACAACACTCGGGCCCCAGGCGTGCAGAGGGGGCTGGACGGCTGGTCGCTCTCCCCCCCAGGGCCAAGCAGTGGGCTCTGGAGCGGGGCCAGCAGAGGCCCGGCTCCTTGGACCAGCGGCAGCCCTAGGGTTGAACTTTGCCCTCTGGGTCTCTGTCGTAGATGTAGCTGCCTACCGCGCCAGTATTCACTCCTGCAGAAAAAGGTGACAAGGTTGTGGGGAAGAGCGGGCAGGAGGGCACCCCAAGCCCAGCCCTCCTGGCGCACTCACCCTTGGGTCCAAAGAGTATCCCGTAGCAGGGCTTGTGGCAGTAAGGCTGGCCATCGTGCTGGGGACAGAACAGGGACAGTGCTGAGACTCCCGAGGTCCTCCCCCCACACTCCTCGTCCACCTGGCCGCCCTGCCTTACAGCCTTCAAGGACCCCAAAGCCATGCCCAGCTCCACTCAGCTGAGGCAGAGGTGAGGGGACACAGTGCCAGGCCATGTGTGCACCTGCAGGCCTCCACTCCGCCCACCAGGGGGCAGCACCCACAGCTACCCCCCACCCCCAGGCCAGCCTGGGCATCACCTCCATCACCTCCAGGGTCCGCCCCTCACCCCACTTCCCCGTGCCCCCCCCACCGCGTCACCTCTCTGCAAACCTGCCCCTCACCCCCGCCCCATGCCCACCCCCAACCTCCCCGGGGCCCAACCCCATGTCACCTGTCACCTCGGAAAACCGTCCCTCACCCCCCTCCTGGTGCTGGCCTCCCTCCCCCCCACCCCCAACCCCCGTCACCTCCCTGGCCCTGCCCCTCCTCCCTTCCGTGGCCCCGCCCCTCACCTCCGCGTGCCCACCAGGAGTTAGGGTCTTCCCGCAGCGCTCACAGCGCAGGCATGGGCGGTGCCAGTCCTTGCCCAGAGAGGTCACCTTCTCGGCTGGGAGGGGAGACAGACGGTGATGCTGGGGACCCTCTTCAGAGACCCCCCCAGATGCTATGCCGGGCGCACTCACTCACCAAAGTAGACCCTCTTGTTGCAGCGAGGACACATGTTGGGCTCCCCCGTGAACGTGGTGACGCTGCAAGCTGTGGGGAAGAGGAGTCAGGGCAGGGCCCGGCCTGGCCGCCGGGACGCCCCTCCGCCCGGACATGGAGCCCAGCTGACCTTTGCTGGGCCCCTTGGGGGGGCCGCTCGCCTTGCGCTCCTCAGCCCGGACCACGGGGACCTCGATGGGGCCGGTGACCTGAGGACCCTCGGCGGACGGCTTCTCATAGACGTAGGAGCCCGCACCTCCAATATTCACACCTGTGGAGTGGCACACGCTAGGGCGAGCGGCCTCGCCCACCCCAGCCCTCACACCCCACTGAACTTCTCTCCACAGCCCACTCTGTAGGGTCTGGACCCCCACGCCCAGAGGGTGCCGGCCGGCTGGGGCAGACTTCTGGGAGGGGTGTGGAGGATGCTAGAATCACAGGAGGGAAGAGACAGACGGTTGGGGGAGGGTCCAGAATGGGTGAGGGGAGAAGGGGGCTGGAGGAGAAGGGGGCTAGGGGGCCCCGGGGCTCCTGGCATCTTCTGGACCCAAGTCTGTCTGTGCTGGGTCCCCGAGGCACACCGGCCACCCCTTCCAGGGCCAGAGCGGTTCCCAGGCTGAGGAGGGGACCCAAGCTCACCTTTGGGTCCGAACAACGTGGCGTAGCAGGGCTTGTGGCAGAATGGCCTCCCGTCGTGCTAGGCAGAGGGGCAAGGCGTGAGGGCTGGCACCCGGCCCGCAGCCCCAGGCCGGCCCCCCCCACCCCCGCCGGCCCCGGGGGAAGGGGGCTCACCTCAGCATGGCCCCCAGGGGTCAGGGTCTTGCTGCAGCGCTCACACTTGAGACAGAACTTGTGCCAGTCCTTGCCCAGAGAGCTCACCTTCTCCGCTGGGGGAGGACGGGAGGTCAGGGCAGGGGCCCAGGGCCCTGCCGTAGGCAGGCTCCTCAGCCCCCCCTCCAGCCCCACACAGCACCCTCTGAGCCACAACTGCCTTCCGCCCCTCGGGGGCCCTGCTCTCCTGCCGGGTCCCTCCCAGTCACCCTCACACCCCCGGGAACCCAATCGAAGACACACCTGCCCCTCCCTCAAACACTGGCCTCACACGCACACACCTTCCCCTCCCTCCCAGAATCCTGAACTCTCCCAACTGGGCCCTGAAGGGGTCAGCAGAGCGCCCTGCCGAGGGGACAGCCCCAGCCTCCAGACCCTGTGTGCGGGTGGGGGGGGGCACTGCCATCCCCCCCAGTGGGACAGAGCCTACCTGTCTACACTTGGTTTCTCCACGAGAAGCCCTGAGAACCCCCACATCACTGCCTCCAGCTGCTGCGTCCACACTCAAGCCCCAGCCCCAGCCCACCCCCTGCCCGCTGGGCCACCTCCTAAAGGACGGAAGTGGGGGGGCCTCCCCAGGAGAGCAGGGCAGGAAAAGGGCGGTGGAGTAGAGGGCAGGAAGAAAGGCTGGAGCCAAGCCGGAATTCCGAAGGGAAGGGGTCTGAGCAGACGCGTCAGGGGAGGAGGTCAGGCTGACCGGGCCCTGCGCACGGCAGAGCCCCAGGGGGAGGCCAAGGACCAGCGGGTCATTTGTCCCCTAGCAGAGCGGTTGCTGCGCAGGCCAGGCTTCCCCCAGGGCCTGGCCGGGCCACTCCCCACCCCCAGAGGCCCAGGTTCGGGGTTCCTGGGTGCTGGCTCCCCGCAGCGCTGGCAGGACCTGCCGGGCCAGTGCCAGCCGCCAGGCCCCCCGCCCGTGCCCGCCCCTTCCTGGGGGCAGCTGGGGCTTAGAGCCCTACGGCCACTCTACCGAGGGTGCTGGGACAGGCTGGCCAGCCACCCGCCGCGTGTGCACGCTGGGCAGTCGGGTGCCACGCAGCCCAGCACCCTCTCCCAGTGCTCCCGTGGGCCAGGGCTGCCCCGGCCAGCGCTAGCATGTGGCTGTGCGGGGACAGGGGAATGACCCTCAGGCCCCACTGTGCGGGGGGATGGCCACACGTCACCAGCCCCATTGGGAAGACAGAATTGATGGGGTCTCTGGGCGTGGAAGGGAAGCAGCTCCCCACCGGCTACACCATTGTTAGGGACACAAAGGCAAAGCGTTGTGAGGTCACTCTGGGGTGTCCTGGCCCAGGTTCCACTCTGCTCAAGGGTGTGGGCTGCTGGCGCGGGAGCAGGATGGGGTGCCCGACTGGGGGATGGGCAGGATCCCAGCTCCAAGCCCCCGCCCGCCCCCACCAGCGCCTCCGCCCAGGACAGAAGCCAGCCTCTGAGCTGCCTTTGTTTTCTGCTGGGAGCCAGCGAGCGCCCAGGCAGGCAGAGGCACTTTCCCGGCTGTCCACACAACTGTCCCGCCCAGCCCTGGAGAGCCCTAGGCTGGCCTGGTGGGGGGCCAGGTAGTGGGCAGTGGGGCTGGCCGTCCCCCACTGTGAGCCTTACAGGGCTGAGCGCCCTCTGGGATGGGGCCGGAGGACAGGGCAGCTACTGGGGAGCCAGCCGGAAGCCCCTCGGCTCCCGGCCAGGCCAGAAGCTCTCCAGGCCAAATCCGGTCCCTCCCCTGCGGGAACAGCAAACAACCAGCCACCTCCTCCCTCTTGTCAGCAGGGAAGCCAAGTGGCTTCCTCCACCTTGGCCTGTCCCCAGCCCAGACCCCGGCCACCGTCCCCACACGACCAGGGAAGGGCCCCCTTGTCCTGGAGGGCTCCCTCCAGGAGGGTGTTGGTGGGAGGATCGGGGGGCAGGGACTTTGCCACCCTGGCAAAGTCAGGAGAGGATCAGCCAAGAGAAGAGAGTGGCCGGGCACGCCGGACAGCAGGGCGGGAGCGCCAGGGGTGCCGCATCCCGGGGCGTCCTGGCAGACCTGCCGCACTCCTGACCGGCCTGCCCTGACCTTGAGGGGCAGGGGGCACTTGGCCATCTGGGCCCCAGTGCCCTCGCTTGTGGGGGCCCGCATGTCATCCCACCTCACCCGCAGCAAAGTCCTGAGGGAACTCGCGCCAAGGGAGGGAGCACGTTGGGACACGCAGGAGTTGGGAGGCCAAGGTCGCCCCCGCGGGACCGAGTCCAGACAGAGCCCGTATCTGACCCCGGCCCGGTGTGGGCAGAGGTCGAGGTGCAGGTTGCGGGGTGGTCACTGCTGGGGGCCAGCCACGTGTCCACGGGAAGGTCCGTGAGAGGCAGGAGCGCACGGGAGGCTCCCAGAGAGTGCGCCCTGCCGACCCCGACCCCACCCCGCTCCGCGCCTGTGGACTGTGAACCCCGTAGGCCCCCCAACAACCCGGCCTCATCCTGGGAGGAGGACCACGCACTCCCGCTGGGCCCCACCGGCCACTGCGGGGTTCGGGCGTGGCTGCCCCCACCTCGTCCAGCTCCACCCTCCGGCCACACCCGCGTGGGCAGCGCGCCTGGCCGGGCTCGGGGCCGCGCATCCCGGGGCCGCGCATCCCGGGGCGGGGCGCGCGGCTCTGCGGCCGGGGGCTGACCGCGAAGGGCGGCGGTCGCTGGTCCGGCCCAGCACTCACCGAAGTACACGGTCTTGTCGCACTTGGGACACTTGGAGGCCATGGTCGGTGCGCCCGTCGGCCCTCAGCCCGCGCCCTCTCCGCGCCGCCGCCACCGCGCCGCCGCCCCGCCCCGCCCGCCGGCTGCCCGCGCACCCATTGGCTCCGCGGCCGGGGCGGGGCCTCGGGAGCCCGCTCCCCGGGTCCTGGGGGGGCGCCGCGGGGGCGAGGGCGCACCTGCCGGGGGCGCGAGGCCGCAACACCCGCCCGGCGCCCCGCGACGCGGGTGCCTAGCCCGTGTCCATGGCGACGTCGGGGCAGGGGCGGGGCGGGCGGGGGTCCGCATCCCCCTCGGCTCCGGGGCATTCCAGGCTGTTAAGGGCCTTGGCGCGGAAGGCCGGCCCCTGGACACGCAGACGGACGCCGGGCCTTGGCGCCGGGTGCTCCCCCTTCCCGTCCCCGGAGGACCCCACCCACCCGGCCGCGCGCCCCCCGCCCCGTGTCCCTTTGTTGCTCAGTTTCTATAGCAACGGCCGCGCGGCGGGATCGGAGCCGGAGCGGGATCCCAGGCGGGGCGCGGCCACCTGGCCCGGGCCTGGTCCTGCCCCGCCCGCCCCCGCGTGACACCGTCGATGGTGCTGAAGGCTCAGTGGGTGGAGGGCAGGGCGCCCGGCACTTCCAAAAACAGAGAGAGAGAAACTGCTGGAAGCAGGAGGGGGAGGGCGCCGGCCGCGGGCGGGTAGACAGGGGTGGGGAAGGGGATGACCCCGGCCGCTCTCTGTGTTACTGCCGTCCGCCTGCATCCCTCCCCTGGACTCACTAGCTCCGGGCCTCAAAGCAGGAGTGCTAGGGATCCCCCCAAGGCCTCCCTCCAGGGCCCCACAGAGTCCCAACGGGGCCTGCCTCGTCCCCCCGACTCCTCGCTGGCCCCATCCTGGAGCCTGAAAACTGGCCCTACCCACCCAGTGGGTGCTCTAGCTCCTCCCTTGGGGCTCTACCTCCCAGTAAGCCCTTCCCTGGGCCTCCAGCCTGGCGGATGATCCGACCCACAAGCCCAGTGACCCCACCCCGTCTGGGCAGCCCCACCCAGGCCCCTGGGTCCCCGACCCTGTATCTTGGAGGTTCTGTGCCAGACACCAAGGTCTGCCTCTCCCGCTCTCCTCCCCTCTGCCGGATGCACCGGCCAGGTCCCTGGTGCCAGGCATGTTTGCGCACTGGAGTGAGCAAGCCGGTGTCCCACGGCCCTCAGAACCAGGCCCTCCAGCAGCTACACTTTCATGGCAGCCCCGGCCTTGGCCAGCCCCCTGGCCCCCCTGCCCTGCACGCACACTCTGTAGCCCCTGCGACTCCTGTGAGGACAGCGGCCTGGAAACACGTGGTCCCCTCAAGCCTGACCGACCAGCCTGACCAGCCCCTCTCCTGTCTGCACCCTGACTCTGGCCCCTTGCCAGGCAAGGCAGGGGATGGGGGTGGGGAGGCCGGCGATGGGGCTCCCTGCAGGTCACAGCCCGCTGCCGCTGACACTGGGCATCAGGTATCTTCCACAAGGAGGCTATGTGGGAGGGGCCGGGCCCAGCCCCGCCTGGAGAGTGAGGAGCAGAGCCAAGGAAAGGTGTTGGCATGGGCCAGACACCTCAGGGACATGGTGGGGGTCAGACTGGGGGACAGGTGCCCCCCCAGCTACAGCCCCGGGGCCTGACAGGAGGCCCCCTGATGTGACCGTTATTCTGGATCGGTGGACACGGAACAGCAGGGTCCCCCTGAGGCCACAGAGGGCCACAGCGGGGGCAGGGCAGGCTCCCAGGCGGGGGATGGAGGAGGACCTCGGATTTCTAGGGAAGCAGCTAGCCAGCCAGGTGTGTGGGGCGGCCCCTCCCCCAGGGCTACAGTGGCGCGGCGTCCCGGCAACGTTGACAAATAGCACGCTGGGACGTCTTGGCTCTGCTGTGAGGACCCCAGAGCTGGGCTCGGCGGTAGGTGACGGGAAGCCCGGGAAGGGCAGGGGGCTTTGAGGTGCAGCCTCTGCGGTGGGCCCCCCATGGGGATGGCTCTTGCCCACTGGAAATGCCCCTGGGTCTGAGGAGGAAGGAAGTGGGTGTGAGAAGACCCCTGCCCCTTCCTGAGACCCCAGGTCGGGGAAAAGGCTCCCAGGAAGCTGGACTTTGCCAGCTTGGCTCCTGTGGGAGACACCAGGCCTGAGTCTTGGGGTGGGCACGGGGGGGTGCACGCACCAGGCTGCAGACTGAAGTGGCTGGGTGGGGCCGCTGTTCAACACCCCGGCCTGTCACCTTATGGGGCCCCATCATGGGCTGGAGGAGGGCAACCAGCACCCTCTTATCTGTCTCCAGTGGAGGAGCACAAGTAGTTTCTATTTTAGCTCCTGGCTGCAATGTGCACACGTCACAGTGGGGCTGGGGGAGCAGGAGGGAGCCGCACCCCGGGGGGGCCCAGCTGGGGTGGCACAGAGAGGTGTCCCCCTCCCCCCAGACCGCTCCCAGTGGCTACACGCCTCACATCTGTCTTGCTGGTCGGCAAGTGTGGGTGCGGAGGGATGGCCGGAGGTAGAATTTCTGAAAACAATGTACTTGCTGAAATCTGAGCAAATTCTCCCTCTGGAAACTCCACACCTGCCAGGGGCTGGCCCTGCGGCTGCGGACAGAAATCCTCGGACAGCTGGGGCAGGGCTCTTCCAGGACAGGGAGGTGGGCCCCAGCTGTGCTGGCTGCCCTGGTGGGGGGGAGCCACGCGGCCACGGGAGCCAGGCACCTGCCAGTCTGCGTCCCAGGCCAGGGCCAGGCCACCCGCAGCCTCAGCCAGACACAGGGGGTCTCAGCTCCTCCGTGGGAGAGAGGGGGGCACGGGGCCAGCCCTGCGGAAGGCAGCTGTGGGAGTAGAGGGGAGAGAAGGCCAGAAACCCCAGCTCAGCCTGGAGGCCAGGAAAGCCAGAGGTCACATGCTGCTCACTGAGGCTTTACCCCAAAGGGTCCGCTTGCCAACAGACAGAATCTCCCGCCCTGAGCTGTCCACCCACCTGGTGGGCTGCCAGGCCGCCCTTGGCCCCAGCCCGGTACGTGAGCTCTGCCGGGTGCTGGGGGCACAGGACGGCCCCAAGGCTCACAGCAAGGAGAGGGACGGGACAAAAGACACAGGAAGGGCTGGTTGGTTTTTCCTTTTTATAACTTTTTTTTTCTTTGTTTTTTTTAATATGAAAATTACTTGAAAAGACCAGGGGCCAACCCCACCAGGCAGCTCGGCCGGCCGCTGGCCATGCCGATCCTAACATTCCAGATGTAAGTTTACAGAGCTTAAGTTCATCTACAAAAAAAGTAATAAAAATAAAATTTAAAATGGCACCTTCAACAGAACACAACGAAACTTGCCGCCGCACGCGAGGCCCGCAGTGGGTGCGGGCACCGGGCGGCTCCTCAGCTCCGCTCCGGCCAGAAAGTAAACACAAAGCTAAAAACGACTCCAGGGCTTTCTGGGAGTAAGTGAAAGCGCACTTGCCCCCAAGGCGCCCGGAGGAGCAGTTTCTCTGCAGGGGTGGGGCGGGAGGGGAGCACTACCAAAACCGGGCGGGCGGGGACGGGCGCGGGCGGGCGGGGGCGCGGGCTGTGGTCGGAGTGGCCTTGCCGGGCAGCGGGGCGCCTAGTCCTCGATGACGATGGGCTCGTCATTGACGGGGGCCGGTGGGGGCGGCCGCAGCGGCAGGGCCTGGCTCTGGCGCAGGGCAATGGGCTTGTAGGGCCTGCGGGCGGCTCGCTTGGTCTCCGAGGAGGATAGCAGCTTGCGGATCTTCCTGTGGACGCAGCGCCACCCGCAGGTGACCAGGGAGCGGTGGCCCCCCACTGGCCTCGGGGAGGCCCCCCAGTCCCCTCAGTCTCACCCCTGCTGGCCTCAAGGAGGTCCCCTGGCGCCCCCCCCCCGCCAGCCTCGGGGAGGCCCCCCGCCCCCTCCCCCGCCAGCCTCAGAGAGGCCCCCACCTGGTTTCCTCGGTGGCCATGTAGAACACATCGTCAGGAGCATCGATCCAGTTCATCCTCCGCCGCTTGACGGGGGGCAGGGAGCCCCCGCGGATCAGGCGCACTTTGGTGGGGTAGGACTTCCCGTTGAGCAGGAGGTTCCGGCTTGGTCCCTGTGGCAAGGGGAGGCCTGAGAGGGCACCCTGGGGGCCTCCGTGCTGCACCCCGAAACCCCCGAGGCGGCAGTCCCCGCAGGAGGCATGCAGGCAGGGGGCCCGCGGAGGGCCAGGGCCACGCTGGAGCCGGCCCCCGCCTGGTCCCGCTGAGCCTCCCTGGTGCCCCCGACACAGGGCCCGACGGGGCCGCCCAGGCCTCCCCACCAGCCAGGGTCCCCCTAGGCCCAGCCGCTCAGCCAGCCCGTCCTCTTACCATGTGCCTGGTCTGCCCGTGGTTCGCCAGACCTGACGAGGGGAGAGCAGAACGTGAGCCCCCGTAGCCGAAGGGCAGGAAACCTGGGCCCACACCCTCCCGTGGTCCTGGCCGAGCCCCAACAGCCCCCAGGGGATCCCACAGCTCTGGGGGCTTGGAGGGCCCCTCCGGCCCAGCCAGCAAGAGCGGCACAGTCTTGGGGGTCGAGGCGAAAGGCCAGGAGCCTCGGTTCTGACGGCACTGTGCCTGCCACGCGGGCTGCCTGCCCTGGACGGGGCTCGACAGTGGGGCCCAGGCCGCAGGGCAGCCAGGCAAGGCCGCGTACAGCAATGAACCCGGCGGTGGGAACCCCTCATCCAGGACCTCCCCTCCTTGGGCCGCACTGGGCTGCTTCCCAAGGGGCTCCAGGCATCCCTCGTGACCCTGGGGCCACGCGCCCTGGAGGAGTGGACAGAAGCTTCTAGGAGTGGCCAGGACACAGACACTCCCACCCCATGGGCTGAGGGTCTGGGGCTGCAGGCCTCTGTCAGTGACCTCTGGAGGAGCCCAGTGCTAGGTCCCGGTCCCCTCAGCCCCCAGACCCCGGCCACGGCACGCAAGGCCCCTGGCTCCCGCGTGCACACTGAGTGAAGACCTGGGCAGAGAAGCCAGGCAAGCCCGCGCCCGCCGCCTCCCCTGCTCCACCTGGGCCCGTGGGTGTGCACATGCACGGGGGTGTGCCCGCGTGAGCGAGTCCCGTCAGAGGCCTCCTAGGGCCAGCTCTTCCCAGATACGCTTCTTGGCCAAGGTCCATCTCTTGAGCGACTGCCCAGCCCTCCCCTCTGCAAACCACCTGCTAGCGGGGGGAGCCCTGGCCAGGGCGGGGGGTGGGGGCCGCTGCACGTGGCCTGCAGCCCCAAGGCCCAGCGCTACTTACCCAGGTAAGTGCCTATCAGAGCGACGGGTGCAGAGGGAAGAAAACACACGGTTAGCACTAGTTAGATGGCGAGTGTGCGCGCGGCCAGGGGCCAAGGACAGTCGCTGGGTGCCGAGCGCACGTGCCCGGGTGGGCTGGGTTAGTGAGTTAAGGCCGCAAGGGCACCAGGGCCCAGGCCCTGTCCCAGAGCTCAGCTCATGCCCGCCCAACAGTCTGGCAATGCCCCAGGGGCGAGGCTGCCCGGCGGTGCCTCAGGAGGCCAGCGGGTCTCCTGTCGTGCTGGGGCTGAAGGAGACACAGCAGCACACTGACGGGTGAACCACAGAAGTCGTTAACTTTATGCTCCCTGCTCGTTAACAGCTTTTTAAAGAGGAAGCCCCAAAGCTCGAAGCTGCCCGCGGCCTTCTGTGGGACGACCCTGCTCCCGGGGAGTGTGAGCACAGAGCAAGCAGGCTGGCCCCCACGCAGAGACGGGCACGGTGGGGGGGCTGGCCGCTGAGAGATGGGCGGGCGGCCCGGGCGTGACAGCAGGGGCACTGGGGACCCAGCGCAGGCGCCAGGAACGCGGCGGCAGAAGCGGCGCCGGAGCCCCCGGATGGTCCCACAGGACGTGCTGCGGGGGCTCCAGACGCGGCCGAGAGGCAGCACCCGGGACAAGGCCAGGCTGGATGACCACCGCCTGCTGCCACTCGCAGGCCCCCGCGCCTGGCCCGCCACCGTGGCCGGCACCCTGTGCAGGCGGCTCAGGGCGGGACTGTGCTTGCCAGCTCACAGCGCGGGGCGCCCGCATCAAGACCCCGTCCTCCCAACACCCCTCCTGCCCCCCCACGCGGACCCTGCTGCAGGCCGACCCTCCAGAGCCCAGCGGCCCCTCATTGCCGCCGGGGCCACCCCAACCCCAGCACCTTCCCGGGAGCAGCGGCAGAGGCCGCAGAGGCCCCTTGCCCAGCTAGGGAGGCAGAGCAAGGCCCGGAGACACTGGCGGAAGGACGACCGACGGGCCTGGACGCTCCAGAGTCCCGCCTCGAGCACAGCCAACCTGGGCGCCTGTGGTGGCAGCGTCTCGGTGCGCCTGCCCCGCCCCCCAGGCCCCGCACCCCGTGTCGGCCTCAGTCCCCTTCCCCTGGGTGCCCCACCCCACGCGGGAGAGGGTGCTGCTGCCGCCTTGGCTCTGGGACCCCTTCCCCCAGGGTGCCTCCCTGTGCCGTGTGGACCACGCGTAGCCCACAGCTCGGTCCCATGTGCCTCCACTCGGGAGGACGGGGCCCTGGAGCCCCCCCACTGGGCAGGGCGCACAGAGGGTTGAAGGCACAGCACGGGCAGCCACGCGAGCTGAGGCTGACGGCATGCGGGCGGTCACAGCGCGATGGCAGACAGCACAGGCAGGCGGCGGGGGCACCAGGGCCACACGAGAGGACAGTCCACTGACCGGGCCAGGAAGGGTAGCCCACCAGCCAGCGACCCCGGGGCGGGAGACGGCATCTGGGCAAGTTAGGGGAGCACGGGGAGCAGGGTGCGGCCCAGCCCACATGGACTGCCCCGTGGGCGTGCCCTGAGCCGCCCGCCGTGCACCATGCACGCGAGAGCGCAGCACCCAGGCCGGCGGCCGCCCCAGGCCTTACCCCTACTGGGCATCAAGAGGCGCTTCTTCATGTTGCCTGCCAGTGCCCGGCGACAGGAGAGAGAGGGAGAGAGAACACGGTCAGCACGCAGGGGTGCAGCAGGGGCGGGGCCGGGCACCCCAGGGCCGGCAGGCCGTGCCGGCCGCCCCGCCAGAGACTCACCGTCCACCCCGTTGTGCTGCTCGTAGCTCCTCTTGCCCAAGATAGTGGGGGAGCCGTTGTTGATGACGGGGGCCGACTTGGCAGGGGTCAGGCCGCTGAGCACGCCAGACACGCTCTTCACGGGGTCGGGCTTGGGGGGGCGGGGGTGGGTCTCTGTTGGGAGCAACACGGGCGGAGCGTGCTCTGTGGGCAGCGAATGGACACAGCAGCACCTCCGGCCCATCCTGACGGAGGATGACCACAGAGCCCACCGGGGGGGACACCCCCAGTCCCGCACCCCAGGACCCACCGGGGGGGACACCCCCAGTCCCGCACCCCAGGACCCACCGGGGGGGACACCCCCAGTCCCGCACCCCAGGACCCACCCGGGGGGTCACCCCCCATTCCCGCACCCCAGGACCCACCGGGGGAGACAACCCCCATTCCCGCACCCCAGGACTCCACCGGGGGACACCCCCAGTCCTCGCGCACTTAGACCCACCGGGGGAGACAAACCCCATTCCCGCACCCCAGGACCCACCGGGGACACCCCAGTCCCGCACCCCAGGACCCACTGGGGGAACAGCCCCCAGTCCCGCACCCCAGGAACCACCGGGGAGACAACCCTGTCCCGCACCCCAGGACCCACCGGGGACAGCCCCCAGTCCCGCACCCCAGGACCCACCGGGGACACCCCAGTCCCTGCAGACCCCAGGACTCCACCGGGGGACAGCCCCCAGTCCCCGCACCCCAGGACCCACCGGGGGACACCCCAGTCCCGCACCCCAGGACCCACCGGGGGGACACCCCCAGTCCCGCACCCCAGGACCCACCGGGGGACAGCCCCCAGTCCCGCACCCCAGGACCCACCGGGAACCTTCAGTCCACCCAGGACCCACTGGGGACAGCCCCAGTCCCGCACCCCCAGGACTCCACCGGGGACACCCCAGTCCCGCGCACTCCCAGGACCCACTGGGGAGACAACCCCCAGTCCCGCACCCCAGGACCCACTGGGGGACACCCCCAGTCCCGCACCCCAGGACCCACTGGGGGGACACCCCAGTCCCGCACCCCAGGACCCACCGGGGGGGGAGAGACAACCCCCAGTCCTGCACCCCAGGGACCCACCAGGGGGAGACAACCCCATTCCCGCACCCCAGGACTCCACCGGGGACACCCCATTCCTGGCACCCCAGGACCCACCGGGGGGACACCCCATTCCCACCCCAGGACCCACCGGGGACAGCCCCCAGTCCCGCACCCCAGGACCCACCGGGGGGGACACCCCCAGTCCCGCACCCCAGGACTCCACCGGGGGACACCCCCATTCGCACTTAGACTCCACCGGGGACAGCCCCAGTCCCGCACCCCAGGACCCACCGGGGACACCCCAGTCCCGCACCCCAGGACTCCACCGGGGACACCCCCATTCCCGCACCCCAGGACCCACCGGGGACACCCCCAGTCCCGCACCCCAGGACTCCACCGGGGACACCCCCAGTCCTGCACCCTAGGACCCACCGGGGGGGACACTCCCAGTCCCGCACCCCAGGACCCACTGGGGGGACAGCCCCCAGTCCCGTGACACCAGGACCCACCGGGAGACAACCCCCAGTCCAAGACCCCAGGACCCACTGGGGGACAGCCCCAGTCCCGCACCCCAGGGACCCACCGGGGGGGACACCCCCAGTCCCGCACTCCCAGGACCCACTGGGGAGACAACCCCAGTCCTGCACCCCAGGGACCCACTGGGGGGGGACACCCCAGTCCTGCACCCCAGGACCCACTGGGGACACCCCAGTCCCGCACCCCAGGACCCCACCGGGGGAGACAACCCCCAGCCCTGCACCAGAGCCCACCGGGGACAGCCCCTGTGTCCCGCACCCCAGACCCACCGGGGGACACCCCCAGTCCCGCACCCCAGGACCCACCAGGGGAGACAACCCCATTCCCGCACCCCAGGACCCACCGGGGGACACACCCAGCCCCGCACCCCAGGACCCACCGGGAGACAACCCCAGTCCGCACTTAGGACCCACCGTGGGGAGACAACCCCAGTCCCGCACCCCAGGACCCACCGGGGGACACCCCCAGTCCCGCACCCCAGGACCCACCAGGGGAGACAACCCCAGTCCTGGGTACCAGGACCCACTGGGGGACAGCCCCAGTCCCGCACCCCAGGACCCACCGGGGACAGCCCCCAGTCCCGCACCCCAGGACTCACCAGGGGAGACAAACCCCCCATTCCCGCACCCCCAGGACCCACCAGGGGAGACAACCCCATTCCCGCACCCCAGGACCCACCAGGGGGAGACAACCCCATTCCCGCACCCCAGACCTGCCCGGGGACACACCAGCCCCGCACTTAGGACCCACCAGGGGGAGATAACCCCAGCCTCGCACCCCAGGACTCCACTGATGGGGACACCCCCAGTCCACCCCAGGACCCACCACGGGGGACAGCCCCTGTCCCACCCCAGACCCACCAGGGGGAGACAACCCCATTCCCACCCGACCCACCAGGGGACACCCCCAGTCCCGCACCCCAGGACCCACTGGGGACAGCCCCAGTTCCCGCACTCCCCAGACTCCACCAGGGGGAGACAACCCCCATTCCCGCACCCCAGGACTCACCTGTGGTGGGACACACCCAGCCCCGCACCCCAGGACCCGGCTCCGGGGAGGACACCCCCAGTCCCGCACCCCAGGACCCACCAGCGGGAGACATCCCCCAGTCCCGCACCCAGGTCAAGGGGGACACCCCCAGTCCCGCACCCCAGGACTCCACCGGGGGACACCCCCAGTCCCGCACCCTGACCCACCGGGGGGAGCAGCTCCCAGTCCCGCACCCCAGGACCCACCGGGGGAGACAACCCCCAGCCCTGCACCCCAGGACCCACTGGGGGACAGCCCCAGTCCCGCACCCCAGGACCCACCACAGGGGGAGACAACCCCATTCCCGCACCCCAGGACCTGACCGGGGACACCCCAGTCCCGCACCCCAGGGACCCACTGGGGGGACACCCCAGTCCCGCACCCCAGGACCCACTGGGGGGGACACCCCAGTCCCGCACCCCAGGACCCACCAGGGGGACAGCCCCAGTCCCGACCCCAGGACTCCAATCGGGGACAGCCCAGTCCCGCACCCCAGGACCCACCGGGGGACACCCAGTCCCGCACCCCAGGACCCACCGGGAGACAACCCCCATTCCCGCACCCTAGAGACCACCGATGGGGACACCCCCCCAGTCCACCCCAGGACCCACCAGGGGGACAGCCCCCAGTCCCGCACCCCAGGACCCACCAGGGGGAGACAACCCCATTCCCCGCACCCTGGGACCCACCCAGGGGGACACCCCAGTCCCGCACCCCAGGACCCACTGGGGGCACGCTCCAGTCCCGCACCCCAGACCCACCGGGGGAGACAACCCCCATTCCCGCACCCCAGGACCCACTGGGGGGACAGCCCCCAGTCCGCACTTCAGGACCCACCAGGGGGGACAGCCCCCAGTCCCGCACCCTAGGACCCACCAGGGGGACACTCCCAAAGTGCCGCACCCCAGGACCCACCAGGGGGACACCCCCAGTCCTGCACCCCAGGGCCCACCGGGGACACCCCATCCTGCACCCGGCCCACCGGGGACACCCCAGTCCCGCACCCCAGGACCCACCGGGGGAGACAACCCATTCCCGCACCCCAGGACCCACCACAGGGGGGACAGCCCCAGTCCACCCCAGGACCCACCAGGGGGACAAACTCCCCCAGTCCCGCACCCCAGGACTCCACCAGGGGGACACCCCAGTCCCGCACCCCAGGACCCACCCAGGGGGACACCCCCAGTCCTGCACCCTGGTCACACCTGGGGACACCCAGTCCGTGTCTCCAGGGCCCACCGATGGGGACACCCCCAGTCCACCCCAGGACTCCACCAGGGGGACAGCCCCCCAGTCCCGCACCCCAGGACCAGCTCAGGGATAAACCTCTGGTCCCCGCACTCCCAGGACCCACCAGGGGGACACCCCCAGTCCTGACTCTGAGCTCACCGGGGGGACACCTCAGTCCTGCACCCCCAGGTTCACCTGGGATACACTCTGATTCCAAACTCTGGGCCCACCGGGGGACACCCCAGTCCCGCACCCCCAGGACTCCACCAGCGGGAGACCCTGTCCCGCACCCCAGGCCTCCACAAGGGGGACACCCCCAGTCCCGCACCCCAGGACCCACCAGGGGGGACACCCCCAGTCCCGCACCCCAGGACCCACCAGCGGGAGACATCCCCCAGTCCCGCACCCCAGGGCGAGACACCCCCATCCTGCACCCGGGGCGTCCTGTGAGCAGGAGCCAAGCAGGGCTGGGCCCAGCAGGTCACTGGGTGACTGCCAGCAGCTGGAGAGCTTCAGACACAGGCCCATAAACAAGCAGGCCCATCAGAGGCGTCGGGGTCCAGGCCACCGGAGCTGATGGCAGAGGGCTGGCAGCTGGCCAGACGGTGAATTAACGGCCGGCTGGCCCAGCCAAGGACACGCCCCGCTAAGGGCTGGCGACGGCAGGCTCAGGCTCATACCTGCCCGGGCTCCCCAGCTCTCCGTGGCTCTCAGGACGGGCTGAGGCCCAGCCCCGAGGCCCAGACCCCAGACACACAACGATGCCAAATGCGCTTGTGTCCACATGGAACACGCTTAGCTCACGGTTCTGGAATGTCCTTCTCAGAAGGTCAGACACCTCCATGCTAAGAGGGACTGACTCGCGGCCCCGCCCAAGCCCACAGAAGTGGCTGGTTCTGCTCCCACCTGCCCAGGCTCCCTGGCTGAGCCCCCAGGACAAACCGCCTATGGCTGGCGGAGCGGGGGGCAAAGTGGCGGCAGAAGCCGCCGGCCGAGGTGTCGAGGGTCCCCAGGCCATGAGGGCCCACCCTGGGAGCTGCTGACTAGCTGCTCCGGCTCGGCTCGCCCCGCAGGGAGCCTCCCCTTGGGGGTGGGGGGTGAAGAGCCCCTGTGGATGTCTGCAGCGGGGGCCTGTCCTGGGTGTGCCCAGCCCAAACCCCGGGCCCCGGGGAGTGCGCGGGCTGCAGCAACACACAGGCAGCTCCGGGGCCCAGGCCGCGGTCAGGAGCTGTGGGAGGGCACGCCCCTTCCCCGCAGGTGCCTGCTGGCTGCGCTGCGCAGGGCTGGGGCAGGCTCACCTAGATACCGGAGCACGGCTTCCAGGGGCTTCCGCACGGCCTGCTTCAGCACCAGTGGGCTCTGGGACGCTTCGGGCAGCCGTGCCGTGCCTGTGGGGGCCCGGCATACGTGAGGGGGGCCCGGGGCCAGGGCTCCCCACGCGGCACCCCCATTTCACCGTCATCCCCCTCCTGTGGGAACAGAGCATGGGGCTGGGGGCCGCCACTCACACTCAGCCTTGATGGCCGCGCTGTTGATGGGCATGTAGGGGTGCCGGGCCGCATGCCACGGGCGCAGAATCTCTCGGCACAGGCGCCGGGCGATGCGCGTGAGCTTGGTGGTGTGCAGGTAGAAGGCCTGTCTCGTCTTCATGGCGAATTTGGGGCTCCCGCTGCTCCGCGCTGGGATGCCGTGGGGGCTCTGCGGAAGGGGGCGCGCCGCCCCGACACAGCGCCATGACCGCAGGCCGGGTGCACAGCCGCGCGTGGGGGCGGGGAGGGGCGTCCACTTACCATGTTACTGCGGTTTGGTCCTGGCCTCTCTCCATCTAACCGGGTTGGCATTTTCAAGCCACCATATTTCTTCCAATATGTCCAGCAAGATGCGCAGAGGCGACACTGCATGTTAGGGGGACCCCAAGAATACCACTGGTAAGACTGGGCGGCTACGGACAACAAAGTTGGAGATAGACGGGTCCTTAAGCAGAACCAGTGACGGCAGAGAGCATCACACAGCGTCGCCCGCCCACCCACCCGCCGAGCCGCCCCACCGCGGGCCCACGCACCCCGCCAACCCGCGACGAGGGCTTCCCCCGGGCAGGGAGTGACCCCCGCCCCTGCCCCCAGCCAGGACCCCGGGACGGTGCAGGGCGCCCGGCGCTGGGGGTGGGTCCCGGTGCCAGGCGGCGGGCACTTACTGTAACAGCTCTCGCAGGCTCGGCCGGCCCCAGGGCTCTGGCCTGGCGCCCCGGCCCCATTCACCACGCCTGCCTTGACGTTATTGACGCTGATCTGGTTCGGATTTGGCTTGTTACTTAGGGCAAGGGAGAGAGGAAGGGCGTCACGGGAGCGCCACGACGTCCGTGCGCGGCTCCCAGGAAGGCGCAGGCGAGGCTGTCGGGCCCTGGCAGCCCCGGTCCACGCCCAGGGTGCATGGGCTTTCTGCCACCAGGGCTGTGCTCTGCTCCAACTGGAACCCCGGGCCGGGTGGGCTTGAGTCCTGACGCCCTTGCTTCCCGACAGCTGCTCCACGCCCACCCTGGCCACCGAAGGGATGACAGGGGCCTGCCCAGCCCCAGGGGTGGTGGGGACACGGGGAGGGAGCACTCACTAGTTGGGAATATACACTTGCTTTAACTTGCTCTCCGCCTCTGCTGCTTTCAAACGTTTCTGGAAACAGGAGCCACATGTGAGGGGCTGCGCGTGGGGGAAGGGCTGCCTGCCGGCCCCCCGCGCCCCCAGTGTCCCCGGGGTGCCCACCTGCTGCACGTATCTGTCGGTGGTCTTCCACATGTAGTAGTACTCGATGATGCTGGTGAGCGACTTCCAGGGCAGCTACACGAGAGGGGCGGGCGTGAGGCCGCAGAGGGCCCCTCCCCGACCAGGGGCCCCTCCCTCGCCCCCCGTCCCCTGCGCTAGTGGCCTGGCGGTGCCCCTCCCAAGAACTCCAAGTTCCTGAGGCATCAGCAACACAACTTTCTGAGTTCTGTTCACGCGGCTGTTTCCAGCACCGGCCTGGAGCCCCGGGGCCTCCTGCCGGGCCAGCCCTTCCTGCTCTGCCTGCGGAAACGGGGTCCTCCACATGCGGAGGAAGCGTGTCTGTGGCGTGCATTTAACTACGACACCCGCCCCGCTGCGTCCAAAATGCAGATGATGTGTGTACTGCATTCACTCAAGCCGCCACGGAGGTGGCAGCGTGGTCTCAAAGTTGGGGCGCAGGCCTGTGGCCGCCGGGCGAGCCTGGCCGGGCGTCATCTGCGGCCCCATCTCCCAGCGGTTGCTCGTTCCTGGTCCCTCGCTCACCGCGTCTGGGACTTCACCTGATTCCCGTGTCACGCTCTGGGTGAGCAGGACTTCGGCTGTCCGCTCAGCCCCCCCACCTTTGGGGGGGTCCCTTCTGCCTTCTGGAGGCTTCCCAGGAGCCCACGAGTGACGCTCCTGATCGGGCCCCGCCCCGCTCCTGGCGGCTCTGCTGCCCCTCCAGACCACCCGCCGAGTTCACTGTGGTGGAGGCTGACCTTTTAGATGACTGTGTTCTCACAGGTCACAAGGGCTGCAAGGGATCCCTGAGGGCACAAGCCCTGCTCGGGCTGCCATTCCCGGGGGACACACTCAGGGGACACAATACATGGACGCCTAAGGCTCGGCTGGTTAAAAACAACCAACAGCTGGCACACGCCCAGGCGGCCAGTGCCAGGAGACCCTGGTGATACCCAGTGCTGACCTCGGAGCTGGCAGCAGGCGGGCTCTCGGCCACGGCCCTCCCAAGAGCCACATGCGGACGGTGGGGCTGACACACTGGTGGCCCTGGGGAACGGGGTCCCGAGCCCACCCGTGGCACTCACAAAGTCCTGCTGAATGTCCGTGAAGTCCTTTCCGTACTTCTCCAAGGCCTCCTCGAAAAGGCTGGCCTCGGAGGCCGACCACTCCTCCATCTCGTCCCTGCAGAGCACGGGCCCGCCCTGCGGCACCAGCGCCGAGATGGCCTTGGCCACGTCATACACGCTCCTGTGCAGCGTGTCCATGGCGTGGAACTGTGGCAGGACACGCGGGGGTCACTCGGGGCTGTGTCCCAGCTGCTTCAAGGACCCAGGGAGGCCCCACGCGGGGCTGGCCGCCCATCCACCCAGGCAAGGACCAGGACAGCCCGAGGCGGCGGCCAGGGAGCCCAGGGGAGTCTGGGGGTCTTTGGGGGGGGTCTCTGAGGAACAGGAGAGACGGCGGTGGGCCGCCTGGCGGGCTCTCTGGGAGGGCGTGGGACAGGCCAGCCCAGCCGCGTGGAGCCACCTGCTGGCCAGTCCCTGCCTCGCCAGGCTGCTGCGGAGACACGGGTGGGGGTGGGGAGGGGAACAGCGGCCCCGGGTGGGGCAGGGACGCAGCAGCCCAGACACGGTGGCCCCAGCACGCAGGCCGCTCACCAAGGTGATGTCCCGGGAGGCGGCTGCGGCGCTCATGTGCAGGCTGGGCTGCCGGACGGAGCTGCTGCAGTCCAGTGCTCTCGCGAAGGTGCCCACGGAGCTGGGGGCGGGGGGCAGGGAGACACTGACCACTGGAGCCCGACTTACAGAGGGTGCCCTGGCCAAACCCAGAGCACACCAGGCTAGGAGGACACGGCTGGCCAGGAGGCCCCAGGGACAGAGCCTGCCGCTGGCGGCCACCGCCTGGGGCCCTCCCTCGTGGTGAAGGTGCAGGGTCCAAGGAGACGTGCGGGGGCCTTCTGGGCACGTGGCTAACCGTGTCCTCACGGGGCCTCCCCTCCCACGGGCCCAGCCCCAGGCCTAGCCCAGGGCCATGCTGGAGCAAAGGCCGCTTCTTGGAGCCCTGCTTCCCAAAGCCCGGATGTTAAGGGCCACGTCCTCCTTTCCCAGCTACCTCTGCCCCAGGTCTTCAGGACAACAGCCCACGGCCCACCCACACGTGGGACCAGCCTCTCTGTCCAGTCCTTCAGTCCTGGGGTCCAGCCTTGTCTGTGCCTGGCCTGAGAGGCCACCACTGGTGGGTGGCCCCTGAGGTACGCAGGCAGCTGCCAAGGCCAGCCCCTCCAAGGCAGCGCTGCCCCCAGGACCCTCAGGGCCCCCACAGCAGCCCCGGCAGCCCCCCAGTACAGCAGGGATGGGAAAGATCGGGCCAGACCTCTCTGGAACTGGAGGAGGGGGAGTCTCAACAGAGTGAGGGCCCAGCCAGCAGGGGCAGGGCAGCCATTTGGCCCCCGTGCCTGGAGTCCAGGCAGACCCCCCGGTGACCACTCACCGGGCCACCACCAGGAACTGGTCGATTTGCTTGTCTATGAGCGGGTTGTGTGCCTCCCACACCTTGGTCTCCAGCCGCGACTGGTCTCGGCCGTCCTCCTCGCCTACGAGAAATGCTGCTGCCAGCAGGGCCCGAGCAGAGCCCGAGGCTTGCGGCCTTTTGGAGCCAAGGGTCCTGGGGGATCAGCCTGCCGGCCGCAGGGCCACACACCCTCTCGCCTCTGCTGGGGCTCAGGGGGGTAGTGAGCCTGGAAGAGGAGGCTGCAGCGGGCATGCGCACGGGCACACACATGCACACACAGCAGCGCACACAGGCGCACACGTGCGCTGTTGGGCGCGGACTTCCAGGTCTGCTCGGTGCACGCACACGCTGGGTTTCCACCTCTGCAAACAGTGCGAGCTCCCGGGCAGGGACTGGAGGAGGCTGAGGAGACGCCTGGGGGTGGGGGGGCACCTGCGGCCCGAAGCACCCAGGAGTGGCGACAAGGCAGAGGCAGCTCGCCTGGCTCTAATCAAGCTCCCAATCCTGAGACCCCACAGGGCCACGAGGCCCACTCAGCTCCCGGGCCGTGGGACTCCGGTGCGGCCTCGTCCAGTGGTGGCGTCTGCCACCCAAGGGCTCCTCACGGTGCCCAAAAGGCTGGATTTCAGTTTATCCTCCTTCTAGGGGACCCCACCCCCGGCCGCTCCCGATTGCAGACGCCAGGGCAGGGCTCCCGGATCCAGCAGGCACGGCTGCTCTGCAGGAAGTAAATTCACACACGGAGAATGGGGCGGAGGCCACAGGAGATGCCTGGGAACAGTGGGGACCCTACGAGGCCAGCCCCAGAGGGAGGACACCCCACAGCCATCGGTGTCTGGCTCCGTGGCCAAGGCCATGTCCACAGTCAGCTCAGGCCCTCAGGCTGTACACGTGCAGGAGGCGCTCAGCTCGCCGGGGCTGTGGAGGCAGCGAGCTCCTGACCACACGCGGGAACCTCTTGGGCACATCCCAGCGTGGTCAGTGCCCAGGAAGCCCACTGGGAGCCTGGTGAGCGGGCGGCTGGCGCTACTGCGAGGAGCAGGCGGAGCACGGGTGGGAAGTTCCTGGCATCGTAGGCGGTGTCCTTCCTAGGGGGACTCCCTGGTCCCCCCAATTTGGGGTCCAACACTTCCTGGCCTCTGTGGTCTGAGGCCCACGACCACCGCACACCCACGTGAGACTTTCAAACGTGTAGAGGAAAGCACGCGCCTTCGTTCACTGTGTGCCCACCGTGCTGCAGTGCCCTGGAGCCGGGAGCGAGAGGCAGGGCAGGGGAGCCCGTGCTGCTCGACCCAGACCTGGTACCCAGGTTCCCGCCCCAGAAACTGAGGCCAGCTGACAATCAAGACTCCAGTCGTCACCGTCCCTTCACCCTCAGCCGGGCCAGGAAGGTGGGACCCGGCACCAGCCAGTGAGGCTAGCAGAGTGGGGCTGCCGCGGGCACACTGGCATGTGGCTGGCAAGCAGCAGGCCGGTGCGGGAGGGTAGGAGGGGTGCAGGTGGCTCAGGGCAGCCCCCAGAAGCGGCCAAGGGCCAGAGAGCGGATGCAGGGCAGAGGGCACCTGTGTGGTTCCTGGCGTAGGTCCCCACCGCCCACCTCCTCACTCCAACCAGCAGGATTCTCCCCTCCCCCGCCACTGCCCTGACAAACATCAAACAAGGGGAAGCCAGTGTGTGCGTGTGTGTGCGTGAGTGTGTAGGTGCGTGGCATGTGTCTGTGAGCACATACGTGCGTGCACGTCAGTGTGAGCATGTATGTGAGCACGCAAGTGTGAGTGCACATGGACGTGCGCGCGTGTGGTACGTCACACAGGCAGGTAGGTAGGGGGCAGTGAGCACACAAGTGTGAGTGCACATGGGCGTGCGCGCGTGTGGTACGTCACACAGGCAGGTAGGTAGGGGGCAGTGCGCGCATGTGCGTAAAAGGAAAAAACGCACGTAAGCCAAGGCCAGGTGTTTTTAAAAACTACATCAGCCTCAGAGAAACGGGCCATCAGGCCCACAGGGAGGGAGCAAAGAAAGAGTCCCGAGGATCCCAGACCCACTGGCCACACACACGGCTCGCTGCACACACAGGCACCGAGGAGCCCACCGAGGGCCAGGAGACCTGAGGCCGGGTGTCCTCCTGCCGAGGCAAGACGCGGGTCCCTCAGGTCGCCGTGGGCCACACGGGAGTCACGGACGGCACCACCCACAGCAGAAGCCAGCAATGCGGGCAAATTCCATTCAAGCAAGTTTTTAGGGAAAAATCTTCAAGAGCTGCCCAAAGGAAGCACGCGGCTGCCCCGCTCTCGGCCCAGAGCCCTACCTTCCTTCAGCAGGTCGGTGATGTCCGCCTGGTAGCGGTTCCCCACGCGGATCTCACCCTTGTCCGCCAGAAGGGTCTTCTGCTGGGGGTCGTAGACCAGAGAATAGAAGAAGAAGTCCTGGAAAACAGCACAGGAGGCCGCGTCAGCAGGGGCCGCTGCGGGGCCGTGAGGGGGCAGGACACGCGAACGCTGGCGCTGACAGGCCGGCACGCTGTGGCCAGCGCCGCGGTCACCGCGGTCACCGCGAACACAGGGGAGCGTCCAAGCCACAAAAATGCTACAGCCCAGTTCACGGGTGGCGGTCACTGCAGATGCGCACACAGGCGCTGCCCGGCTGTGTTTCGTAGGAACTGCGTCGAGCTGTTTGGTCATTTCCAGCGAGTTCAGAGGCCTGACTGGCCCACCCTCGGGGCTCGCCCTGCCCTGTTCCCACAACCCTCTGCTGCCCCAGGCCCCCAACTCGGTGACCCTGCCTGCGCTGCTTCCCCGACGCCCGAGGGGATGTGCAGACACGGCTCAGTGGCCGGTCTTTGCACTTGTGAGGACCATGTGCTCCCTGAGCAGGCAAGTGGACACCAGCAAAGGGCCAGGCCCTGCCCCTGGGAGACACGGGCCGCAGGTACACCGTCCATGCCCACAGTGGGCCGTCCTGTAAGGCTCGCCGCCACGGCTGCCTCTCAGCCCCTGCAGACCCCTTCTCCATGTCCCCAGTGCGGGCTCTGCTCAGGCCGTGCAGCACCCCAGGGACAAACCCACTGTCTGGAAACATTTTCAGCTGTCACAACTCGGAGGTGGCATCCGTGGGGACCATCCCACAAGTGCACGAGGTCCCCATGCTTGTCTGTGGGACCAGGTGGCGGCCCCACAGCCCCCACCCCTGGCAACGCCGATGCTGTTGATTTCACAGACTCGGGAAACCTGCCGTGGCCCGGCAGCCGTGGCTGTGGCTCTGGCTCAGCCCCAGGACAGGATGGGCAGGGGGCCCGCAGGGGGACGCGTCCCGGGCTGAGCCCCTGCGGGGCGGGCAGGAGGCCAGCCTCACCTCCCGCTCCAGGTAGGACTTGAGCGACTCCGTCTCGTTGAGTAGGGTGACGCTGCACTTCCCTCTGCAAGAGAAGGGCGCGCGTCAGGGGGGCAGGGCGGACCGTGGGCACCCGCCGGGCTGCTGGGTACCTGATGTGGGTGGCAGGCAGCGACTCCAGCTGCCGAGAGAGGAAGAGCTCGCGGTGCCGCAGCTGGTGCTTCAGCTTCTCGGGCAGGTCCACCATTTCGGGGTTCTCCATCTCCTCCTCTATCTCCCCTGAGGGGTGAGGGTGAGGGGTTCCTGTGAGCCCCGCTGAGCGGCCTGCCCTGCCTGCTGACCCGGGGCCCCCCCGCCTGGCACCCGCCCAGCCGGCTCATGAGGACCCTCCACGTAGGTGGCTCTCACCTTCCTCGCCGTTGTCGGCCCCCGGTCCGGTTTTATAGCAGACTGACAGAGCTACGTGACAGACAGACAGACAGGGCCCGGGCCACAAGTTAGCAAGGGAGCACCGCCCGCCCACCGGGCAACCCATGGCCTGGGGCAGCGCCAGATCAGGTCGGCAGTGCACTTGTCATCCCCAGAGTGTGGACCCAGGGGCCCTCGGCCACCCCTCCAGGGCTGGGGCAGCAGTGCCCAGGGGCAACACACGGTACTGGGGGTCAGGTGACTCTGGAGGCATGGCGGAGGTCTGGGGCAGTGAGGGGCGGTGCGGGGGACGTGGGGGCCGGGGCAGGGACACGCAGAAGTGGGCCACCCCACAGGGCTGCTGCACCTGGGCAATAATCTGGGATGCCCTAGTCTCCATCCAAGGCCCTATCCCCACCCCCACCCACAGTCCTCTGCTGCCCCCCGGTGGTGACCGAAGGGAGTCTCCAGGCGCCCCAAGTTCAGAGGGCCAGGCTAGGAACGCCATGGGAGGTGTTTGCTCCACGTGTGTGGGCCACCAGGGTCCAAGTGTCCACTGCTGGCTTCGTCTGCCCCCTGCCCACTCCTGCAGACCCCCAGGCACACCGCACCCCCCAGCCTGGGGTCATCACTGTGCAGACGCCTGCCAAACAGCCCACCTTATGCCCACGCCCATCCTGTGAAGGCACCGCGGGCCCAGACAGCATGGCTAGGAATGGGGCCAGAGACCATCATCCGGGGCCCCACCCCACAGTGGCTGGGAGAGCCCCACCCGTCAGAGCCGCCATCAGCAGTGGCGAAGAGGGGCCCCAGGAGTGGCCACAGGCTTGGGCCACATCAGCACCCGAGGAGATGGGGAGAGGGCGAGCCTCCCACAGCCCCTGTGCTCCAAGCCTTCCTTCGCGCCTGGTGGGGGGAGGCTGGCCCCAGGCGCTACTGGGGGCCCACCCAGGCACAGGCAGGCTCTGCGCTCCCATCGCACGCCTAGCTCGGCACACACCCCATGAGCCCCGGCAGCTTACTCGGTCACCTGTGTTCCGGACAGCAATGCGAGTGTGTGCGTGCAGGTGAGCACGTGTGTGAGCGCACAAATCTCGGGACACAAATCTCCACGCCCGCTATGACTTGGAGGCTGTTCTGGTTCCCCACGAGGGGCAAGGGCTAAGCAAAGGGTGTCTGGGAGACCCCCGGAAGGGTCTCACTGCTGCAGGGACACCCAGCCCGTGCTGGCGGCTGAATGCCCTGGCAGGGGTGGGCACAGGCCTCCAGACCCAGAAGAAACCCTAGCAGCTGACTGGGGTCTCCCTGGATCTCTCCCTCTGGCCAGAAGGGCCCCAAGGAGGCCCCCAGAACGTCCTCACACCTGCCCCTTGACACTGGTGGGCTCAGGCCTGGGCAGAAGGGTGGACCAGCCTCACCCTGGCCACAGAGGGCTCGCGGATGGGGACATCAGCAGAGGTGCCCTCACGCAATGTGGCTCCTGGGAAAACCTCTGTAACGCCGGGGGGACGGCACGGAGCACGGAGCTTCCTGCCCTGAGGGGGCCACACTAGTGGTCTCACTGGGCCCCGTCACGTATGACGTGCCCTCTGGGACAGCGCTCTGGGCAGCCTTTGGGGACCAGTGCCCACCCCATCAGCTCCAGCGTGGCCGTCCCCAACACTGCCCCCCAGCTTCCTCCTGGAGCCCTCCTAGCCACCAGCTGGCCTCTGCGGGCCTGGCAGCAGCCGAGGCCACCATGTGCCACCACGTGCTGAGGGGGTGAGGACTGCGGTCGCTCTGGGCCAGGCAGTGGACACGGGCGAAGAGATCCTCAAGCATCCACACTGCAAGTCAACAGGGACCCCTCCCCACCTGGGCCTCGGGGACCGGGCCTGGCCAGCCCACCCCTCAAGGTCCCTTCCACCCTGCCGCATGGGACAGAGGCCAGCCTTGCTGACGCCTGTAGGACCAGCAACCGAACAGACTTGTCCTCCGGACTGTGAGTCTGAGACCCCCTGCCCTATGCCCTGACACCCAGAGCCAGGACTGCAGGGGTGATGGGCGCAGGCTTTAGAGCTGAAAGTCAAGGTTCCACTGAGCCCCATCTTGTATGCTTCCCTGGGGCGGGGTGGGGGGAACCACTTCATTGTCCACAACTAGACACAGAGCCCCCTGTGTCACAAGGCCTAGGGTTACAGGACATGCACTGAGGCCTAGACCCACAGCCTCCCCTCAGCGGACGCCCCGTGGGAAGCCGGGCGACACCAGCACAGAACGGGCCGTCCTGGTCCCGGCGAGGGCACAGCCCTACATTCCAGACCTTGCTGTTCTCTCCTCACCCCTGAGGCCTTGGGAGACCCAGTCCTGGACCACCCTGACCCCTCGGGGACCCACCAAGGAGGCCGATCTGGCCTGGGCGTCCTGCCTCTCACAGCACCGTGCTGCAGCTGCGGGCAGAGGGGGTCCCCTGGCCTGGGTCCCGCCCTGACCTGGAGCCTGACCAGGAGCTCATGACTCCCCCGTGTCTGGACCTCCCACCCAGAGGAACTGGGGCTGGGGGGAGGGAGCAGGGACAGCAGGTGGGGCCTTTGTCTACCCAGGGAGGACACCCATGAGTTCCCAGACAGTGCCTGTCCCCGGGCTGGACGGCCCCGTAGGCCAGCACCTGGGGCCAGGATCAGTCACACTGCACAACCACTGGTGCGACCCACCCCAAAAAGGAGAGTCTGGACCCCTCCCCTCGCTGCCCTGCAGGAGGGGCCGTGGGGGACCCGGGGCTGGGGCACACACAGGCAGCCCTGCCTCTGAAGCCGCGCCCCCACGTACGTGGGAGCAGATGCAGGCCAGGCCCCAGCGGACGTCTGCTTCAGATCAGGAGCGCTGGCCGCCGCCGGGCCCCCACCAGGCTGCTGGGAGCTCCCCCACGCCACTGACCCCGAGACTCAGGCTCGAACTACAGAGAGACCCCGTTTCTAAAAGCACTTTCCAGATGTCAGCGTAAACCTCCTGGTCAGGTGGAAATGAGTGAGGTGCAGTGAGACCAGCAGAGGCCTGGCCCCTGCCCCCCTGCCCCCCTCCAAGGCCTCCCCACCATCCCAGGGGTGCTCTCCAGAGTCAGGCCCAGCAGGAGAGCCACCTGCGGTGAGCACACAGCAGGCCCAGCTTTCAGGGAAGGGGCGACCCCGGGGGCCAAGCCCAGGCTGCAGTTACAGGACAGGCAGCCTCACCAGCCCCAAGAGCCCCCCCGGGGAGGGGGAGGGGAAGGAGGGGGCTCCCCCGCAGGAAAGGCCCAGACTCACTGGCGTGCTTGTCGGCCAGGGCGATGAGGGTGCTGGAGATGTCCCGCCTCCGGTAGAAGCACACCACCTTGGCCTCCACGTTCCCGTTGGCCGTCTGCAACAGCAAGGCGGGGTCTGAGCCCCCCCGACCTGACCGACGGCCCAGCAGGGCTGAGCGTGACCAGGAAGTGGCCCATCACGGGGGGGCCGTGCCCAGAGAGATGGGGGCAGTGAGGGACACCTGCAGCTGGCCAGGGAGGGGCCACACAGAGGCCCCCCGTGTCCCCCCCCCACAGGAGGAGGCGTGACTCCTGAGAACAGGCCTCAGAAAGGCAGACCGCGGACCACCATAATCCCACTCTAATCGCTGCCGCAGCTTTTCTGACAGGATTTTTTTTTTTTTTAATGTTTTTTTTTTAATTTATTTCTAGGAGAGAGAGAGAGAGACAGTGTGAGCAGGGGAGGGTCAGAGAGAGAGGGAGTCACAGACTGAAACAGGCTCCAGGCTCTGAGCTGCCAGTCAGCACAGAGCCCGACGCGGGGCCCGAACCCACGAACCGTGAGATCATGACCTAAGTGAAAGTCGGACGCTTAACCGACTGAGCCACCCAGGCGCCCCTGACAGGATTTTTTAAAAGAAAACTCATCTTGTTTTCAATCCACGGAGAAGTGAGGGAGTGCTGCCCCTGCCCCCACCGACCCCCTGCTGACACACTCACCCCTGTCCAAAGGTGCCAGTCCCGTGGGGCCCACCAGCCACCCGCCGCCCCCGCCCCGGGGCCTGGGGTCACCCTCAAACCATCACCTAACCCTGGGCTCTGGTTTTACTGCCACCAGCAGCTCCGGGTTTTACCGTCCACCTCGGAGCGGCCCCTTTCTGCGCACATGGACGTTACCAGACTCAGATGTTACCAGATGTGGACGTTACTGCCCCCCCGTCCTCCCCGCTCCCCGTGCAGACGGGGTTTTGACTAAAAGTCAAGGCCTTCCTTGAACACCTGTCTTCCCCCTGTGCCCACGCCCAAGGGACGGAGGGGAGCCGCCAGGACCAGGCGGGGGACACGGCTCTGGAGTCCGGGGCCCCGGGGGCCAGTGACCAGGGGAGGGCCTGCCAGCTGACCCCCTCGCAGACCTGCTGGGAACCGCCTGCCTGGCCGCACCGAGTGGGTCTGGAGTCCACTTTCCACCAGGCCTGAGCCCCACGTCCCGCGGGGCAGCAGGGGAGGCCGATGGGGGCTGAGCATGCGCCCGCTGGGGCCGAGCCTACAGGCCACCCCTCCGCCACTGTGAGGGGTGTCGAGTCCGAGGGAACAGAGCAGACGCTCCACCGGCCGCCTGCCCTCTGGCCTCCAGAGCCCTGGAATTCCTACTGCCCCGTCGTCAGGGCCCCCCGTCCTTTTAGGTGTGACCCCAGCCGCCCCACCCCGACCTGCCCTGCGAGGGGGGCCACAGGGACACAAACCCAGAGGCCCCACCAGGCTCAGAGTGGACAAGCGTCGGTCACCACCACTGCTCTGTCGGTGCCGTGTGGTCACACAGCGGCCTCTCCACGTCACAGCCAAGGCGAGGGGCAGGGACAGTGCCGGACCGGTCAACCAGGCCACCTGCCCCCTGAGCCACACGCTCTCACTCCACTGCCCCTCGAACAATCTCTCTCTGTGCTGCTTCCTTGTGACCCAACACGTGCTCCTGACTGGCCCAGGACGCTCCCCCCTCCCCCCCTGCGGCCCCTGCGGCTCGGGCCAGGGTGAGCAGGTCCCGGCCAACAAGGCGCCCGTGGGCCACACGGTCCAGCAGCACATGGCCTCCCCGTGGCCCTGACACCTGCAGACCCGGCCTCGGGCCACAGGCCCCCAGCCTCCTGCGGGGCCTCTTGCGAGCACGGGCACCGGGTCAGGACTCGTGCAACTCAGCCCGCCCTTCCCACCCCCTCCCAAGCGTCCCCGGCCACACTGCCTCACAGCCCGAGGAAAGCAGCCTCGAAGAGCACAGCAAGGTCTTCCGTGGTCAGTCGGCGGCCGCCACAGCCCTGCCCCACAGCAGCCAGGGCAGCGAAGGACCTCGGGCCAGGGAGCGCGCTGACCCGGCGGCCGTGCCTGCCTGGCCCCCAGCGCTGCCCGGGGAGCGGCAGGAGAGGCGGGAAGCGCGGGCCCAGCGCCCGCCCCGGTCACGGCCTCGCCCCGCGACCGCCCAGCCCCGGAGGGCCTGCCACTGCTCCACAGACGTGGGTGGAGGGGCAGCACGCGGGAACAGAAGGAAGCACCGAGCGGGCGGAGACCGCGGCCGGAGGGGCCCACGGCAGGGCCCACAGGGGAACGTGGCTGCCCAGGCAGCTGTCTTCCTTCTTCAGCGGGGCCTCCAGCGCCCGGGACCCTGCTGGGCACACCCGTCAGCAGGCCACGGGGGGGGCCCGCCGGCTGGGTCTCCAAGGACACGACTCGGTTCCAGGAAAGTGACTCTCGGGACAAAGCCTCCAGAGGGCCTGCGGCCAGCCCTCCCTCCCGCCCCGCAGGAACCCCCCCACATGCACGTCAGGACCCACGCACGCACGCACGCGCACACACACAGCAGGACCCACGCACGCACGCACTACCTTGTTGAGCTCCTCGATTCTGCGGATCAGGTACGGGTTGCTGGAAGAGTTCTCGAAATAGACGTAGTCTGCAGATAGGAACAGAGAGTGTCACCCCACAGCACTGAACCCTGGGGAGCAGGGCACCCCAACCCCCCATGCTTGCGGCTACAGTTCTGGGGGACAGGGAACAGGACACAAAGAACATGGGGTGCCCACCATCCCAGTGGGGAGAGGAAGTAACCAGAGACATGCCAGTGGGGGCTGGGCACGGTCCCAAGACAAGGTGGGAGGGGCCACCCCAGGCAGGAGCCTGCACCCCCTACACCAGCTGCCCCCTGGGAGCTCTGTCCTTCCTGGGTGAGGCTGGGGGTGCCACACTGTAGCTTCGCCTTGGGGACAGTTTCCCAGGGGCCGCTGCCAGCTGAAAGGTGGGCCCCGTGTCATGCAGGCTGGGCAGGCAGGACAGCCCAGCACTGCCACTATGAGCCCCAGAGACCAGCGTGCTGGGCGGGGGGCTGCAGGGCTCCTGCATCTCCGCCCCCTGCCCCCATGTGGCCCTAGCAGTAAGTGGAGCCCAGGGCTCCCTGGGGTGAGGATGGGGTCAAGGGCCAGAGGAACAAGGCCCAGACAAGCCGCCACCACCAGGCAGGCCCCCTGGAACGCCAGGTCAGCATGAGCTTCCCTCCGCCTCTGTCTCAGGGAGACCCACACTGGGAGGCTGGGAGGCTCACGTGGAAAGCCCGGGACGGCCATGAGGCCACTCAGTTGCCAGCGGGGCCACCTAGCTAAGGCCCTGATGCTGGGGAAGGGTCAGCACCAGGGACGCCTCCCCCTGCTCCTAGGTGCCCGCAGGGGACGGCTGGAATCCGGGTAAGGGCTGGATACGGCCAAATGCCCACACTGAGCACAGGTTCGTCTGAAGGACCTGGCCTGGCTCCATCCCCACGAGAGGTCCCCGCTGTGCCGCCTGGGACCCCGTGGAGGGGCCCAAACACGCATGCGCTTGCTGTTGGCACACACCCGCGGGCTCCCCGTGCTGCAGGGACACAGCTGCGTCAGACGCGGCCATGCCTTCCCCAGCGTTCCGCGGAACGGAAAAGCAAAGACACCACAACCCAGAGCGGAGGCTCAAGGGCTAGCGGAAAACGGGGGGTGGGGGGCAGGGGGTGCGCGTGGACGGGCCCGAGGGAGGTGGAAATGCTCTGAAAATACAGCATGGCGCCGCCGCTCGGCTGGCAGAAGAGGAAGGCTCAGCGGGCTGTGCGCTCGGGACGGGTGGGTTTTCCCTCGCGTAAATCACATCCCAGAAACGCACTGTTCACACCACAGCCTCACACTGAGCTTCAAAGCTTTTGCTTTAAGAAACTAGATTAGGAACAAATTAAACCAAAATGTCATTCCCGTGCACTCGGAACCGGAGACAACCCAAACGCTCAGGATCTCAGCGGCTGACCCCTCGAGGGCGCCTCCCCGGGGGGCGGGTGGGGGCCCACGCGCTCCCCAGAGCCGCCCGCTTGAGGAGCGCCCAGGGCCGCACGTAAGCTACACCGCAGACGACGGGAAACCGAGCAACATAAAACCGCGAATAAGGAGCAAAACGCAGTACAAGTGAAACCAAGCACGGGAGAGAACGCGAAGGACCGACGCAGCTCACCCAGGAAGCAGACACACCCCAGGGCCGGAGCCGAGCTACAGTCGCCGGGGCAGGACGGGCACCGGGCACAGCTTCGCACCAGGATGGAGCCCCGGGAAGACGGAGCAATGGCTTCACAGACCAAACCCACGAGCTCACTCGGAAGCCAGTTCCCTGACGTCTGCTAAGTAAATCGGGCTCATAGGTAAAAAACCTTCCGAAATCAACCAACAAAGTAAAAACAGACAGACAGATGGCCTCCAGGCCCAGGTGGTGTCACCACACCCCGGAGCAGGTTCTGACGCCAGCGCCACCAGCCCACCAGCCCATGCAGAGAGCAGACGCGGAGGGAACGGTCCCCACCAGCCCTCGCGGCCACCGGAGCGCGGGAACAACGCGAGGCGGCTGGAGGAAGCGGCAGTGGGCAAGGCCAGCGGTCGCGGAGCGGACGACGCATCACAGCCAGTGGGGTCCTTCTGAAAACACAGGCTGGTTCAGCGGGAGCCCACCGCGCAGCTGCCTCGGCGGGTATGGGACAGACACGTGCTCCCAACAGAAACTTTTAGAAAACTGGAAATTAGAGGAAGTATCGTCAACCTGATAAAAGGCACACATGGAAAACCTAGAGCTGACATCACACCCAGTGATGAAAACCACACGCTTTCCCCCTAAAATCAGGAATGACGTGAGCACATCGGCTCTCCTGCCATACTTCACAGCCAAGGACTGCGAAGAAGATGCAGATGCTCGGAAGGACGCTCCACACGCAGAGGACATGTCTGTGCTCACGGAAATCCTGAGTCCACACAAAAGCCATGAAAATGAATGAGAGTTTAGCAAACTCCTGGAACACAAGACCGCATATGGACAATACGATTTATAGCAGGTCCAAAAAGCAGTAAATACTTAAGTATCCATTAAATGAAAGACCCACAGATCTTAAAACATCAAAAGCCCTGTGCAAAGAGCTGGAAACTATGAAACACTGGTGAGGAAAATGAACTAAGAGGTCGCAGGTTAGGACACAGGCGCAGTAAAGGGCCCGGTAGCAAAGACCTGTGGCCTGCAGGGCAGGATGCTACACCAAGAACATCATGGAGGCATTAACGCAACACTTCCACACATCTTTTATCGATGAAATTAAAATAAAATAAAAATGGACACAACCTTTCATGATGTTTTTAGTAATTTTTTAATGTTTAATAATTTTTGAGAAAGAGCGAGCAAGCAAGCACAAGAGTGCAGGGGAGGAGCAGAAAGAGAGGGAGACCAGAATCCAAAGCAGGCTCCGGGCTCCAAGCTGTCAGTACAGAGCCTCACGCGGGGCTCGAACCCACGAACCGTGAAATCATACCCTGAGCCGCCCAGATGATCCTCGAACACAAGCTTTCAGAACAACACGAGCCCTGCTGAGGAGAAGAGCCGAACCGTTTGCAGGAGGACCCTTCGCTTCACCACGGTCGAGTCCGGGCCGATGCCCCGTCGGCGCTGACTGCTGGCGTGCGGCGTCTACGGGCAAGCACACACCTTCCTGAGCACACACACCGCCTGGAAGGCATACACTGAGCTCCACCAGTTCTTCTCCTTGACTGTCTCCTTTCAGCAGATGGGAAGGCCTAGACTGTCCACACCCTGCATGTCTGCATGTCCCAAAGGAGAGCGTGGCCCCTAACCTGCTCCTGGGGGATAACCCCAAGCCCTTGGGAGTCCCATGCCTGGTGAGCCACGGCTCACTGGCTGATGCTGGCCACACAGAGTGCTAACGTGACCTGCGGTGGGGCCAGACACACACAAGGTTGGGCATGACCGCTCAGCTGCCGTGGCAAGCACGCTTCGGGCACACGGTCACAGGTGGTGCCCGGAGAGCCAAGCACTATCTGCCGATCCCTGGGAGAGGCCGGCTGGAAGCCTGGGTCCTGACTGGTGTGCTCTTTACTTCTGCTGACTTTGGTGTGAATGCTTCTGTTGTAACCAACTGTAAGGAGGGGCATGAAGTCTTCAAGGAGCCCTTGGGCCCACAGTGGCGCAGCAGGGGACCCTCCACAGAAGGGGACGTGGGAGCTGCCGACAGTCAGGCGGACTTGGGAACACAGGAAGTCCCTCCATGCAGAATGGGGCCCGGAAGCACTGCTGGAGTCGGAGACGAGCTTCCTGGAAGAGTGGACTGGGGAGGGGGCACCTTGGGGGCTCAGTCGGTTAAGCGTCCGACTTTGGCTCAGGTCATGATCTCACAGTTTATGAGTTCAAGCCCCATGTCAGGCTCTGTGCTGACAGCTCAGAGCCTGGAGCCTGCTTCGGATTCTGTGTCTCCCTCTCTCACCGCCCCTTCCCTGCTCATTCTCTGTCTCCAAAATAAACATTAAAAAAAAAAGAGTGGATTGGGGTGTAGCTCCGCCTCTCGTTGTAACCGGGACACTGAGGGAATTATCTAGAGAGGCTGGAGCTTCAGACACGAGTCGTCACCAAAATGGCTTTACCAGCATAAGTTTGCAAAGGTGCAATTTTGCATCATTTTCAGATGATCTCACCAAAGACCATAACCAAGTACGCGGGAAAAACCAGTTTCCAAAGACGCAGTGAAAACAGTGGCTCCCAGTGGTCCTTCTCCTTCCACAAACTTCAATTTTCTGCCCTGAATTTAACAAATCACAATAAGGGGCACCTGGGTGGCTGTCAGTTAAGCGTCAGACTTTGGCTCAGGTCACGATCTCATGGTTTGTGAGTTTGAGCCCCGTGTCCAGCTCCGTGCTGACAGCTCCGAACCTGGTGCCTGCAGCTTGCTTCAGACTGTGTCTCCCTCTCTCTCTGCCCCTCCTCTGCGCATGCTGTCCCTCTCAAAAATAAACATTAAAAAAATTTTTTTTAAAAGAAATCACAATAAAATCTAACTCCACAGGGCACCTGGGTGGCTCAGTTGGTTAAGCATCTGATTCTTGGTTTCGGCTCAGGTCATGATCTTCCGGTTCATGGGTTCAAGTCCCTCATCGGGCTCTGCTGACACTGCAAGGCCTGCCTGGGATTCTCTGTCTTCCTCTCCGTCCGCAAAATAAATGAACATTAAAAAAAAAAAAAAAAAAAAAACCCGGTTGTGTCACGGAGCTGCTGCATGGCTGGGCAAGGGACACGCAGCTTCCACTTCGGAGAATTCAGAGCTGGGGTGCCGGGCTCCGTGGCTGGAGCGACCGGCCCGACGTCGGCTCCGGTGAGGAGCTCCGGGTCCGGCACGGGCCCCGCGTGTCGTGTCGGGCTCACAGCGAGGAGCCTGCCGGCCCCCGCCCCCGCACTCTCTCAAAATGAATCCAATCTTTAAATACAAAGAATTCACAGAAGCGACGGTGGTTAAGTCCATGAGGTCGGAGGAAAGTCGCGTTGATGCCCGGGCTCGACGGGGCAGCGACGCCGCACACTTGCCACCGGGTCAGGAGCGTCGCCACTTTCCGCTGCATCCGCGGCGCCACGTGACGCGCGCCACATCACGTGATGGGCGCCCGGGGGTGGGGAGGGTCGTGCGCAAACCAGGTGGGCGGAGGTGCCGGGGTCCCGCGGCCCCCCTGCCCAGGAGGCGCGGCCGGCAGCGCAGTTCCGGGGGCGGTGGGGGGCTCGGCTGCGAGGACACGCGCCCTCGGAGACCCGCCCCGCGTCTGTCCCCCGGCTGCCGGGACGCGCTGCGCATGCGCGCCGCGCCGGGTTCCCGTGAGGAGACGGCGCGTGAGTCGGAGGGACAGGCGGCGGGGGTCCCGGCCCCCAGCGCCCCCGCCAGCGTGGCTACTGGGAAGCACGCGGGGGCCGTCACCGCGGGCACCGGGTGTGACGCTGCGCCGTCCCCGACAACTCGCGCCCTCCGCCCCGCTGCTGCGTGTCTGTGGGGAAAACCTCCCGCGGGGGGGGGCGCCTGGGGGGCTCAGCCGGTTAAACTCTGACTCTGGGTTTCAGCTCAGGTCACGATCCCAGCGTCAAGGGATCGAGCCCCGCGTTGGGCTCCGCATGGAGTGTGGAGCCGGCTTAAGATTCTCTCTAAAAACAAAAGTAAATTAAAAAAAAACCCAAAAAACCTATGGAAGAGCCAGGGTACCACAGCAGGCGGGGCCACCGAGGAGAAGGATGACCCCAAATCTGCAGTCCTGGCCCCGGGGCTGCCTGCACCCGCCTGAAAACGATGTGACCACGGAGCCAGTGTGGCCGGGGAGACCACAGTCAAAAAACATTCGTGGGAATGAGTGGGGGAGGGGCAGAGAGACTCCCACGGCACGGAGGCCGACAGGGGGCTCGAACCCACGAACTGTGAGATCGTGACCTGGGCCCAAGTTGGACTCCCAGACCCTCATGAATGTGCCAGGAAAAAAAAAAGTGTGAGCCTCAAACTTTACCTCACAAAAATTAACCTAGAATGGATCACAAACTCAAAAACCCAAAACTATAAAACTTCTGAGAAAACGGTAAAAATATTTGTGAGCTGGGGCCAGGCAGATTCTGTGGATGCACAAAATGCACAAAGTATAAAGGAGGAAAACCTGTAAAACGCGCTCCTGAAACCAAGTGTGAAACTAGCTCCTACAATTCAACAGTAAGAAGACAAGCACCCGATTTTTAAGGCAGGCCGAGGCCCACACAGACACTCGCCGGGCGAGCACAGCCGCAGGAGGATGCTCAGGGCCGCTGGGCACCAGGCAGCCGCCAGCACCCTGGGGCAGCCGAGGCGCAGAGGTGCCGGCGGAAGGCGACATGGCACGGTTGTCGCGCTGCGTAGCCTGCCAGCGTCCCACCGAGTGAGATCCACGCTCCCAGTCCAATGGAGCAGCCCCCCTCCTGGGCGCCTCCATCCTCGAGAGGCAAGCACACCTCCGGAACCTGGCACAGGCGTCCACGCTGGCTTCCCTCATCACCGCCCAAAGCCGACGGTGGCCCTGCCAGGCTCTGCATGCCTCCAAAATTCATGCTGAAACCCTCACTCCCCGGGTGATGGCATCGAGAGGTGGGCCTTTGGGGGTGCCCAGGTCACAAAAGCCCCCACCAGTGGGTCCCCCTCATCCAGAAAAGCAGCCTCACCAGACACCAGACCTGCTGGAGCCTTGCCCTCGGACGTCCAGCCTCTGGACTGTGAAAAATAAATGTGTCCTTTACAAGCCGCCCCCGGCCCCACCCCCACATCACAGCAGGCGGAGTGGACGAAGACAGGCCCAAGTGTCCACCCGCTGCTGACGCAGGAACGCTGGACACGTCACAGGAAGCGAGTGCAGCCAGGCTCAAAACGCTGCAGACGGTGTGACTCCACTTCCGGGACATTCCGCACAACAGAGACTGGCAGGAATGGACACGGGTCCGTGCCTGTCAGGAGCTGAGGTGAGCAAGGGCTCAGAACATGGACGAGAAGGAAGTTCGTGGGGCCGTGGAAATGCTCTCCAGGGTGCACACCTGACATCTGTCAGAGTCAGGACTGTGCCTGAGAAAGCCCTAACTGTACAAGCCCAACTACAACAAACCGGACTTCGTGTATATATATATATATATATTTTTACAGAGAAACAGAGAGAGTGAGCAGCGGAGGAGCACAAAGAGAGAGAATTTCAAGCAGGCTCCGCACTGTCAGCACAGAGCCTGACGCAGAGCTCAGTCTCACAAACCGTGAGATCATGACCTGAGCTGAAATCAAGAATCAGATGTTCAGGGCGCCTGGGTGGCTCAGTCAGCTGAGCATTCGACTTCGGCTCGGGTCACGATCTTGCTGTTTGTGAGTTCGAGCCCCACGTCAGGCTCTGCTGACAGCCTAGGGCCTGCTTCCGATCTGTGCCTTCTTCTCTCTCTGCCCCTCCCACGCTCATGCTCTGTCTCTCAATAAATGTTAAAAAAAAACAAACCCACTGCACCCCCCAGGCGCCCCTACAAACCTGACTTTAAACGTTACGATCACCCACACAGGGCGCGCTCGGCGGTGACTGTGGTCTTTGGGCCTGCTAACACCTGGCCAGCACAGGGCTTTACAGGTCCATGGGCAGCTGGCGGGGGGGTCCCACAAGGACACGGACGGCCCAGCACATCTCAGGAAGGCCCCACCACCTGCCCTCCATGCCCTGATTGTCAAGAATCCCTCCAGAAGCGGCTCCCACCAGGTCTGCGGGGGCCGGGGACCCCCCAGCCCTGGGCTCCCCCTTTGCCCCTCCACACCAGGGATACCCGTAAGCCCAGCATGTTACTTCTTCCAAACGTGGGGATGGCATCACGAGACAGCTGGGCACACAGCCCTCGAGCCCAGGACACCGTGTGGAACCTGACTCGAGTCTCTGCGTGACGCTCTCCCAGACTGCGCACAGGGGTCCCGGGACTTCCTCCTTCTAACCCTACGACCCCTGCGGGCTGAGGGCCTGGCCACCCTCACGCAGGCATCTTTCCCGTCCTTGCTCACCAGCCGGGCCTCCCCTGGAAGGACAGCCAGCAGCCTGGGGCCATGTCACCATCCCCATGGCAGTCTGGGCACCAGATCCTGCCTGGAGGGGGAGGTACCGATGACAGGGGCAGCGGCTGATGCCCACTGCGTGCAGATGGCCAGATGGTGGAGGGCTCCCAGGCACCGGGGCCTGAGTGGGCATGGCCCCCCGTGCTCCTCTGGACACGTCACCCTCCAGACCCCCTCCCTCTTCCTTGAGGACTCTGCTGGTTCTGCTGCTTCAAATGAAGGGTGAGTGGGCGCTGGGCACGGGGCAGCCCACCCTGGCTGGCCACATGGCATACGGCCTCCTGGGAGCCCAGCCCTGAAGAGGGTGAGGGTCCCCTGCCAGGAGGTGCTGCTGTCTGCACCTGACCTGAGGGTCCAGGCAGGTGGCCCGTGTGGCTGGGGACTGCGACAGGGCCAGGCGGGGTGGGGTACAAGCTCTCTAAGGCTTTGGACTGGACCCTCTGCTCCTCGGAAGCCGTTAAGCAGTTTTAAGCAGTGAGACAGCTTAGAAGGATCATCTCCTAAGGCAGGTCACAGACCACAGAGCTGGGGGCCAGCCTGGGGGCCCCAGTGCGAGAGGGACAGGCAGGCAGGGTCCACGGGTGCCTGAATTGGCAGCTGGGACTGGAGGGACCCTGGGAGTGTCCCTAACCCTAACCCATGTCCCCTTGAAGACAGCACCCCTGGTCCACCCGTCCACGGAGCCCTCGGGAGCCCTGAGAAAGCTGCATTCTGAGTCTGATTCAGGCCCACTAGCCCCCGAATGGGAGGTGGGGGGACAGAGAGGGACAGAAGGGTCCCGGGAAGTCAGGGCTCCAGGCAGCAGACCCCAGTGGGACCCGGCCCTCCCTGCAGACTCCAGGGCGCCCACTGTGCCCGGCGTGGCCAGCCCCATGCCCACACCCCCAGATGCCCACAGCTCCTGCTTGGAGCTGGCGGCCCATCCCCTGGGCTCCAGGCATGAGGGATTCCATCCTGTGGCCCATTTACTCCAACATCCTTCATCAACAGCTTCTTTTTTATTAATCCAAAGTTTCATGGCCAAATTCTTCTCTCAAAAGAGACCCGGAAGGCCTGCCCGAGGGACGAGACCGAGGGCAGCGGAGGTAGCAGAGAGCTTCCCACTGGCCCCTTCAGTTCTCGCCTGGTCAGAACTTTAAAGTACAGAGAAAACGACAGATGTGTCTGGCTGACGGTAAGACGGGGCTCTGGGGGGCACAGAGCCCCGAGCGCGGCCCCAACAGAACACTGCCAAGTGGCCAGGAGTGACAGGGCACTCCCATCACCTTTTTAAAGTACATTTTTAAAAGGCCAATTACTATCCAAAAGAATGGGTGTTAACTTCTTGCAATGAAAGAAAAAACGGGGGAACTCCACGGAAAAGGTTGTATTTTGTCAATCAGAAAGAAATGTCCCAAACGGTGGCCGTGCTGTCAGGTGGCTCACGGGCGCCGGCTTAGGCTCTGCAGGCCTGAAGCCTCACTCAACACCTTTGAATGAAATGTGCAGAGAGAGAACAGCCGAGGTGCCCTCAGCACACAGTCTGTTCCAGAAGCCTGCCGCGGCCTCAGAAGACAGACCCGGGAGGGGCAGAGGTCACGGACCCTGACCCTGCCACCCACGGCCAGGCCCCGCCTTGCCACACTTGCAGCAGCCAACAGAAGGCCTCTGTCGGCAGCCAGGTCACTTCCCTGGGAAGAGCCAGGCCCTGTGCCCCCCCCATGCCGGCTGACCCACTCCACCCAGCTGGTCAGCTGGCACAGAGCCGCCACCCAGCGCTCGCCCCGCCCAGACACCCCGGCAGGGCCTAGGAGCAGCCCGCCAGGCGAAATGCAGGACCCCCAGAAACTGCCAGCATCGGCGTGTCCTCCCCGATATTTGGGACATGGTTCTAGTCAGGAACTGCTTATGTGACATTCACATCTAGCTGGTGTCCTATACCGTCCTCGCTGGGTCCGGCATCTTGGGAAAAGGCTCTGTTCCTAGGGCCCGAGTGGAGATAGCAAGGGGCGGGGGCGTCCCCTTCTCAGACTGTCTCTGCGGCACCCCCACCACATCAGGGCTGCCATCAGCTCCGAACCAGAGGGCCAGTCTTCCAGGTGCCCCTCCCTAAGCAAGCGGTGCTGAGGGACACGACGCCAACCTGCCAACACCCCCTCCGACTCTGCCAGGACCCAGGGGGCGGCCCCTCGACTCCATCCACAGACCAGCAGTAAATGCTGGCTCTTCTGCAGGGACCCACAGGGAGTTCAAGTGGGAGCGCATGGTCACACCTGCGGAGCCCAAGAGATCCTTGTCCACTGGGGGAAACTGAGGCAGAGGAGCGTCTGAGCAGCGGCCAGGCCCCCACCAAGTTCAGGGCCAATAGGCCTAAAAGCCGAGCAGCCCCACCCACACACCAAGGGTCCCGGGGGGGCTCTGCTAAGGCGCCGTGCCCCAGAAGGCCCAGGCCGAAGGCACAGCAGCTGCCAGCTGAGGGCCCCCGGCCCCGCGGAGGGTAGATGATGCCCAGGGGCCCGCATCCTGCCCTGCCCGTCTCTCATCTGCATCCAGGAGCTGGCGCCTCTGCTCCCGGGATCGTTTTCTTCATTTATTCACAACGAACGGCCCTTGCGGCCCAGGCAGCACGTGGGAAGCAGGTGGAGGCTGGGGGCCTACGGGGCCTCGTGACTAGTCAGTTGGAGCTATGGAGGCCTCGCACCAGGAAGGGGGGGTTCTGCATGGGCAGGAAGGTGGTGCTGGGGGGGGCCACGTACTGGGGGAGCAGGATGGAGAGACTTCACTACTACACAGGGAGGAGCCCCAAGCCACAGCAGTGGGTGAAGGGGGGCAGCTGAGGGAGGAGCAGGGGGCTCCTGGGATGGAGGAGGGCGGGTCAGCCCCCCTGGGTCCAGGCACCTGTCAAGGCGCCTTGCTGGCAGTGTGACGAGGAAGGACCCTCGGGGCGACACTCTGGCCTCGCCCTCAAGGTGGGAGACGAACAGCTCCTGTTTCAGGCCCCTGCATCCCTGCCTGCTGTCCACACACGTCTACCAGGGGCCTGCTCCTAATGGGGTGTAGGCCCCATTCCCAGGACTGCCTTTGAGCAGGAGGGGGGTGCTGATGGCCAGGCAGGTGCCGTGCTGACCCACTGCACAGATGAGGGCAAGCCCAAGGTCACAAGGCCAGCCTGGCTGCAGGAGACAGGAGTCCCAAGCTGGGGGGGTGGGGGTGGGGGGCCGGTGAGGAGGGAGACTGGTCCAGAGTCCACCCAGAGAGTTCTCAGCCCTGACATACTCTGCCAAAAGAGGGCAACCAAGCATCTGGAGGTCTTGGGGGAGGGTGGGCAACCAAAGAAATGCAGGGGCAGCAAGGGCACCCTGCCCCCCGCGGAGGGGCCAGCCAAGACCAGGCCCAGGACCCCAGGGAACAAAGTGGGGCCCAACACTGGGGGCTTCCTAGGACCCAAACCAAGGGAGGAAGTGGGGGAAGTTGACCCCAGCCAACTCAGCACCACCCCGATCCCCCCAAGGGCTCCTTGCCTGGCCCCGGTTGCTTGCTTTTGCTGGGCTGGGGCAACAGGAGGCAGTGAAAAGTTTTGGGGTGCATGAGAAGTGCGCTCAGGGTGAGCGCGGGCTGCTGAGGGCCCCACAGAGGCAATCCTGCGGGGGGAGCCCCCAAGCACACAGGAGGCGCTCCTGGGCTCCCAGGAAGGAATGTGGCCCCGGCATGGGGCTCCCCACCCCTACACTGGAGTCAACCAACCCCCAAGGCCCTCCACACCACAAAGGCCCGGAAACTTGGTCCCAGGGGGGCAGCCAGCACCTCCCAAGACCATGTGCTCCAGCTCAGGGGGAGCGGGGCTCAAGCCGGCCCCAGCCGCGGGGCCCTCAGACCCACCAGGCCCAAAGGATGCTCGGTGCTGCCCGGCGTCTCCCACAGCTCCGGTGCCCAGGGCTCCCAACAGGTGGGCAGAGCCCCCGCCTCCCTGCAGCCCGCTTGGCCACCACCACCCACTGGTCCCCGCTGGGGCCGGGCCCAGGGGCCATTTCGGGTTGCGGACTGGGGCGAGCGGGGCCAGGGCAGAGGTGGCGGCGGAGGCGCAGGCCGCTGAAAAAAGATGGAGTGGGAAGGGGAAGGCGGCGAGGGCGGGGGTGCCGCGGGAGGGGGCCCGGCCGCGGGAGGAAGGATGGTCGGCGCTGGGGCGGGCCTGTGGTGGGGGAGGGGTGCAGGGGTGGAAGGAGGGGACCAGAAGTGGGCCGCGGGGGCCGCGACGGCGCGGCGGGCGGAGCGGGTGGGGAGGGGATGGAGGAAAATGGGGAGGGGAGGCCGAGACGGGGCCCGGGCAGGGGTGACGGGTGCCCGGGGCGGGGGGAGGTGGCGCTGGCGCGGGCCCGGGGCGGCGGTGTGGGGCGGGAGGCTGGCGGGGCCTGGGGCCCGGGGCGCCAGGGGGCCGGGGGCGGCCGGCGGGGCCGGGGGCCGGAGCCCGGCCCGAAGCGCATAAAGGCGGGCGGCGGCGGGCGGCACCTCCGACCCTGTACATGTTGGCGGCCATGTCCGGGCCGGCGGCGGCGGAGGGCCGGCGCGGGGGCGCGGGGCGCGGGGCTTGAGGCGCGCGCGGGGCGCGGGCGCGGGCGCGGGCGGCGGGCGGTTTAAAGGGCCGCGCCGCCGCCGCCGAGGGCCGCCGAGGCCAGGTGGCAGGGACCGAGGCGCGGCGCGGGCGGGAGAGGAAGAGGAGGAGCGGCCGCGGGCAGGGGAGGGGCCTCGGGCGCCGCCGCCCACCGCGCGGCCGTTACCCGGCCGGCCCTCCCCGCGCCGCCGCGCGCCCCCCGCTCCGGGCGCGTCCTTCCGGGAGCCCCCCGCGCGCTGGCCAGGGTGAGCCCTCCCCGCGCGTCCCCTGCTCGGTGGGTCCTCCCACAACACGCCCCCCACACACACCCGGGTCTTCCCTGTGCCCGGGTCTTCCTGGCATCCCCATCGCCCGTTCCCCGGAGGGTCCTGCCCCTGCACCCAACCTGCCCCCCTCGCCCCAGGTGGGCCCTCCCCGTGCCTCTGCACCCGGACCCTGCCAGCATCGCTGCTGCCCCTCCTGCAGTGGTCATCACAGCCTCCACGCTGGTCCAGAGCCCCTCCCAGGACCTCCAGCCCCCTCTCTCCCACTCTCCCCTCCCTGGGGACGGTGGCTCTCCAAGTCCCCCCACCCCCGAATCTCAGCTGCCCAGCTGCCCAGCCTCGGACATGGGACATGGCCCCGCTGCACACCTCCCTTCCAGGCCTGGCTCTCTCCACCCACCCCTGGGGGGTCTTTGTCTCTGCCCTCACTGCCCAGCCCCCATGGCCATGTTTGGACGCTGATGGCGCCCCCGTCCACCTGGGCAAGTTCCCCAGCCTGGTCCGGCCTCCCTGAACTGTGGCCTCATGAAAAAGCCAAGCCCATTCTGAGACCCCCGAGGCTGGGGAGGTGGGCCGTGAGGCTGGAATGAACTGGACACCTGCTTGTCTTTCCCAACCCCCATCAGGATCCGTAACTGTGCACATGTGCGCCTGTTGCTTAAGGTGCAAGGATTATGGAGAATGCAAGGCGGTGGCCCCTGAGCATGAGGGGGAGGGGTGGCATCCCAGGGGGAGAGAAGCAGGTGTCCCAGCCGAAGTTCGGAGCCAGGAGTGACATCACTTCTGAGGGGGCGAAGAAAAGGAAGTGTCTGGGCTCCAGGTTGGTGGTCTGAACAGCACTGTGTTCCTGCCCTTTACCGAGAGGTGGCAGGTCTGTGGCTGGAGGGGGTGCAGTCTAGTTGAGGTACATTCCTCCCCCCGCCCCCCCCCGCTCTGCCCAGGCTGAACACAGGTCTCCACAGTGGGGGGCGGGGCAGGGACAGCCATATACGACCCCCAGCCCATAGGGTCCCTGCGGGGATGAGGAAGTGGACCGGAGCCGAGAGCCAGGAGGGGTTCCCAGGAGGGTAGTGCAGCTCAGGCTCCAGAAAAGGAGATGCCCACCATCTCTCTGAGGAAGTTAACAAGAAGGGCAGCCGAGGGGCAGGGGTTGATGGTAGCTGGAGGAGGGGGGAGGAGAAGGAGTTCAGGTACAGGACTCGGGGTGAACCTGTTGAGGTGATTTCCCCAAACGGGAACGTGGATGTGGTGGTAGAGTGGCGTCCCGTCCCCCCCCACCACCCATAGGCCCCTTTCCTGATGCCCTGGGCCTGACAGTGAGGCTGTGTCATAAAGTATTCCAATACTGAACAAACTGACCAAAAAGTCTCAACTACCAAAAAATGCCCAGGTGGCTGTTAACGGTGGAGAGAGCCCAAAACGTCCATCGGGTCTTGTAAAGTGCCTGCCTCTGCCTCTGCCTCTGCAGGAGGGGCTTCATCTGGAGCACCCGGCCCTGCCCCCGCGGGGGAGACGGGATGCACACCTCCCTGCAAGGGGACAGACGGGAGGGAGGCGCTGCTGGGGAGGGCTGGGCAGGGCACTCGCGTGGGAAGGGCGCCACCGGGGGCCAGCGTCTCAGGAAAGCCGTCCAGATCCCGAGCTTCCGCATGCAAGGTAAGGACACGCCCCTCACGGAGCACAGGGACGCTTAAGAAGACCCCAGGAGACGCCACCGAGCCCTGGCTGCCACGCACGCTGCGTCCTCCCCTTTCCAGACTGACACGCAGGGGGCTGCATACGGCGCCCTGCCCACCGCCAACTCGGAGGAGGTCGACAGATCTCGGGGAAATTGCGGGAAAGACCTGTGAATTCATCCATTAGTTAGCAGCGCAAATAGACGTTCACAGGGATGTTGTGTGAATCCGTCCACACAACCGAGAACAGAGAAAGTGGAAGGGGGAGGGGGAGGGGGGAGGGGGGCTGCTGCAGACCCTGTAGAAGCCCTTCCGAAGCAGCAGAAGACGCCTCCCCAGGACTGCCACCCGTCACGCGACGTGAGAGGGACGTGCGCTCCGTCGTCAGAAGCCCACATACCGGATGACAGAACAGCAGAACGGGAGCTCGAGTTAACAGCTGAGGAAGCCCTCTCCCTGCTACAGCCCCACCGTTGCTGGGGCCAGTCGGCGATGACAGCCGGGCGCGGAACGTCTGACGGGGCGAGACAAAGCAGCGGGAGCGATTTGCTGTCAGACTGACTTGGGGAGCAGCTACCTGGGGCCGCAGTGGAGACGGGCAGGCGGTCGGGGGTAGGTCGCTCTCGTGGGGAGGGCGGGGATAATACTCCATGAGGGCACGTGCTCTGAAGAGAAAATGACGAGGGGGGGACCGTTGTTGAGAGAGGTCAGGACACTGGCGAGGGAGGGACCCTCGGTCCTGCGCAGGTGCGGCGCCCGCAGGCCGCGGGCCTCGCCTCTCGAGGGCTCGGGGGACCTGGCTGCGGCACAGCGAGGGCGAGGAGTCGCGGGCAAGGGCTCCGGCCGCTAGAAGGCGGGTGCGGAGATCTGTGTCCGCGGCCTGTGTCCGCGGGTGTCCGCGGCCGCACGCCGGAAGTCCTGGCCGAGGGATCCCCGCCGGGGCCTATGGCGCCTGACGCCGGCCGTCAGCGGTCCCAGAGCTGTTTGTCGGAAAGCGCAGACCACAGACCCAGCAGGCCGGACGGAAGACCAGGTTGACCCTCGCGTCTGCAGCGACGCTCAGCACGTGAAGACCCAGTCCTGAGGGACGGCGCACCCAAGGCTGGAAGGGCCCACGGCCGGTTCTGGTGTGAGTCTCAGACCCTCAGAAAAACCTCCGTAAGTCTGAAAGAATCCAAGAAATAAAGTTCTTCAAACACGTAAACCTGGACTTCAAGTGCAGCCAATGAGGACAGAAGCAAAACAAAGCCTGAGGGGCCACATGGAGGTGGTGGGAGCACAGGCTGGTGGGGGACCAGCGAGTGTAGACCTGAGGCCCCTGCCGGCCACCGGTGGGTATAGACCTGGCCACGTGGGGGGGGGTTCCCTGAGCCTGGGCGGGTGTAGACCTGAGGCCCCTGCCCGCCCCTAGCTGGTATGGACCTGGCCACATGGGGGTGGTGAGCTCTGGTGGGCGGTGTAGACCTGAGGCTGTCGGGCAGGACTCAGCGCTTGAAGCCGGACGTCACCCAGCGCTGACTGAGGGGAGCGCACCGCCAAAGCCACGCGACACTATCTCTTGATTTTGGCAATTTCTAAAAATAACCTTAGGAGAAGCTTTTAGATTTGGGGTGAAGACGCATTCATCTAATTCAGCAATCATGTTTTCCCTTTAAATTAAAAAATTTTAATTTGCAAGGGGGAGCTCTGTACTTCGTCTCCACGTGCCCTCCCTGCCCGGGCCTCTAGAAACACCTGGTGACCTTCACCTAACATCCACAGCCTCATCTGGATGAAATTGTGGGCGAGATCTGGGTTGTTGGACGGTGAGCCATGCGCTCTTGCAAAGCCGACGACGTCCTTTTCTGCAGCAGGGGCAGTGCTGGCCCTGGGGAGGAGGGCAGAAACGACACGTCCCAGGCACACGGCAGTCCTGGGGTGCTGCAAGGTCCCCCCTTTCCACCTGGGGTGTCCACAGCAGCCTCTGCTCCCTGTCCCAAGCTGGCCTGCCTCGTGAGCACAGACAGGTGCTGGGACACCATGTGGCCAGCACAGGCGCGCCTGCGTGTGGGACGCTGTCCCCCCTGCCACCAGAGCACCCCAGTGCCCCCCGCCCAGGGATGTCTTCAAAGGTCTTCCGTACTCAGAAGTGTCCCCAGATGGCCAACCAGCTGGGGGCTCACCATGAGCCGTGGGGGGGTGCGCTGTTGCTCCTGGAGCTGGAAGAGAAACCCACCTGGCTGAAAGGAAGGGGAGGAGCAGTTAAGAGTGGACGTACAGCGGGGAGCGCTACAGTGTGCATCGGGGGGGCCTGGGGGGGCCTTCACCAGACGGATGCCGCCCCGACTCCCCCTCCCTACTGCTGTCCACTGTCTGCTGGGTGGGCCCTCCTCCCTCGCAGGGACGCTCAGCGGGGGCTCTGGACATCTGGGCTTGACCATTCTTGGTTGCAGGGGGGAGTCCTGTGCTCTACGGGACTGAAGCAGCACCCCCAGTTCTGCCCACTCAATGCCAGGAGACCCTGCGGAAGGCAGAGCGCCCCAAAACGATGTCCACGTCTTCACCCCGAACCTGCACGCATGCTTGTCCGCGCCTCACCCGGAACACGCGTGTGCCAGGTTCTGTGGCGGGGGGGGGCGGGGGGCTGGACTGCCCAGCCAGGACTTGAGAGTAGCCACAGGGCCTGGAGCCGTGAAGCTGGAAGACGGAGCCCAGAGAAGATGTGCAGCAGGGACAAAGGGACACTATGCTGCTGGCTTTGAAGGCGGAGGAAGGGGCCGTGGGCCAAGGGTTGCAGGCAGCTTCTAGAAGCTATGGAAAGCCAGGGCAGATTCTCTCTGAGGGCCTCTGGAAGGGAAAGCAGCCCTGCCCGCGCCCTGGTCTTAGCCTGCTGAGACCTGCTGTGGCCTCTGCAGAGCCTCAGTCCCACGTCTGCCTGAGGGTGTGGCCAGTGGCCCTCTGTCAGGGTGTGAGTGACCCCGTCCCGGGCCCCGCTCACCTGGGGAGGGCCCCCAGCTGCCCCGCCCCCAGGCCCCTCTGTGCCCCCGCCGCCGCCGTGGGTGCCGAGCTCCCAGCAGGGGAGAGGCCCTGCCACCCCTGGAAAGCAAAGGGCTGCCCCTCCAGCACCCTGGACCTGCCGCCTGCATCCTGGTGAGGCTCCCCAGGCAAGACCGAACGGGTGGGTCACAGCCCAGGGAGCCCCTGGGTCTGTAGTGACAACACGGAGTCCTTTAAAGCCACTGGGTGACAAAGAACATCAAAGCGCATGTCACTCTGTCCTAGCTGTTGACCCTTTAGCTCCCACTCTGGACTGTGAGCACTGGTGGGGGCAGGGGTCTCCCTGCCCAGCACAGAGCCTGGCCCGCAGCAGGCTCTGGTGCCTGACACCCACCCCCCTACATCATCGGAGGTCCTTAGGGAGGAGGGGGAGGGGATCACAATGTCCCCCAGGTCCTGCCCAGACCTCACCCCAGCTCTCAGGACACCCCCAGGCCCCGGGGGGCAGCAGCATCTTGGCAGGATGCTCTGGGAGGGAGGGGTGCATGGGCCTGGGGTTGATGGCCTCATCTTGCCCAAAGCTCTCCCCCCCCAGCTGTCCCCACATGGATGCCCCATCGGCCCAAGAGTCTGTCACCAAGTCCAGGGGATGGCGCCTGCCCCCCACTGCTGTCTGTCCGGTGCCCCCGAGGGCTGGGAGACTGCAATCACCTCTGTCCTTCCGGCCCTCTCCGCTTTGATCTCCCCAAATGTGGCTCTGCCTCATCACCCCCAGCTCAGGATCCCCCACCCCTTGACCCTCCAGAAGCAGAGACCAGGGACCACAGTGGGCCCAGGGCCACCTCTTCACGCCCTCTGCCCACCAAGCACTGTGCGGAGGTGGGAAGGCATCACCTCCTCCGGGAAGCCTCCCTCTGTGTTCAGCACCCTGTGTTCTGCTCCCCCAGGGTTACACGTGCCCCTTTAGGCCTCCAGGGGGGCAGGGCCTAACATGAGACCCAGCATCCCCAAGCTGGGTGGCATCAGTCCCCAGCAGTTCATGACATTATGCCCACCCTCCTGGAGGACTGGCAGAGGACCTGGTCAAGACCAGGCTCTGTAAGTGGGGCCTGCGAGGGCATCATGCCCCCCTCCATGTCCCAACCCCCGTCCCCTGGAGCCACCCCAGGAAGGTGTGGGTAGCCTCTCCGGGCAGCAGAGGGCTATCCTGGAAGGCCCCACTCTGCCCTGCCCCCCAGGTCCCTCCCAGAGGTGGCCTCCAAGGCCTTGGGCAGCCAGAGGCTCCTGAGGATCTGTTCTCTCTTCCAAGACTCATGAGTCTGAGTGTGAAGAGGGTTCAGCCGCCGCCCCGCCCCCCCAGCCCTCCGTGCCCCCTGGAAAGGCGCTGGAAGACGGACACTGGCTTGAGTTGTCTCTTAGGAGGGAGGGGACCTCGGGACCTGCGCCTTCAAAGTCACCGTCGGCCTGAAGGGCGCGCTCCTGTCCAGGAAGGCGCTGGCGGACTCGGGGGGCCCCGGCGGGCGGGGGAGGAGCACGTCCTTGTCCACGCCCTCCGACACCAGCTGGGCCACGAGCTCCGCGATGTCCTGAGGGCAACCGCGGGGTCAGGGGGCGGGGCGGGCCTGAGAGAGGCGTCCCCACCCCCGCCGCCGCCCCGCCCCCTCCGCCCCCTCCCGTCCCCGTGCCCCCCCGCCGCCCCGCGTCCCCGGCCCCCCGCACACCCTGGAGTGGGAGGGGGGCCCGGCGGCGCCCTGCACGGCCCGCCTCCGGCGCTCGTCGATGCTGACGCTCCAGCGGCGGCCCGGGCGTCCGCTCCCGGCCGGCTCGCACACCTGCGGGGACGGGGAGGCGGTCGGCGCCGGCCACGCCTGCGGCCCGCGGAGCCCGGCCCTCGGAGCCGTCTGCCCCCCGCCCCCCGCCCCCCGCCCCAGCTCGGGCGCAGCCTCCAGGTGCCCGCGCCGCGGCCTCAGGTGGCTCGCGCCTGCGCCCCCGGCCCCACCGCCTGCCGGCTCTTCTGCCCGAGGGTCGGCCCCTAGGCGGGAAGTCCGCAGAGCCAAGGCCCTGGCCCTTCCTGCCGGTGCCAGGAGGTGGGAGGCAGAGGGTCCTTCTCCAGCTCGCCCCCGGAGCCCCAGGGAGACGGCCCGCAGGTGGCTCGCTCCTCCTCACGCCCGTCTAGAGTGACCGCTGGGAGAGGCTGCGGGGCAGCAGAGCCCCTCGCCCGGGGCCTGTGGCTCTCCGTGGCTCTCCGTGGCTCTCCGTGGCTCTCCGTGGCGTGGGGCAGCCGTCGGGCTCGGTGCAAAGGCGGGTGCTTCGGACAGGTGCTGTGTCCCTCCCTCCAACCGGTCCCAGCACCTGGGGGGGGGTTCCCCAGGGTCTGCTGCCCACCGCCGACCGTGGGCAGGTCCGCAGCAGGTCACCAGGGCACTTGTTCCCACCAAGTCTGTGTGCTTCAGGGCGCCCCTCAGGTGCCTGCCACCTGCTGTGGGTGCAGCGCCCCCAGGGCCCCCCCGAGACTGGGAGGCAAGCAGAGGGCACACAGGTCCCCTGACCTCAGACCCCGAGCTGAGAGCGAGAGTGTGCGGCTGCGAATCAAGGAAGTCATTACAGAGCGTCATCACAGCAAACCCTGACTGATAATCTGAGGACTGGAAAGACCCCAGAAACCTGGCCCCGGGGGGACTCAGTCAGTTGAGTGTGGGACTCTCAGCTCAGGCTCAGGTCATGGTCCCATGGTTCGTGGGATCGAACCCCACATCAGGCTCCACACTGACAGAGTGGGGGGGTCTGCTTGGGATTCTCTCTCCCTCTCTTCCCCTTCTGTGCACACACGTGCATGCGTGCATGCTCTCTTTCACTAAAACTAAATAAATAAAAGAAAAAAGATGTCAAAAACCCACCAAAAATGAAGAACAGGTAACAAATCACGAGAACAGAAAATCAACCATGTAGGCCAACATCCAGGTAGTCAAAGATTCAGGAGGAGAGAGCCAGAAGAGGGTGCACACGCACTTCCAGAGTCGAGGGGGATGGGGCTCCAGACTGAACGGACTCACACAGGACAACGAGAGAGGACAGACCCGCGCCAGGGGCAGAGCTGTGCCATCAGAACCCCAGCAGTGGAGGAAGAGCTCAGATAGTTGCAGAGACTGAAAACCAGGGCACATGCAAAGGACCTGTGGCCCACACCATCCAGGGCATCAGGCAGCAACCCTAGAGGTTAGAGGCAATACAACAATGCCTTACAAATCCTGAAAGAAAAGGATTTTCTACTGAGAATTTCCACTCACTAAAGTACCATACAAGTGTGGAGGCCAAATAAAGACATTCTAACAACTTTACAGTCGAGGATTCAAACATCTGGACCCTTCCGGAATAGCTGCTAGATGAGGCAGTCCACCGAAACAAGGGAGCAAACCAGCGAGTAGGGAGTCCGAGGGCCCAGGAACAGGGGTCCTGCAGAGGAGGGGCTGGCAGGGCACCCCAGATGAGCAGCCTTGGGGAGCAGCCTCCTCTGGGAACAGAGCTGGCCTCCAGACTTCCCCCAAGCGTGGCCTGTGGGACTCCGGAGTGGCCACCGGCAGCTGTCCCATGCCTGGGGCTCTGAGGAGGAGTGGGCTTCATTAGCACGGGCATCGCAGCTCCAGGTGTGGCTGGGGTCCCCAAGGAGAGTGCGCATAGTGGGGACAGGCCCCCAAATCCTTGCATCACAGTTTGGGATGGTCACGGGTAGCACTGGGAGGGACAGAGGGGGACATCACTATGCAGCCACCCCGAGGGGCCCTGCCTGATGTGTCGGGACATCTGTGGGAAGTATCCAGCATCGGGGGAAAGTCTGGGAAAGGACTAATAACCTGTGCACAGGAGATGAAGGGGGTGCACCACGATTAACCCCAGGGGGAAACAAAAGGCTGCGCGTGTGTGAGCACCTGCTGGTCGTGGCGCTCTGTGCTCGGTGGATGTGCTACGTGGGTGAAGCGCACATAGTCACTGGACAGGAAACGCTGCAAGTGGATTTAGGTAAAAAGCCTGAAACCACATGGTGGGGGAAGGGGAAGGCATGTGGGGGGAGAGGGTGCGGCGCCCTCAGTCTCTGGGAGGCGACAGAATGGGAAAGTGAGGCTTCGAGAAGCAGCAGTGTCCACATGCTGTGTTAAGCTGTGGGGGCAGCCACAGGAGCCGGAAGAGCGGGTGCAGGGCGGCGCCACCTGTGACCCCAAGGGCTGGGGCAGGCCTGTCGTTCCAAATTACATGTGCACATGCGTTAATAAAAGTAGCAGATGGGGCGCCTAGGGGGCTCAGTCGGTTCAGCTTCCTGCTTCGGCTCAGGTCATGATCTCACGTTCATGGGTTCGAGCCTCACGTCGGGCTCTGTGCTGACAGCTCAGAGCCTGGAGCTGCTTCAGATTCTGTGACTCCCTCTCTCTCTGACCCTCCCCTGCTCATGCTGTCTCCTTCTCTCTCTGAGAAATAAATAAAACATTTAAAAAATTTTTAAATAAATACATAAGTAAAAGTAGCAGAAAAATAAAAAAATAAAGACTTTAGCAATTAAGATGAGTGATCTGATAGATGTGCAAGACATGCACACGTCTGACCCACAGAGAACCACACTCTCACCCAACAAGCGGAGCATTGCATGCATCAGCCACGCTTGAGGCCACCAATGCAGATGCGTCAACACAGGACTCGCACGTAGTCACCGTAGGTGACCACAAGGCAACACGATGCAATTAAAAATTAATAGCAGAGGCGTATTGACGAGGGCTTTCCCAAACACCCTTCTTATCCACCCGAGTGAAAAGGAAAGTCTGGACTACGTGCCGACTCACTGAGAAACGAGCGAGGATCCAGGACACGCTCTTGTCCTGTGAAGACGGAGCTTTAGATGCAGGGAAGTTAGAAAAGAGCCACAGAACAGATGACGAAGCAGGAAACTCAAGAAGCCAGGAAAACGACAGCAACAGAAACCCACTACAAGTTAAAGGCAGGAGGAGGAAAGATTAATGAAGAAGTGAAACTGAAAAAAACAAACAGGAAAACAAGGGACAATTGTCACCAGCTGGCTCCTTGAGAAACCGGCAGGACGGAGCGACCGGCGTCCCCGCCGGCCCCAGGCATGGTCAGCGTGGTGTCGGCCAGTCTCCTGGCCCGGTTCCATCGCACGTCCCCGAACTGGACGTCCACGCGCGTCGGGCGCTTCCCCCCAGCTCTGGGTGTGGCCCCCTCGCTGCGCCTCTCCGAAGGCTCTGGTTGGCGCTGGCACACACGTCACCGGCGTTTCCTTGCAGTCTTGGGAGACGCCTGGGTCTTTGCGGCCTTGGAGGACTGCGGCCTCGCTTGTCAGGGTTTCCCCCAGTGGGTTCTGTGCGTGGCCCCAGGGAGGAGTTTCCCACCGCGAGATCCTGACGACGCTCTCCCACGCCATCCCGGCGCGTCTGTGGTTCGGTCCTAACGTTTGGCGTGGGTTTGGGACACGTGAGGAATCTACCTCATGATCTCCTCAGCGGGCAGCCAGTCACCCCGACGCCATTCATTGGGGAAGTCTGTTTCCCTCTGTCCTGCAATCCAGGCGGAGCACAGGTCAAGTCCCCAGACACACACGGGACCCATTTCCAGACTACTGGCCCTGGATTGAGGGCCACTTGCCCGCGTCTGTCTGTCCCAATGCCATACGATTTTAATTGCTGGAGCTTAGAGCAGACAAGCAATGCCTGCTCATATGTTTCAAAATCCGGGCCCGGTTTCTTTTCCAAGTAAATTTTCAAAAACACAGATCTTTATTTTTTCAAGTAATATCTTTGCTATGCAGTGATATATGCACATTTCCGAATTCTGAATAAAAGAAGCCACACTGCAAACGTACAGTGCCACTTACTTCCTTCACTCACAGGTACGTCTGCCGGGTCACCCTGCTGCCGCGGGGAGGGGCCGCCAGCGCTCTAGCCCCAGACCGCAGGGCAGAGCTGGGCAGCACAGCACGCTGCCCGCAGATGGGGGACTGCGCGGGAGGCCCCGCCCCACTTGTCTGGAATGTTCCCAGCTTTCCCTGCATGCACATTCATGCGCACATGGAGGGACCGGGCTGTCCTGTAAGTGGGGCGGTTGGTCTCTAGCCCGCCGACTGCACCAACACCGGCACCACACCCGCCGCGGGACCCGTGCTTTGTCTTGCCCGTTTCGAGGGTCTCTCTCCGCCGTCTCACTTGTCCACTTTCTCCCCCTCGGTGTACTCACCGGCTGCCTGCAAACTCACCAGTCTAATCTAACGGACATGCCCGTCGGAGGGCACCAGAGCGCATTTCAAATACGCACTCCAGACGCTCACGCCACCGTGGGTGCTTGTCTGTCCACCCCGAGTCTCAGGTGTCTGGCTGCGCGCCTCCTTCTTGGCGCCCCCGCCTGCCCGACATCACCTTCCCGCTGTGTGAGCTCCGTTCTTCACAACCGGACTGAGGTCCTGAGGTCTGTTTTGTCTTATCTTGCCTATCATTTTATTTATTTATTTATTTTCCCTCTTCTTAATTTTGTTTAATGTTTATTATTACTGAGACAGAAACACAGCATGAGTGGGGGAGGGGCAGAGAGAGAGAGAGAGAGGGAGGGAGACACAGAATCT